>CM065687.1:55421318-55426318 GCA_017654935.2 Phymorhynchus buccinoides
TTTTTAAAGATGTTTTTTCTTAGATGAGTGAAATGGTCCTGCCAGAATAAAGTGTTACCAATGGTTAATCCTAAGACTTTGTGGGATTTTATTTCGTCGAATTCTTTATTATTGGCATATAGTTTTGGAGTAGGTGCATGTAGGTTTTGACGTTTCTGTCTGGTAGTTATCACAATAGGTTTTGTCTTTCCAGTATTTAGTAACATATGGTTAAAATGTGCCCATGTTGTGTGTGAGTTTATCAATGTTTTCTTGTAAGTTTACATATAGGGTGTTTAAATTACGATCAGATGAATGGATCGTGGTATCATCTGCAAAAAGATCACTAAGGGATGAAAGGAAAATGGGCAAATCATTTACATATAACGAAACAATGATAGGACCAACGATAGAACCTTATGGCACACCACTTTTTGAACAACGAAAGTCTGAAATTGTATTATCAATAAAAACACATTGTTGACGGGAGCTAAGGAATGATGACAGGAGTGCAATAGCGTCGGTTGAAATATTATACACTGATAGTTTACGAAGAACAGCATGGTTTATTGTGTCAAAAGCCTTGGTAAAATCAACGAAGATTGTACATTCATCATTATTAATATTGGAAAGCCATTTATCGACCATATTTTTTATTAGAGCTGTATGAACGCGTGAGTTTCTCTAAAGCTCGATTGATTTGGGTGTATGAGGTCAAACCTTTCAATGTGTAATAAGATGTGACGGTTGATGTGCTGCTCTAGTGGTTTTGAGAGAACATAGATAATTGAGATGGGTCTGTAGTTAGAGGGGTCATTTTGTTAACCTGATCTATAGTGGGGAATTATTTTGCTAGTTTTGAAGTGCTTGGGGAAGTGGAGAGAGAAAGACAGAGAGACACAGAGACAGAGACAGAGACAGACACAGAGAGAGACAGAGACAGAGACACAGAGAGAGAGACACATGCACACATCAGAAATACATTTTACGATACACAAACATGAAAAATAAAACTTTACCGTACGTCAACAGGATGAAATATCTCACTAGTGTTGGGTTGCACACGGTGTGATAGATACGCTAAGCCTGTATCAAGTTGAATGCTGTTGGAAAGAGTTCCTGAAGAGACATACAATGGATGGTTCCCTTGCATACCTAATTAATACCTACCTTTTAATTACGCAGACCATTATGCCCACAGTCTCAACAACAATAATTAGTAGCTAGGCCTAAGCTCATGCATAAAACATACAACAGAACGATATTATTCAGTGGAGCGAGAGAGAGAGAGAGAGAGAGAGAGAGAGAGAGAGAGAGAGAGAGAGAGAGAGAGAGAGAGAGAGAGAGAGAGAGAGAGAGAGAGAGAGAGAGAGAGAGAGAGAGAGAGAGAGAGAGAGAGACCATTATGCCCACAGTCTCAACAACAATAATTAGTAGCTAGGCCTAAGCTCATGCATAAAACATACAACAGAACGATATTATTCAGTGGAGCGAGAGAGAGAGAGAGAGAGAGAGAGAGAGAGAGAGAGAGAGAGAGAGAGAGAGAGAGAGAGAGAGAGAGAGAGAGAGAGAGAGAGAGAGAGAGAGGGGGGGTTTGAGAGGAGAGGGGAGTGAGAGAGAGAGGGAGGAGGCTCTCTCTCTCTCTCTCTCTCTCTCTCTCTCTCTCTCTCTCTCTCTCTCTCTCTCTCTCTCTCTCTCTCTCTCGATGGCTTGGAGTCAAAACGGACTATCTTTAGATTGACATATTATTGAACTTATTACGAAAACCTATGACTTGTATAGAAATATATAAAAAAACTGCTGAAATGTAAAAAGCAAAACCCCCTTTTTATATTTCTGCAGTCATTGTTTGATACAAGTTATTAGTTTTTGTAATAAATCCAATAATACGTCAATGGACTATCTAAAGATAGTCCGTTTTGACTCCAAGCCATCGCAGTGTTGTCTTAGTTTTGGGAAGTAAGGATAGACCTCATTTTATATACGTCACAGAACAATTCCCAATACTGCAGATGGATTTTGTTCTCTACCCTGGCAATTTAATGGAAACATTTGGCTGAAATATGGCTGGCGGTGAAAGGGTTAATAAACCACTGATTGGCCAATTAGCACTTGGCTCAAGAATACACCAGCTAGGGCCATGTGACCGTGTTATCATTCCGCCTTACCAAGGCTTGAGCCAAGTAAGACACTGCTCTAGATGACCGAACCCGTAATTAACCTTTTTCTTACCACGAACTTTTTTCGGATTTTTTATTTTTTATTTTTTTGGGGGGGCGCTTTGTTGCTGTTTCCGACCCTAACTACACCCATTAGCACGAAATTAAACCTCTCTTGCAACACTTAGTACGTTCTTCTGTGTTTTCTACGTGTGAGTTTGTGTATGTGAGTGCGCGGTTGTTGCGAAATGCGATCACTAAACGTGGAAACTACCTAGTGTTCCTTATTTTAAAGGGGCACCCTGACGGGTGAGTTTTTTTTCTCAAGAAACACGTCGAGATCACCAGGAAAACACCCTTTACAGGGCTCAAACACTCACTTTGCTCTGGTTTCTTAGAAATCAAACCGTCAAATCGGCGATTCCTCCTTGGTGGAGGTGGTGGAAGTCAAATTCTTTCAGTGAAAGAGAAGGTGTGTCTTCTCTTTTTCTAATGGCCGCCTGGGTTTGTTTGTTTTTTGAACTCACGAACTCAATAAAACGCACCCAGCTCATAACAAAACTGAATTTATTCTTTTGACATGAAGTTCATTCAAAAAAATCAATAATCAGAACGAGTTTTCGGAGATGATTGTCTTTCTGGGCCTTAACTTTTGGTCGCTAATTGATTCTGAGTGTGACTTTTCAAGAGGAGGGGGGAGTTGTTGAAAGGGGCATTTTGTTGACTGAACTCGTTCTGATTAAGGATTGTTTGGAATGAACTTAATGTTAAAAGAATAAATTCAGTTTTGTTATGAGCTGGGTGCGTTTTATTGAGTTCGTGAGTTTTCGGAGATGATTGTCTTTCTGTGCCTTAACTTTTGTTCGCTAGTAGTGTAGCTCCAATTTTATTTTTACTGCACTACAAAAAAGAAAAAGCTTCAACCACAATGAGTGGCCTCCACCCACCCCATCCAAAATGGCTTCTCTCTCCAGCATCTCCGCAAAGGAGGAATCGCCGCTTTGACGGTTTGATTTCTAGGAAACCAGAGCAAAATGAGTGTTCCGATCCTTGAAAAGGCTGTCTTTCTGGTGATCTCGACGTGTTTCTTGCAAAAAAACTCATCCGTCATGGTCCAACTTTAAAAAGAAAAGAAAAAAAGTAGTGGACCATAGTCTCCAAACTGGACCAGTCCGGCAAGCGTAGCACTCAATGGGGGCCCAACCCCGACCCGAGCACAGCTCCTGTCCTTCATTTATCACAACCTTCATCTATGGTCCCTAATTAGAAATTGAACTCTTTCACCGCCAGCCTATTTCAGCCATAAATGTCCATTAAATAAACCTGGGTAGAGAACAAAATCCATCTGCAGTACTGGGGATTCTTCTGTGACATATAGAAAATAAGATCTATCCTTACTTCCCAAAGCTAAAACAATAGGGTCTTTGGATAATAGACCCCAATGTGATAAATGTCCATTAAATAAACCTGGGTAGAGAACAAAATCCATCCGCAGTACTGGGGATTCTTCTGTGACTCATAAAATAAGGTCTATCCTTACTTCCCAAAGCTAAGACAATAGGGTCTTTGGATAATAGACCCCAATGTGATAAATGTCCATTAAATTGACCTGGGTAGAGAACAAAATCCATCTGCAGTACTGGGGATTCTTCTGTGACATATAGAAAATAGGGTCTATCCTTACTTCCCAAAACTAAGACAATAGGGTCTTTGGATAACAGACCCCAATGTGATAAATGTCCATTAAATAAACCTGGGTAGAGAACAAAATCCATCCGCAGTACTGGGGATTCTTCTGTGACACATAAAATAAGGTCTATCCTTACTTCCCAAAACTAAGACAATAGGGTCTTTGGATAACAGACCCCAATTTGATGCCTTATAGTGACATAGGTGTCAAATCACTGTGGTGCTAAAATGCGACTTCGGCGGTGAAAGGGTTAAAAGGAAACCTTTGGTGGGTTTTTTAGCTCCCTCTTGAAATATAATACCAGTGAGGGAGACTCAGCTTTTCGTCCCTGTACATTAGTCCACACAGGATAGTTCTTGGGAAGAAGCTATACGTATTTAGATGATAGGGGAAGACGGGGTAAAAAGCGCATGGGCGGGTAAGAAGCCCACCCCAATTATCTCATGAAATGAAGCAAATTTCAGTCTCATTTTGCCACAGGAGACGAGCGTTAATGTCTAGCATTCGTCTCATTTGACTGAAATGTTCTTTATTTCATGAGATAATTGGGGTGGGCGTCTTACCCGCCCATGCGCTTTTTACCCCGTCTTCCCCAATTTGTCTGTTCTTTCATTCTTCTAGCACCGCGGGCAAATATATTCGCCCAAGACATCGCTCTACACTCCCACCAAATGCAAAGACATTCACTGCCAAGCACCCTGCCATGTGTTTGTCTGTTTGTTTGTTTTTTAAAGGGCCTTTGTCACCGTTTCTGCCGTTAAAGACCCACTGACCCAGGAAGATTAAGTCCCTTGTGTATTTTTTTCTGGGTAGGTGTGACCCACATACAAATTCCCCAAATTCAAATGGATGCTGCTCTTCAAAGTCTCTGTCTCGTTTTGAATTTGGGGGCATTCGTATGGGAGTCACGCCTGGTCAAAATAAGATTTCTTACCAGCGAGAGAGGGAAAACACGTGAAACCCGCGATGTTCACTCGTGGATGAGGTGGGTCTTTAAGGACACACTGACCCACCACGATTAAGTCCCTTGTTTTTTTCTGGGCAGCTGTGACCCACATACACATGTCCCCAACTTCAAATTGAGGCTGCTCTTTAAAATGGTGTTTCGTTTTCAATTTGGGGGCATTTTGAATGGGAGTCACGCCTGGTCAAAATAAGATTTCTTACCAGCG
>CM065687.1:55431318-55438818 GCA_017654935.2 Phymorhynchus buccinoides
ATTCAACGAAGTTATCTTCACTATCAGATTTCAACATTGTGAACGTAGATGAAAAAATATATTCAATGTAGGCCTATCTTGAACGTCAAGCATCAAAATTAGATATATAGTTGAAAAACCAATCTCAACCAAAGACATTCAACGTATTTGAAATAATCAGAGTTTGAAAATTAATGTACTTAAAAAGAACATAACCCAGTGTATTTTATCCAAAAAACATTTTTTATAATTAAGATCATGACTCTTAGCCACACAAAACATATAATAATTGGTGCCCAGCAGAAATCACACTACCAGATTCATAGATTATTTTCTGGAGGGGAGGGGAGGGATGAGAGAGAGAGAGAGAGAGAGAGAGAGAGAGAGAGAGAGAGAGAGAGAGAGAGAGAGAGAGAGAGAGAGAGAGAGAGAGAGAGAGAGAGAGAGAGAGAGAGATGAGGGGGGGGGGGGGGGGTTCCAGTTCATTCTTCCCTTCAAAGAATGAAGTGAAAGGGGAAGAACTCCTGGTTCCCGTTACATCTCCATCGCACCGATTTTAAATTTTCTCAATGCTTCGCATTTTTATGGACACTTTGTATTTTTTCGGCCAGTTTCATATGTGAAGGTAGGCCCTACTATGCAGAAATCTATAGTTGGGGTATAGCACTGTTTCATAATTCAGTCTTTTGTGGTTATCTTTCCCTACTGTCTCGTCTTGAAGTCGGTTTGGGGTAGTTCCGGTTCAAAAATAGAATTAAAAAATGGAAGTTACCTACCTTAAACAACAATTTTGTGCTTGTCTTCAAGTCTTAGGGTATTAATGTGGTCCTATCAAGTAAACAAATAGGAACATAACTGTTTATAGTCAACGAATGTAGGGGAAGACGGGGTAAAAAGCGCATGGGCGGGTAAGAAGCCCACCCCAATTATCTCATGAAATGAAGCAAATTTCAGTCTCATTTTGCCCATGAGACGAGCGTTAATGTCTAGCATTCGTCTCAGGGGCAAATTTGACTGAAATTTTCTTTATTTCATGAGATAATTGGGGTTGGCTTCTTACCCGCCCATGCGCTTTATACCCCGTCTTCCCCTAAGCACCTTAAGAAAGAAACATGAAACAGAACTTAATATTATTAAATCTACAAACTGATAACTGAGCAATTAAACACCCCTCTATTTTAATTACGGAGCAGCCATGCCGTGTTTACAGCATTTCCTAACCGGAACTAAGTGTCATAACGGGCACACAACTCGTCTGTTATTTCCGTTTTCATTTCGAAACAGTGCTATAGGGTTGCGTTTTGGTGCCCACTGGAGGAAAAAAAAGGATAATCTCAGCTTGTGCATTATATCTGGATCTGGATCTGGATCATGTACGGATTAGGAGAGCGCATTGAGAGTTAAAATTGATGTCTTGATGGTAACGACATTAACTTGATTAAGGCTTTAAATATTTCTGTCTTGATGGTAATGACACAAAGGATTTAAAATGTATGTCTTGATGTTAATGACATTAACTTGATTAAGGCTTTAAAAAATTATCTCTTGATGGAAATGACACAAGGAAATTAAAATTTATGTCTTCTGGCTTTTGATACAACTTACAATCAACTTACAAATTACAGTCAAGCATTGAATATTACAATCAGCTCCATTGTTGGTGGACAAGGGGCGCAACCGTGTGTAGTGGTAATTAAAATTGGCATAATTCAACCGTGAATAGTGGTAATTGAAATCGGCACAATTCAACTGTATGTAGTGGTAATTGAAATCGGCACAATTCAACTGTGTGTAGAGGTAATTAAAATCGGCACAATTCAACTGTGAGTAGTGGTAATTAAAATCAGCACAATTCAACTGTGTGTAGAGGTAATTAAAATCGGCACAATTCAACTGTATGTAGTGGTAATTGAAATCGGCACAATTCAACTGTATGTAGAGGTAATTAAAATCAGCACAATTCAACTGTGTGTAGAGGTAATTAGCACAATTCAACTGTGAGTAGTGGTAATTAAAATCAGCACAATTCAACTGTGTGTAGAGGTAATTAAAATCGGCACAATTCAACTGTGTGTAGAGGTAATTAAAATCGGCACCATTCAAATGTGTGTAGAGGTAATTAAAATCGGCACAATTCAAATGTGTGTAGAGGTAATTAAAATCAGCACAATTCAACTGTGTGTAGAGGTAATTAAAATCGGCACAATTCAACTGTGTGTAGAGGTAATTAAAATCGGCACAATTCAACTGTGTGTAGAGGTAATTAAAATCGGCCGCAATTAAACTGTGAGTAGAGGTAATTAAAATCGGCCGCAATTAAACTGTGAGTAGTGGTAATTAAACTCAGCACAATGGAGATGCATGTATAAATGACTGTTTTTCTAACCATTTGTATGGGAGTCAAACCTGGTCAAAACAAGATTTCGTACCAGCTATTAGAGGGAAAACCCGTGAAACCCGTGATTTTGACACGTGATCTGGGTGTGGGTCTTTAAGAAATCTTCCAAGCATACTAGAGGGGAAAATACACGTGACGCGGTTGGGTCTTTAATAAACCCGATTGAGAGACGCAGCAGCTACGATACTACTCCTTGGGGCCGAGGTATCGAAGAGTGGCCTGGCACGTGAAGCCGATCTGGATGTAGTAAGTTTCCAGGGTGTAGCCGCTGGACCACGGCTTGACGTTGCTCATCGCCACTGTGGACCCCGCAGACAGCTTCAGCACGTGCCACCGTGGGGTGTCCCCGGCGTCTGTGCCACAACAACAACACACGAGTTCTTCTTCTTCTTCTTCTTCTTCTTCTTCTTCTTCTTCTCTTCTTCTTCTCCCTCTTCTTCTTCTTCTTCTTCTTCTTCTTGTTCTTCTTCTTCTTCTTCTTCTTCTTCTTCTTCTTCTTCTTCTTCTTCTTCTTCTTTCTTCTTTCTTCTTCTTCTTCTTCTTCTTCTTCTTCTTCTTCTCTTCTTCTTCTTTCTTCTTCTTCTTCTTCTTCTTCTTCTTCTTCTTCTTCTTCTTCTTCTTCTTCTTCTTCTTCTTCTTCTTCTTCTTCTTCTTCTTCTTCTTCTTCTTCTTCTTCTTCTTCTTCTTCTCTTTCTTCTTCTTCTTCTTCTTCTTCTTCTTCTTCTTCTTTCTTCTTCTTCTTCTTCTTCTTCTTCTTCTTCTTCTTTCTTCTTCTTCTTCTTCTATGCGTTCCCAGGCCATATGGCCATACTGGGTAAGGTACGTATGTACCCGGTTTTCAGATTTCACTGGTCTCCCCGCTGCGTACAGCTAGTACAGCCGATACATTCCGATTTTCGGAGGAGCTGAAAGAAGAAAATTATTTGAAAGATTTAAAAAAATAAAAGCAGGAGAATGGGCCAATACGTCAGAAAGATAGTAGATGATGACAGAAAGCAAAGAGAAAAGGCAGAGTCAAAGAGAGTGACAGATCAGAGGAAGTTACTAAGATTTAAAAAAATAAAAGCAGGAGAATGGGCCAATACGTCAGAAAGATAGTAGATGATGACAGAAAGCAAAGAGAAAAGGCAGAGTCAAAGAGAGTGACAGATCAGAGGAAGTTACAAGCACACACACACACACACACACACACACACACACACACACACACACACACACACACACACACACACACACACACACACACACACACACACACACACACACACACACACACACACACACTCACACACACACTCACACACACGAACGCACTAAATGGGCCGATCCACACGTCCATTTACAGTTGTAATACAATCCAACCTGACGACATCTGCGAGGCACGATTCTGATGAAACACCTGCTAACCGTTTCAATGAATCCGATGAAATATCGCTAGTTTCCTTCACTATATTAGTGTAGACCCCAGTACAAGAACCTGATGAAATGTCGGACATAGAAACACACATTATCACTTGATCAGATTGGTGTATAGCTAGCCTCCCCACTGTTCCCTTGTAACATGGGCAGAAGGCCTAGTCAGTAAACTGAGCTGAGTTGAGTTGAGTTGAGTTGAGTCTCTCTCTCTCTCTCTCTCTCTCTCTCTCTCTCTCTCTCTCTCTCTCTCTCTCTCTCTCTCTCTCTCTCTCTCTTGTTATTTCTGTCTCTCTCACTCTCTCTCTTTCTCCCCACCCTCTCTCTCTCTCTCCCACTCTCCTTCAGTCTTTGCCTGTCTGTCTGTCTGTCTGTCTGTCTGTCTGTCTGTCTGTCTGTCTATGTGTATGAGGGGGGGGGGGGGTTGTAGCGGGGGTGCTTGCTGTCTGCGTGTGTTTGAGTTTTGCGTGAATCTGATATTTTAACATTGGAACTGTGATCTTTTATTTCATGCTGTTTAACTTTTTGCGTGCCACCACACACACATTTCCACTTTATTGGAAGAATAAATATTGTGATTGTGATTGTGTGATTGGGAGGTCATAACTATAGTGAACGAAACGACCAGGACTTCCTTCATCAGATCCCTTTAATCAGTAACATTTCATCGTTCACGTCATATTTGTGTATCGTCCTCTCGCTCCAAGCTGGATACGTGTGGGACATTAGTTTTGTAAGACGGGGTAAAAAGCCCATGCTGCGGCTAAGAAGCCCATGCCAGTTATCTCATGAAATGAAGAACAGTTCAGTCAAAGTTTGCCCATGAGACGAACGCTAAGCATTAACACTCGTCTCATGGGCGAAATGTGACTGAAATTTGCTTATTTCATGAGATAATTGGCATGGGGCTTCTTACCCGCCCATGGGCTTTTCACCCCGTCTTCCCCTACAGATAATATTTCAACAGATTCATGCCTCACAAAAAGGCCGCAGTCAGTTGATTAGCCGTACGACTGCGGTTGGACGTAGTGGATCAGCCCGCTTAAAGGGCTGTGCTACACTACATACGATTCGCTGTCAATGCGATGCGATTGTGACGACGACGATGCGAGTCATGATTCGCGTGACCTTCGTGTATTGGGTCTGCTTGAGTGCATAGAGAGCGACAGTAGCAGATGTTTGTTGATTTTTTAGACGAAAGTATTTCGCATGAATGATACATGACTCGCGTCGTCGGGTCCCTAGAATAACGTGGAAACTACAGTTCGTCCTAACGTGGAAAAAGTACAAAATCGGCCTAAGGTGGAAAG
This sequence comes from Phymorhynchus buccinoides, assembly GCA_017654935.2. NCBI lineage: Eukaryota > Metazoa > Mollusca > Gastropoda > Neogastropoda > Raphitomidae > Phymorhynchus > Phymorhynchus buccinoides. Next base: position 55,436,419 of record CM065687.1, read on the forward strand.
ATAAATGGCGTCTTGTACATTTCGTCCTAACGTGGCAAAACTCCCTTTCGGCCTAACGTGGCAAAACTCCCTTTCGTTCTAACGTGGAATGTCCCCTTGGGCCTAACGTGGAAAACTCCTGTTCGGCCTAACGTGGAATGTTCCTTTAGTCTTAGCGGACTGGAAATTCCCCACGTTAGGCCCAACATTACATTCCACATTAGGACGAAGCGTACATTCCACGTTAGGACGGACAGGAGTTTCCCCACGTTAGGCCCAACCGTACATTCCACGTTAGGACGAAGCGTACATTCCACGTTAGGACGGACAGGAGTTTCCCCACGTTAGGCCCAACCGTACATTCCACGTTAGGATGAAACGTACATTCCACGTTAGGATGAAACGTATATTCCACGTTAGGACGGACAGGAGTTTCCCCACGTTAGGCCCAACCGTACATTCCACGTTAGGATGAAACGTACATTCCACGTTAGGACGAAACGTATTTTCCACGTTAGGACGGTGCGTACATTCCACGTTAGTACGCATTCCCGCGTCGTCACAATCGCATCGCATTGACATCGACTCGTGAGTAGTGTGGCCGGCCCTTAAGAGAGTACTGACAAAATTGGTTTCCGCCCGCCGCCAGGATGACACCCCCGGACGGGTCGTTGACGTTGACGTTGATGGACACGTAATAATTGGTGCGGATCTGGTAACTCAGGAAGTACGTGCCGTCTTGGGGGACCGTGATTTTCGTGTTGACTGGGTCAAACCTGGTCGCACAGACCATTAACCCTTTCACCGCCAAAGTCGCATTTTAGCACCACAGTGATTTAACACCTGTGTCATTAAAAGGCATCAAATTGGGGTCTATTATCCACAGACCCTTTTGTCTTAGTTTTAGGAAGTAAGGATAGAGCTTAGTTTATATACGTCGCAGAAGAATCCCCAATACTACAGATGGATTTTGTTCTCTACCCAGGTAAATTTAATGGACATTTTTGGCTGAAATATGGCTGGCGGTGAAAGGGTTAACACTAGTCACTTAAATACTCCCATCAACATGTCAGCCAGCCGGTAGATCAATCGATCAATCAATGAATACATCAATCGATCAATCAGAATGTCAATCAATCAATCAGCCAATATGTCAACTAATATGTTAGTCAGCCAATCAATCAGTCAGTCAATTAGTCAATCAGCCCGTTTATCAACCCATCCATCCATCCAGCAATCAATCAGTGTATCAATCAATCAATCAATATAACAATATAATAATATGCCCATAATGCCAGTCAATCAAACAGTCAATGAATCGATCGGTTCACCCATCCATCCTTCCTTCTAACCCTCCGTCGGGGGCTCGATCAGCGAGAACCGACTGGCTGGGTCATCTTCGTAGAGTAGGTTTTTGTTTTATTTTGTTTGTTTCTTTTTGATGCCCGACCTTTTTTGTTTGTGGCTCAAGCCACAAACCTATAACTCACTTTGTCGGTCGGTCGGTCGGTCTGTCTTTCCAAAATTGTCGCACATTTTGACAAAATTGTCGCACTTCAAATCGAGGCTACATTTCAAAATTAATTGAGGCCGCTCTTTAAAATGATGTATTTTAAAAGCGTACAAAATAATAAACATACGTAATACAGACACTACAACAGACATGACGTATATGCGGTGCTTCTTTCGATGAGTATAAGTAGGATACATAGTTTTAAATGTTTTCCAAAAGATATAAAAAGTTACGAAAGGGTGCAGAGATAACATTCTGGTTTACAGATTAAAATTATTGAAAATCCAGGGGAGGTAACTCATGATTGGAGTGGTAAAAATAGACCGCGTGCCACAAACTATTGCGATTTTCGCGCTTGTTTTTATTAATATCATAAAATCAAACTGATGATGGTGGATGCTCAACGGTACAAGAAGACCCCTCCGTTCATCCGACCATCCGACCATCCATCCGTCCTTCAATCAATCAATCAATCAATCAGTCAACCAATAAATCAACCAATCAATCCGTCCATCTGGCCATTCATTCATTCATCCATAAAAAACCCAACAACGATGGACTGATTGAGTGAATGATTGACTAACAAACTGATTAACGAATGCAAACGCAAGCATGCACACACACACACACACACACACACACACACACACACACACACACACACACACACACACACACACACACACACACACACACACACACACACACACACACACACACACACACACACACACACGGCTGCGCGCGCGTGCGCACACACGCATAGACAGACACACACACACACACACACACACACACACACACACACACACGGGCGCGCGCGCGCACACACACCTATGCATATAAACACGCACGCACGCACACACACTCACACAACACATACATACATACACACACATACACACACA
>CM065687.1:55446318-55461318 GCA_017654935.2 Phymorhynchus buccinoides
AGGTGATGGGAACCATCCTGGAGGCAATGCCCGGAGGCAGTGCAACACCAGGAAAGTCCCGAAATAGTAACAATACAGGTAGAGCTGATTTGCGCTTAGAGATCAAAACAAGGTTCTCATTAAAGGGCCCGCCATACTACATAAAATTCGATCCCAATGCGATTTGATTTGACCTTTGTGAGGCACGATGCTCGTGAAATTCTACTGTCTAAATGAATCTGACGAAATCCTACTAGTTTGGTTCGCTATAATTATTTGTAGTCCCCCCGTTACACGAATCTGATGAAATATCTCATTTTTGCACCAGACTTTTTTTTTTCATGTAGTGGTGTCTACGGTAGGGATACCGGGGGATCTTTTGTACAAATAGTTCCCCCACCTTCTGGAAGTTCTGTGCTTGTAACTTCCTCTAATTATGTCACTCTCTTTGACTCTGCCTTTTCCCTTTGCTTACCTACTGTCATCTGCTGTTTTTCTATCTCACTGGGTCCGTTCTCCTGCCTTTTTTTCTATGAATTCTTACAAAGATTTCTTTAGCCGAAGTCGGACATGCCGGGGCCTAACTATTTCTTAGTTAGGCGCATAACGGCAGCATGACGCATCTACGCTCATATGACAGGAAACTGTTTGAGCGAACGAAGAAGAAGAAGAAGAAGAAGAAGAAGAAGAAGAAGAAGAAGAAGAAGAAGAAGAAGAAGAAGAACAAGAAGAAGAAGAAGAAGAAGAAGAAGAAGAAGAAGAAGAAGAAGAAGAAGAAGAAGAAGAGAAGAAGAAGAAAGAAAAAGAAGAAGAAGAAGAAGAAGAAGAAGAAGAAGAAAAGTAGAACAAGAACAAAACAAAGAAGAAGAAGAAGAAGAAGAGAGAGAAGAAGAAGAAGAAGAAGAAGGTCTACGTGAGTACACTGAGCGAAAAGAAGAAGAACAAGTTGAATTATAGTATACTGAGACGGAAGTATTTCACGTCAGCGAATCATGACTCCTTACAGACATCGTCACAATCGGATCGCATTGGGATCGAATCGTATGCAGTGTAGCGGGCCCTTAATTACATAAGTGTCCAGTGCATTAACCCTTTCGTTCCTGAGAACCGCTTTTGAGGTTGAATGGGAGTAACTGCAGATTCCTAGCTTTATAGAGCTCTCTATCTCCCTATTCCTGGGTTTCCAGAGAGAGTCAAACTGTCTAAAGGGGTGTTATGTTATTGTGAATATGCGGCATGTTTTCAGCAGCCTGTTTCTCTTTCATAAACAATACTTGCCCCAGTAAGAAAAAGAGAGGAAAAAACCCTCATTGCAGTGCAATTATAGAAGAGCAAGGTAATAACAGTTGCATCATGTTGCATGATAGGAATCACGAGATAAACAGCAAAAGAGGTTCTCAGGAATCAACGGGATGAAACTTCTCTAAATACAGCAAAGAGTTAAAGGCTATTAAACATTATAGACTTTGCTTCTGATCTCACATCGTTCAGAGATGTCAAGGTGTTCTGGAGGCTGGCCGTCTTCCGTTTCATCTGAACTCGTAATTGCTGAGCCACGCGTACGTATTTCTTCAGCAGCGCCTCCTCATAAAACATCGTGTTTGATTGGCCGGAGGTTGGTGACGTCATCAACAGGATTGCGCACGTGACGCCCAGAAGGCAGAGAGTCGCGTGTCCTCTCAGCGCCATGATGGCTGTGTTGTGGGATAAGGGGATAGACTGTCAGGGCTGAGAGTAAACTGGAAAAGAAAAGAACATTGAATGTCATCAAAAGCTCTATAGGCCTCTGCAACTAGGGTTATTAACGCCCTTGACAGTGAGAGTGATGCCCTTGCTGGTCAGTACTGACAAGGGCATTCACTCTTGCGAAAGGCAGCCATTTAGTGGCATCAAATAGGGGTTATTGGCGAGAGTTATCCCCCTGTCTGGTCAGTACTGAACATCTTCCCCCACCCACCAAGGGCATTCACTCTTGCAAAAGGTGTTCGTTGCAGTGGCCGATATATTAGAACAAAATATTGTTATTGCCTATCCTGTGGAGACACCGGGGGGTCTTTCATACAAATAGCTCCCCCCCCCCCCCCCCACACCTTCTGGAAGTTCTGTAGCTTCCTCTAATCTGTCACTCTCTTTGACTCTTGCCTATTCCCTTTGCTTTCGGTCATCATAATAATAATAAAGAAAACTTATATAGCGCACATTCCAGGCTAGCTGCTCATGGCGCTTTACAAAAAATACATTTAACCAAATCACATCAATACCCATGCTCGCACGCACACAAGCACACACACTGACGAACGTAGCATATCATTTACATGCGCATGCACACATACATACAGTACATACATACATACATACATATATACGTACGTACGTTCGTACATACATACATACATACACACAGACACAAACACACACACACACACACACAGACACAAACACACACACACACACACACACACACACACACACACACACACACACACACACACACACACACACACACACACACACACACACACACACACATGCATAAGCACATGCCAGCGCGCGCATGCACACACACACACTTTCTGTCTCCCACCTTTCCCATGCCATTCCTCATCCGCACACGCTTTCATTCTCACAATCCGATCATGGTGGACAGTAGTGTTCAGAGAATAGATGGGTTTTCAGGTTGGTTTTGAAAACTGACAGGGAGTTGGAATGTCTGAGAGACAGAGGGAGTTTGTTCCAAGTAGCTGGGGCCTGAAAAGAAAAGGATCTCTCGCCATAAGTTTTCGTTTTAATTGAGGGAGGCTGTAGAAGACGAGAATCAGAAGAAGAACGAAGCTGACGAGATGGAATGTAAGTATGAAGTAGATCAGACAGGTAAGTAGGAGCAGAGCCAGAAATGACAGCAAAGGTAAGAGCAGAAAGCTTGTAGCTGATCCTGCTGGAGATTGGCAACCAGTGCAGAGAGTGCAGAAGGGGAGAAACATGTTCAAACTTGGAGGACTTAAGGATTAGTCGTGGATTAGTCATCTACTATCTTTCCGCCTAACCGGTCCATTCTCCTGCCTTTCTTCAAGAAATTATTACAAAGATTTTCTCCGGCCGAAGATCAAAGACGGACATGCTGGGCCTAACTATTTCTTAGTTAGGCGCATAACGGCAGCGTGACGCATCTGCGCTCATAATTGACAAGAAACTGTCCGAGCGAGCGATGAAGATGACCTCTCTTGTAACTGAGAAAGGAGGATGAGAACAGATTGCTAATGTTATCACCCTTGTCATTGTAACAAAGAAAATACTGGTATTTGCATAATTATTTGGACCAAGGGAAAAGAATAACAAAACTGCAGTCTTGCTACCTCCGACCGAATTTTGATAATGAAAATAATCATACATAGGGGAAGACGGGGTAAAAAGCGCATAGGCGGGTAAGAAGCCCACCCCAATTATCTCATGAAATGAAGCAAATTTCAGTCTCATTTTGCCCATGAGACGAGCGTTAATGTCTAGCATTCGTCTCATGGGCAAATTTGACTGAAATTTTCTTTATTTCATGAGATAATTGGGGTGGGCTTCTTACCCGCCCATGCGCTTTTTACCCCGTCTTCCCCTAGCTACTTGTACAGCGGCTATCTTTTAAAATCAAACTCAAGGCGCTAACATACCAAACCATTCTCCCACACAGTCATTCACCCATCTATCTGATTAATTCAAACAAAAACAGAAGTGACAGAGAACAGCTCTTTGAAACGGATTAAATTTTGAATCGGGTTGTAAAAGTGCAACCCCAGGGCTCCCAATCGTCCCGCAAAACAAGGGTTCCCAGGGACTCCTTCGCTTACCGTATAGAGGATCCTAGAGGCGGGATAGAGGGTCCCACGATGCATTGCGAATGCTAAAAAGAATTTTTCTAGTGCCTCCCTGGGACCCCCTGAACATTCTTTTAGAGGGTCCTTTAGAATGTTAGTACTTCATAGACCCCCAAATGGGGGTCCCTGGGTGCCCTGAAAGCGTTGACCCGTGACGGAGATGAACGGGCAAAGAATTCCAGACAGTGGTGACACAAAAAGGGTATTTAGGTTTGGGTACTGACAACAGTTTGGTGTGTGGTGATCAATAAGAGCGAGAAGAAAACGTTCTCGTAGAAATTTCCCTTGAAAACCCCCCACCAAAATTGTGTTCGGGTAAGGGATAGGATGAGGATTAAATTAGAGTTATTTTCACTGAACGGAAAGGGTTAAACTTTGAAATTGAAACAATTTCACGGAGAGAAAAAAAAGATGCTGACATATTAAAGATCTATAGAAACTTGGGGCAACTTTCTCATGAAATAGCGTGAGCGAACACACACGCGCATATATAGATACACGCGCGCTTGCGCTTGCGCTTGCACGCACACGCACGCACGCACACACACACACACACACACACACACACACACACACACACACACACACACACACACACACTCACTCACTTAACGCACACGAGGGAGAGAAACAGAGTAAGTAAACAAACAGATAAACCAATAAATAAATAAATAAATAAAATCAGCCAATAAACCTTACGTACAACACACCTTCACTCCACTACCTTTTTCGAATTTGCAAATGTCGCCGAGGAATTCCAGGCCTACTTGATTCTTCTGATAGTGTGATACACGTCACTCTCTGCGCTGTTCCAATAGTCTTACCATAGAAGGCTACTTATTTTAATTGCAACAGGACAGAGTTGCTTGAGCGTTTGCGTTGCGAAACGTTCTGTTGGGGATTCTTGAGCAAAACGTTCTGTTGGGGAATCTTGAGCAAACGTATAGGTTTCGCACTTTTTCACTGCAAGCGTTTTGAGTGTTCTGTATGATAATATCGTTTGGAGGCTGATCGCTGGCAAAAGATTTCGCTTCTTCTCGCGCTAAATGTCACGTTTTTCATCAAATCAAATCAAATCAAATTCACTTTATTATCTCCCAAGGAGAAATTATAAATGTGAGGTGCCACACAAAAGGGCCAGCCACACGTCCACTAAAATCGCACGACTGTACGACACGATTCGAGCACGCGATCTCGATGCGCCAATCACATTTTGTTCTTGGAGATCACGTGATCGAATCGCATCGTACAGTCGTGCGATTTTAGTGGACGTGTGGCGGGCCCTTAACACCCTACTAAGTCCCAACTACAGACAGGCCTACTAGACTATAGTGCAACAGATATAAGAACACATGCACCCAAGACACTGCATACAGCAAAATTATCTGTATTGCTAAAAAAAATCAGGACTTTACTGGTGTTGCACTGCCTCCGGGCATTACCTCCAGGATCGGTCCCACCATCTTTACATCTACTAATGTCCCATGTATGCGTCTGTTCCAGACCGGAGGACGTTAAGCAGAATTGCATTCATTACAGGCATGTTGTAGTAAAGGAGAGTGTTTTACTAAGAATACACGTGTTGTTGCAAAATTCGGGACTTTCCTGGTGTTGCACTGCCTCCGGGCATTGCCTCCAGGATCGTCCCCACCATCTTCACATCTACTAATGTCCCGTATGCGTCTGTTCCAGACCGGAGGACGTTAAACAGATTTACTACTACTGAATACACAAGTCAAGAGATTCAAATCAGCCGTCCCTTGTTGCAACCTTCCGGCTGCCAGTAACTGAACCTAGCTAGCTGTATCTTTCCGCCCAGCCTCTTAGTATACTACAGTGGAACCTCCCTTATGAGACTTCCCGTTATAAGACTCCCTCCCACATAAGACCTACTTCTCTGAGACATTGCCCTTCTTTGTTTGTATTAAAATTACCTCCCTTATATAAGACCTCATTTGGGAACGAAAAATGGTGCTTTACGTCCTCTCGGTCTGGAACAGACACATATGGGACATTTGTAAATACAAAGATGGTGGGAACAATACTGGAGGCAGTGCCCGGAGGCAGTGCAACTCCAGTAAAGTCCCGATTTGCCCTCATTTGGGAGGATTTTTGAAGGTCTTATAAGGGAGATTCCACTGTACCAGCTACTGCTTGGGAGCCGTATCTTCTCTTGGCAGGTCCGGACAATGCTTGCTGCTCACATTGCAAGTTGACCCCCCCCCCCCCCCCCCCCCACGTGAAAAGTGTGATCACAACATATCTCAAGTCCCGTCAAAAGGACGTGAGATTGGGAATGTCTGTAAAGCTGGAGACAGACTATGCGACTGCCTCATATGACTCGATCAGGTCGTGACGTTGACCAAATTTTGTTTCTCGCACAGAAGAGGTCACAAGCCATCTGACTCGATCAGACTCGATCAGTGAAATTTAGAACCCGCCCTATTCGGCCCTGTCACCTGACTGGGCCCGACTGAGTCAGACTGATTAAACAGGATGTATGCAAATGAGGTTAAACGTCACGACCTGATCGAGTCACATGAGGCAGTCACATAGTCTGTCGCCCGCTTAAAGGACAACCAACCCTTTTGGTTTTAGTACTAGGGTTAGGGTTAGGGTTACTGAAATGACCCTGGTTTCCTCTTCTTCTTCTTCTTCTTCTTCTTCTTCTTCTTCTTCTTCTTCTTCTTCTTCTTTCTTCTTCTTCTTCTTTCGAGCACTCAGACAGTTTCCTGTCCTATGAGCGTAGATGCTTCATGCCGCCGTTATGCGCCTAACTAAGAACTAGTTAGGCCCAATTTAACATGTCCGCCTTCGACTGGAGACATTTGTTTTATAAGAGCTCCTTGAACAAACAAACAAAAAAGACAGGAAAACGGTGAACCGATAGGTCAGAAAGATAGTAGATGACAGAAAAACAAAAGGGAAAAGGGCAGAGTCAAAGAGAGTGAGAAATTAGACGAAACTACAAGCACAGAACTTCCTGAAGGGGGGGGGGGGGGGGGGGGGGGGGGGGGGGGGGGGGTCTCCCCCGGCATTGCCACGGGTTTGCTCCCTAGTGTGAAAATATGGTCTTGAAAATGACGAAAATCTAAGCTTTTACCGTGTTTTTTTATGCATGTCGCAACTGGTTTATCATACCATTACCACCTTCACTTTACTGTTGGCCCCAAGCTCAGACTGCCAGTGCCAACCAATGAAACAAGTAATCAAGCGATGCCTTCTTTACCTGCCTGTGCTTGGATGGCTATTCTCTCATCATTGCCACGGGTTTGCTCCCTAGTGTGAAAATATGGTCTTGAAAATGACGAAAATCTAAGCTTTTACCGTGCTTTTTTATGCATGTCGCAACTGGTTTATCATACCATTACCACCTTCACTTTACTGTTGGCCCCAAGCTCAGACTGCCAGTGCCAACCAATGAAACAAGTAATCAAGCGATGCCTTCTTTACCTGCCTGTGCTTGGATGGCTATTCTCTCATCTAACTACCAGTGCCAACCAATGAAACAAGTAATCAAATGATGTCTTCTTTACCTGCCTGTGCTTGGATGGCTATTCTCTCGTCTAGTTTAAAATTTAGAGAACTGGTGTTAGAATTGAAACCCTATTCTAATGTTCAAAACGTCCCTTGAATCTGTTAATCTAAAGATACACTGACTCACCACGATTAAGTCCCTTGGGGGGTTTTCTGGGGGGGTTTCTGGGTAGCTGTGACCTATATGCAATGCCCCCAACTTGAAATTGAGGCTGCTCTTTAAAATGATGTTTCTTTTTCAATTTGGGGGCATTTGTATGGGAGCAAAGCCTGGTCAAAAGAAGATTTCTTACCAGCTCTAAGAGGGAAAACACGTGAAATCCGTGGTTTTGACACGTGCTCTGGTGGATCTTAACACTTTCTTGAGAAACCCACCGCTGCACATAATGTAGGTAAGTAGGTAAAATGGGAAAAAACAAATGAATACAGCCAGGTAATTACTGGATGTGTGGGATGTGTGGCACGACCCTGTCTTCTTCTATCTCTCTCTCTCTCTCTCTCTCTCTCTCTCTCTCTCTCTCTCTCTCTCTCTCTCTCTCTCTCTCTCTCTCTCTCTCTCTCTCTCTCTCTCTCTCTCTCTCTCTCTCTCTCTCCTCTCTCTCTCTCTCTCTCTCTCTCTTCTCTCTCTCTCTCTCTCTCTCTTTTTGTAATGTACGTGTGAACCATTACATATGTTTTGTGTGCGTAGTATTGATTGATTGATCTACTTGTTTATTTGTTCGGATTTGTGTTCATTTTTATTTTTTAGAGGACCTGATGAAAGGAAGTATTGTTACTTATTCAGTTAACCTCATTAAACATTTCGAGTTCGAGTTCGAGTTCGAGTTCGAGTTCTCTCTCTCTTGTTTTTGCGTAGTAGTTGATTATTGATGATTGATTGATTGATCTACTTGTTTATTTGTTCGGATTTGTGTTCGTTTTTATTTTTAGAGGACCTGATGAAAAGAAGTATTGTTTCTTATTCAGTTATCCTCATTAAACATTTCGAGTTCGAGTTCGAGTTCAAGTTCTCTCTCACTCTCTCTCTCTCTCTCTCTCTCTCTCTCTCTCTCTCTCTCTCTCTCTCTCTCTCTCTCTCTCTCTCTCTCTCTCTCTCTCTCTCTCTCTCTCTCTCTCTCTCTCTCTCCCCTCCCTCCCTCCCTCCCTCCCTTAGCTAACACCATCTCATTACAGGACACGACACACCCACTTAGTGTCTCATTAATCAAAACAATCGTGTAGCAACTGCATGTGACCCTTCCGTTTCGCGTTCTATTGTTTCCAGTAAAGAGAATGATCGTGCACAGATTGCACGTATCCAATGGTTCAAATTATACCTCCCCTTCTTGTCATGTGACACATTTGTCCAAAGAACACTAATTGCTCTTTTTCCATGATTTCTCACCAAGACTAATGAACAAAAAAATTAGTGTTTTTCGACAAATGTGTCACTGTGTCATATGACCAGGCCCAATGACAAAGTCAATGGGGTAGTTTACAACATCAACAAAAAACATGGATGAAGTTCACAGTATAATTATTTGAAAGGATCGTTGGCACACACTGTCGCATGAAAAAAGGTAGCTCGTAAAAATAAGTACCTCGCTACTATGAGAGTCTGTATTTGCGACAACCACAAATTTCACTTTTTCTGTACTTTAACCATTTACCTAGCCCTAACCCTAACCCTAACCCTATCCCTAACCCTAGAAAAAAGTGAAATTTGTAGTTCATGCTCAATGTCGCAAATACACACTGTCATAGGTAGCGAGCTACTTATTTTTACGAGCTACCTTTTTTCATGCGACACACACACACACACACACACAAGAAGTGACATGCTGAGGGTCTTCTCTCTCTCTCTCTCTCTCTCTCTCTCTCTCTCTCTCTCTCTCTCTCTCTCTCTCTCTCTCTCTCTCTCTCTCTCCCTCCCTCCCTCCCTCCCTTAGCTAACACCATCTCATTACAGGACACGACACACCCACTTAGTGTCTCATTAGCTTCGTGGAAGCCAGTCAGAAATCACGTGACTGTCCAATGGGGTGGCTTAGCCCTACTTCAGTGATGCAAGACGTAACTGCTTCTGTCTAAGGAACCGCCCGATTAGTTTGCCTGAAACTGTGTTAGCGATTGAGTAAAGTGACTTTAATGTCTTTCATCGCGTGTGTAATCTCTGTGACATCATCATTGGCCTCTGAGAGACCAAAGGGCATATTATGCTTCTTCTTTTTGGTTTTTGGGACTAAGTCTTTGAATTTCTTTTACGCGCAAACGAAAACGATGAGAACAAAGTTGAAGTCGCGGTTTTAGTCATTAGTCATGTGTGAACACTGCTATTCATTAAATGTTATCAGCCCCGTGTGCAAATGCATCCCACTGGATCATTTAAAGTACCGTCTAAAACGGTCTCCCATCTGCGTATGTTTAATGTGCGGGATATTGTTACATTTTCAGAAGAGTTCGCGTCTTGAGCTCTGATATTACAGCATCATAATGTGTATAAATGGTAGTTTAAGCACTCAAAAACGGTGTCTGAAATGGGCTCATGTTAAGATCAGCTCCCTCCGCTGTTCCAGGGTGAAGTTGGCCAATCAGCTCCCTCCGATTTACCTTTTCCGTTAAGCTGATTGGCCAACTTCACCCTGGAACAGCGGAGGGAGCTGATCTTAACATTTGCCCTGTTCACAGCAAATGGCCCTTAACGTGTTTTGGAATAATAGACTATATTATGCAAAATAGACAGATAGATCATGCATTTACCGGCTGAATAGAGTTAACCTATTTCTGTCTATGTAGGGTAAGACGGGGTAAAAAGCCACACAGACAGACACGGGGAGAGAGACTGAGAGACACACAGAGAGAGACAGAGAGAGAGACACACACAGACACAGAGAGAGAGACTGAGAGACACAGAGAGAGAGACACAGAGAGAGAGACACACACAGACACAGAGAGAGAGACTGAGAGACACAGAGAGAGAGACAGAGAGAGAGAGAGAGACACACACAGACACAGGGAGAGAGACTGAGAGACACAGAGAGAGAGAGAGAGAGAGAGACACACACAGACACAGGGAGAGAGACTGAGAGACACACACAGAGAGACAGAGAGAGAGACAGAGAGAGACACACACACAGACACAGAGAGAGAGACTGAGAGACACAGAGAGAGAGAGACAGAGAGAGAGACACACACAGATACATAGAGAGAGACTGAGAGACACAGAGAGAGAGACAGAGAGAGACACATACACAGACACAGAGAGAGAGACTGAGAGACACAGAGAGAGAGAGAGACAGAGAGCGAGACACACACAGACACAGAGAGAGAGACTGAGAGACACAGAGAGAGAGACAGAGAGAGAGACACACACAGACACAGAGAGAGAGACTGAGAGACACAGAGAGAGAGACACAGAGAGAGACACACACAGACACAGAGAGAGAGAGACTGAGAGACACACAGAGAGAGACAGAGAGAGACAGACACACACAGACACAGAGAGAAAGAGCGAGATACAGAGCGAGAGACAGAGAGAGAGACACACAGACACAGAGAGAGAGACTGAGAGACGCAGAGAGAGAGACTGAGAGACGCAGAGAGAGAGAGACAGAGATTGATAGTCAGACACAAAGAGAGAAACTAAGCCAGAAAGACGAATAGAGAAAGGGACATAGAGAGACAGAAGAGAGAAAAAAGATCCAGTGAGGTCCCTCCCTCCACCCCCACCCCCCTCGGAAAAAAAATGAAGCCATAAAATAGGAGGGGGAGAAGAGGGAGGGGGCAGGATAGGGGGTGGCGTGTTGGAGGAGGGAGAGTGGGGTGGGGGGGGGGGAGGGGGGGGGGAGGGGGGGGTCCCGGAAGTTTTACGTCCAAACAACAGCAGGCACACAGGAGTGACTTTTCTACTTACTTTTATTTACTTTAGCACAAAGGGTACAGCAGACGACAGCATTGCAAAGATGGCGACATGGCTCGTCTGCCCGGGCAAAGACTCACGTGACACACCACGTGATCTTAGTTTACCGCTCTTACACAATATATCTATTAATACATCTCTATCAATTTTTTATATATTTTTTTGTTTAGGATAAATAATTCGTGTTTTATGTAGGTATTTTAAATGAGAGATGTGAGTGCAACAATGTTGCTTTTTTTTATGTAAAGTGATTTTTTCTAAATAAGTTTAAGTACATGTATTTTGAATATCTTTTGTGTGCGTGAGGTAAACTTACTTCTTTTTTCTCTCTTTTTTTTTTCATGTAAAGCGCGATGAGTCCTGCTGTGTCAGGAGAATAGCGCTATAGAAGATTTATTTATTTATTTATTATTATTATTATTATTATTATTATTATTATTATTATATATGTCAGGAGAATAGTGCTATAGAAGATTTATCATTATTATTATTATTATTATTATTATTATATATGTGTCAAGAGAATAGCGCTATAGAAGATTTCTATTATTATTATTATTATTATTATTATTATTATTATTATTATGTATGTGTCAGGAGAATAGCGCTATGGAAGATTGTTTTCATTATTATTATTATTATTTTTATTATTATAATAATAATAATAATTATTATTATTATTACTAGCGCAACGCCTAGTACTGGCAATGCACCATACTGGTAGCGCCTAGTAACGGTAACACCAAATACTGGTAACGCTGAGTACAGCAAATTTGAAGCGATTCGATTAAGAAACGGCGGAGTTAAGGCCCCGTTTCCCGTTGGCGCTGCTCTGAGAGTGACGCGCTCTCCGGATTCTCTTTACATTTGCTGCCAGGCTTTGCCCAGGCCATAGCAAGCCTGACAGCAAATTTAAGGCGATTCGGTTAAGAAACGGCGGAGTTATTCGTGAAAAGGTGAAGCGGCATATAGCGCACGCGTTTGTGAACCGATTCGCTTCCGGTTCGGTACGCGGATAGTCACCGTCCCCAGTCATCTTTCGGCCAAATACGAAGGCAATCGGTCCAGAAACACCGCAGATACGGGCGCCGAGAGGTCGGCGGATGCACGTTTCGCGCATTTGCCGAACCGCGCAAATGACACGGCCGCCTCGGTTGCCGTTGCCATCGCCCAGTTAGGGCTCACAGCAAATTTGAAGCGATTCGGTGGAAAAACGGCGGAGCTATAAGGCCCGTTTTGTGTTTCAGACAGACAGACAGACAGACACACGGACACTTGGCTTTTTACTATATGATGATTATTATTATTATTTTTATTATTATTATTATTATTATTATTATTAGATTATTATTATTATTATGTGTCAAGAGAATAGAGCTATAGAAAATGTATTTATTATTATTATTATTATTATTATTATTATTATTATATATATGTGTCAGAAGAATAGAGCTATAGAAGATTTCTTTATTATTGTTATTGTTATTGTTATTATTATTATTATTATTATTATTATTATTATATATGTGTCAAGAGAATAGCGCTACAGAAGAATTATTTATTATTATTATTATTATTATTATTATTATTATACTGGTCTCCAAAAGTTAAGGGCCGGCTTCTGTTTTCAGTAGCTTGATATCTATTTATTGTACACTAAGACAACAATGAAGAAAATGGCAAAACTTAGGCTACTCAATAACTTTCCTTCCTGTTGCACGTGCCTGAACCAGTTTTGCAGACATTGCAGTACAGCAACAGCGTTTTCAGGTACGCTTAAAATGTGGCAAATTCACGAGAATTTCACGAAAGTTTGGTCTCTTTTCGCTGAAGAATCAGGGCTGATGCAGGTTTCTTGCCTATTGCACGTGCAAGGCATGACTGTAGTGAACACAGCTGAGCAAAAGTTAGACACGAATGTGTATTTAAGGGCGGCAACCAGAGCTCTCAATAAGCATGCCTCCAAGACAGAAGAGAGAATATCGTTCTTCCGGCCCTTACATTTTGGAGACCAGTATATTATTATTATTATTATTATTATTATTATTATTATTTATATGTGTGTCAGGTGAACAGAGCTGTAGTAGATGTATTTATTTTATTATTATTATTATTATTATTATTATTATTATTATTATTATTATTATTATTATTAATAATGATTCCCAAACACCAAAGAATGGGGTAGGGGTAGGGGTAGGGGTGGGGGGGGAGGGGTTCTTCCTCTAGGATCAACTCATTCACTCTTTGGGTCCCAGGTAGCGGAGCGTGGCCTGGGACCTTCTTCCCGTCTGGACGTAGTAAGGAGCCACCCAGAAGTAGCTGTAGAAGCCCTTCACTTTGCTCAGCTTCACCGTGAACCCGGCATCCAGCCTCACCACGTGCCACCGAGGCGTGTCCCCGAGGTCTGCATAGACAGACAGACAGACAGAGGGACAGAGGGGCAGAAAGAACGCAAGTTTCAAGTTTCAAGGTTTATTTCCGAAAGCCCCTTACTTGGGGGTACATGGACTAAAAAGAAAAATTGGAAGAAAATGAACGGAAAAGAAACAAAATACAAACAAAAGAAAAAAAAAAAATTTAACCCCACAAATTACACAGAAAGGCCCCGGCATAAGCAGAATACGAAATCGAGGGTTAGTATACAGGTCACTTCATTTTATTTATTTATTTATTTATTAAGACAACTTTAATAGCGCCTAATCTTTAAGCTCTAAGCGCTTTACAGAAATCACTAAATACACTTGTGACGGTGCCATAGCCGATGAGGTTTAACCGAGGCGTGGTCACCGCTACAGCTATCTGTATTAATTCTTAAAAATCGGGACTTTACTGGTTTCGTACTGCCTCCGGGCATTGCCTCCAGTATTGTTCCCACCATATTTGTATTTACAAATGTCCCATATGTGTCTGATTCAGACCAAGAGGACGTAAAACACCATTTTCGCCTCGAAATCACTAAAAAGATTAGTAAACACAATGAACAAAAAGTAATTACTCTAAACTGGATGTTCAAAAACTAATTGGAGAAATTTCAAGCATTGACTGGCATGCTATTGTTTCTTTAGAATTAATTGACGATGCTGCTGAACAGTTTGCTGATCAACTCATGTCCCTTGCAAAACTTTGCATGCCAGTAAAAGAGGTGACTATAAACGAACGGGACGCCCCGTGGATTACGATGGAAATAAAGAAACTAATAAGAAAGAAGAATATTATTCACAGATTAGCTAAAATTTTGAATTATAACTGGACATGGGCTTTGTTCCGTCAGACACGTAACAACCTCACAAATGTAATTAGAACAAGAAAAACTGAATATATGTCTGACTTGGATAAACGTATTTCTTCACCTAATTGTTTCGGGTCAAAGGACTGGTGGAAACTGGTAAAAAGATTTATAACAACTAAAGGCATGCCCCAGGATGAAATCCCTCCAATAGAAGACAATGACACAATTTATTATTCTCTAAAAGAAAAGGTCACCATTTTCAACGAGTATTTTGCTAAACAGTGCTCCATAACTGACAATTGCACGAACAAACAAGCAGAAGATCTAGAAAGTCTCCAATTAGACGCAATTAGGACAATCATTGGTTCAGTTCGTGGGACCAGCCATCATAAATTGTATGCTGAGTCTGGACTTACTACTTTAAAAGAGAGACGACGTCGTCATAAAATTATCTTGTATTTTAAAATTGTTCATGGTATTGTGCCCTTGTA
>CM065687.1:55466318-55498818 GCA_017654935.2 Phymorhynchus buccinoides
TTTGCATAGGCATTGTCTATCTCCCCCATTGGGAGAAAAAGTAAATCAGCACATTATTTTCTTTTATTCTTTTCAGAACACAGAATAAATTGTAAAGTTAAAATTAAAGTTATTCAGTTTCTTTCTTAGGCTCACAAACTTAAATATTGGACACAAAACAAGTTTTTTTCAAGCAAACTATGTATATAAGAGGAAAGTTTAATGGTGTGGTTGTTTTTTCTTCTTTAATTCTTGTACGTTTATATTATATAAGAGACAGCGCATCGGTCTACCTGATCCAGGAACACCTCTAACATTCCTCCTCACCATATGTTGGTGTTTACTACGATTTCTATGACCTCCCCTTAATATCCTTCAATCCACCAAAATCCCATTCTTCTAAAATATAACTTAGAACATTATTATTAATGTTATTTTAAACAAGATGTGGTCAAAAATTAAGTGCTGGTTTGCTTTTATTGTGGACTTTCAATCTGGTACAAAGAAACAACCTCTCTTGTGAAAGTCTTCTAGCTCAGTAATATGTTCACATACGACATTCTTTGCAGGCCATGCAGCCGGAAGAGTCTTTCAATACGATACAGCTTCTTTGCATGTGCATTGTCGATCTCCCCCAGGGAGAGAAAGTAGATCAGCAGAGAGATTCTTTTCAGAACAGAGAAGAAATTGTAGAGAGAATTAAAGAGAGTTTCTTTCTTAGAGACAAACTTAGAGATTGGAGACAAAACAAGTTTTTTTAAAGCAAACTGTATATATAAATGAGGGTATTAATGGTGTGGTTGTTTTTTCTTCTTCAATTCTTGTACGTTTATGCAATATATAGACAATCGGGGGGACACGGTAACAAGAACATAAACAGTAACAATATTAAATTTTTTTAAAAACAATTAAATTATGTTACGGAATATTAAACAAATGTGATCATAAATCAGATCAGTCTCAGCTTACAAGGAAACAAACGTTTGAGTCATTCATAATATGTAACATACAAAAATGTCAATACATGAGCGAACACAATAAATTATTTGTGTGTAAAGAGAGAGAGATACAGCAGAAACAGACCTAGAGAGGCAAGAGAGAGAGAGAGAAAGAGAGTGGAGTGGTTAATGTTGGCGGGGTAACAGGTTACACGCACGCACGCGCACACACACACACACACACACACACACACACACACATAACAACACTTTACACACAAATCACGCACACACACGTTAGCACGCATTCAAACCAAAATGCAAAGCGAACACGCACGCATGACATAAATGGCATACAGCAGAAACAAAGGCAAGAGAGAGAAGAGAAAGAGAGTGGAGCCTCAATGACGGGGGAACAGGTTACACACACACACACACACACACACACACACACACACACACACACACACACACACACACACACACACACACACACACACACACTCACGTCATTCCATGGTTGAGTATCACTTGGGTGAAGTAGGGGTGGTTAATGTTGGCTAAATACTCTGTGGCCCACAGGTGGATCACTGGAGCTACGCACACACAAAACATTGGTAATACGAAAACGAAAACGAAAACGAAATTGTATTTAACCAGGGATCACGAGATAAGCATTGGCCGCTTTTGTCGATCCGGCCCTGGGGACATAGTAACAGGTAACAAGCAATCAAAGAAGACTTCTAACAACAAAGCTAAGTAGGTCCCTAACACGTCCACATAAAAATAGGGGGGGGGGGGGGGGGGAGGGTAATGGGAGACAGGAGGTGGGACGAGGTGGGTGGGTGGGTGGGGGGGGGGGGGGGGGGATTTTAAAGCATAGCACATAATTACAAGGTGAATGATCGAAACCTGTCACAGGAAAATAATGAAGCTATTGTTATTATGATTACGTTCACATTTTATCTTTTCATTAACTTTTGAAACAGCAATTTGTGATATGCGGTTTTAAATAAATTAACACTGGGGTTTTTTTTCAAATAGGACGGCAAGGAGTTCCACGGGTTTCCACTTGTGAAAGGTAAACTTGATTTGAAAAGATAAGTTCTGGGTTTTGGGATAAAAAATATTGTTGGTATACCTTGACCGGTTCAATGGAAATCTTTTTATTAAAGTTGAAGGTACCAAACCATTAATAATTCTGTAGATCAAAATTGATTTATTATATTGAAGTTTATCTGTAGAAGGAAGAATGCTTAGTGCAATATAATCTTGAAGTGTCAATCAGGACGATTTCAAAATAACTGCTTTTAGAGCACGTTTACGAACACTTAGAGGTTTTAAAGCGTTTGCACTACTTGAATCAAAGAGAGTTGAGGCGTAATCTATATGGGACTGAATGCATGCATGGACAAAGTGCTTATGTGCATCAATAATTAAAAAAATTGTTTAATTTTAGAAAGTTGGAACACTTTTTGTGATACGCGTTTGTTGAAGTTATTGACACGAGGAGACCAAGAAAGATTATTATCTAAAGTAATCCCTAAAATTGTATGGGTGCTGACTTCTTCTATCTGATTAATGCGACTATATAAAGGGGGTATAATAGTAGTTAAATTTTGTCGTTTTTATCGCGATGTGACGATCATGTACTATGGTTTTTTTTTACTCATTTAATGACATGTGGTTGAGTTCTGTACAGTCCAATAGCTGATCAACACTTTCCTGTAATGTAATAGATTAACTGATTTATATTAGCATGGTTTGAATAGATTGACGTATCATCTGCAATCAAACAGTTGAGAAGGGGTTTTAATATGAAGGGGAAGATCATTAATATAAAAACAAATAATGGTAGAAACAAAAGAGGACCCAGAACTGATCTTGTTGGTACATCAAAGTGTATAGGTAAAAAAGTGGATTGTTATGGCAAGATAACAGATTGTTCGTGATTGGCAATAAAAGTTTTCATAGATTTAAGTATAGAATCGGGAAGTTTATAGATGGACAGTTTTTGAAGTAGTAAATTGGGATCTATTACATCAAATGCTTTCGCGAAATCTACAAAGAGAACCCCAGTAAAATTTTAAGTCATCAATATTCGTAAGCCATTGATCAACAAGATTAGTTAGAGCTGTATGACAAGAGTGGCTTAATCGGAAACTAGATTGGTTTGAATGAATCAAATTATATCTGAAAATATGAGATGCTATTACGTATTTGTTACAATGTGTTTGATTATTTTGAGATTAAAATTTTAAAAAGAAAAAGAAAAAAAGACACGTTCCAAAAAGTCTGCAAATCTATAGAAACGTTACTTCTAATGAAGTATACAACACAGGCTTCCACGGTTGGTGTAGGGCTGCTCTTGTGTTGGTAGTGCATGTAAGGCCATGTTTCGCTGGGTCCAATCAGCACCTCGGGGTGTTTCTTTCGCATTTCGTGATTCCATCCTTTATATAATTATCCCTCTTGCATTCGCATTTGTTACAGAAAGAAACTTCTTGCAATGTTCATATTATTTCACATATTTTCAAGAAAATATGTCTTTTGAACCACACAGAGCACCATACAGTTACAACGATGCTTTTGTGCGGTCTGGAGGATGGGACAGAATAAAGAAGTGCTTGCAGACAGAAATAAGGCATATTTACACTACGTACCTAATCTCAGTTAACCCTCTCTTTTCATTCTGAGCTCTATTCAGTTTTTTGTTGTTGTCTTGCTTTTAAACTCTGTCTCTCTCCCCACTAACCCCCAGTCTGATGAAAGCTCTACGAGCGGAAAGCTTGCTTCTTCCCTTTTTCTACTTTGATCACCAAACCCAAACCCTGGTGAGTTTCCCCAGTCTACCATTTTCGTCCCATGTTTATTCAAAAACAAACAAACAAACAAAAACCTAACAAAACAAAAAACCAAAAAAGACAACGAAAGATCATCTTTTGAAGTCACCAACTGACCATAGTTGAGCTTCATGTATCCAGTGGCGTTTGTCACGCGATTCATGACGTCAGCCGCCAGAGCATTGGCCCCTGACGTCATGGTGACCAGGCTGGAGCCCATGTCAGTGATGTCCTGAAACACGTCGTCACATCACGTCATTCCATTGGTGATGACAGAGATCTCTGGTGATGACAATGATGACGACGGCGATGATGACGATGACAACGATTGTGATGACGATGATTGATGACGATGATGATGATGATGATGATGACTGTGACTGTAAGAATGACGACTACGACGATCGAAGAAATGGATTGCCTTTTTTCCCCAGTGACAGTCACTTGATTTGTCTTTATTTTGGTAGCAGTTTTGAGATGCTCATGTCTGTAGTTTTTATACACGGAGTATCATGCAATACAATACAATACAATGCAATGCAATGCAATACGATACAGTATAATGCAATACAATACAACACAATGCAATACAATGCAATTCCATACAATGCAATACAATGCAATACAATGCAATACAATGCAATGCGATACAATACAATGCAATGCAATGCAATGCAATACAATACAATGCAATGCAACACAATGCAATGCAATACAATGCATAATGCAATACAATGCAAAACAATACAATGCAATCCAATACGCTACACACAATACAATACGATACAGTACAATACAATGCAATTCAATACAATACAATGCATTTCATTGCAATGCAATATAATGCAATACAATGCAATGCACTACAATACAATGGAATGCACTACAATGCAATACAATACAAACTGCGGTAAATATGTAGTTTAGCATCACCCCCACCCCCACCATCCCTCAAATTTTCGCATAGAACATTTTCGCTGAGAAACAACATTCGGTCTTCTTTTTTTTTTTTCTTCTTTTTTTTCTTGCGGGGCGGGGGGGGGGGGGGGGGGGGGGGGGGGTAGGGTTTAGCATCAACCTATGATTATTTTCGTAAAACTGAAAGAAAACAGGCTTTGACATTGGGGGTCGTAAACAGGAAGGGGAGGAGGGGGGATGCTAAACTACGTCTTTGCCCAAATCCCTTCCTCACAGAGAGCATCCCATTCATTTTAGTCTGGAGGCTGCCCGTCACCCGTTTGACCTGAGCTCGTAACTGTTGGGCCACGCGCACGTATTTCTTCAACAGCGCCTCGTCATAATGCAGCGTGTTTGATTGGCCAAAGGCTGGTGACGTCATCAACAGGATTGCGCACGTGACGCCCAAAAGGCAGAGAGACAGACGACACGTCAGCACCATGATGAAGCTTGCTGCAAGTGGAGTGGGGGGGGAGGGGGGGAAGACCATTGTTTGTTATTAAAACAAGGTGTTTTTTAACGGACCAAACATAAACTCAATGCATTTATGCATCCACCCTTGGGCAAAAAGTTACTAACATTGTATAAGAGAGAGAGAGAGAGAGAGAGAGAGAGAGAGAGAGAGAGAGAGAGAGAGAGAGAGAGTGTGTGTGTGTGTGTGTGTGTGTGTCTGTGTTTGTGTGTGTGTGTGCGCGCGCGTGTGTGTGTGCGTGTGTGCGCACGCGCGTGTGCGCGCGCAGCATCAGCAAGGAAAATCACTCCTGTTTTCACATCAACGAAAGTTTGATAAAAATGGAATAATTATGTGACGTTGCATAGCAAAACCCCACAGAAGTCGCTCAGCACCTTTGAACAAAAGCAGAAAATAGTCAACACCCTAAAAGCGTTCAAATCTAGGCCTACAATCGAAATGTGAGTGATTTCCTTGTTTGTTCAACCATTTTAACCCTTTCGCCGCCAACCATTTTTCAGCAAAAACATGCCCACTAAGCTTACCTTGGTAGAGAGAAAAAAAATCATCTGCAATATTGGGGATTCCTCTGTGACATGTGTAAAGCAAGGCCTATCCTTACCTCCCAAAATTATGAACACAGGGACATTGGATAACAGACCCCAGTTTGAGGCCTTTTCGTGACATGGGTGTTAAGTCATTGTGGTGCAAAAATGCAACATTGGCGGTGAAAGGGTTAAACCAAAGTAATAGGAACAAACGGCCAAAGCTCTCTCTTCTATGTCAGATTTCTATTAAAAACAATGGTGTATCTTTATAGATGTCAAACATAAAAACTAGCAAAAAGCACAAATAGCAAAGATATTTCTGTGTTCCGTATATTACGAGTAAGAACGCCAGTTTCGTCTTGTGAAAACAAACCTTCAGATTATTCCAGACTTCCTCTATGTCTGGTGTTCACATGGACTATTAGCCTAGCGGTCCCAGAAAAAATAAAGGAACAAATTCCAAAAGAAACTTTTTTCATTGCATCTTTAAGAAGGGCCTTTGAACATGCCTGAGAAAAAAGTGTAGAAAAATGTACACCGGCAAAAGTACAAAAAATTTAAGCCCAAAACGGAACTCTTTCTTTGGTTGCGGACGCTTAAAATCCGACGCACACTTATGTCACGCGGAGCGATGAAGACGGGAACTACGAATGGGGAACGTAATGAGAAAGCTACTATGGAGTGCACCGGTGGCCAAATAATCGCGTTTCTGCAATGGTAACATATAAAATCTTTTATGCTGCCCATCATTTATGTTTTTAAAACTCTTTTTTTCTCTTTAATCCATGTGGTCACTGCTGTGTGATCAACGTTTTCTGTTTTTCAGTAGATCTAGATCTATATAGACTAGATCTAATCTATAATGTGATTGTGTATGTGCGCGCGCGTGTGTATGTGCGAGTGCGTGTGTGCGCGCGCGTGTCTGAGTGTTTGTGTGTGCGCGTGTGCGTGTGACTGTGTGTGTGTGCATGTCTGTGTGTGTGTGTGTGTGTGTGTAACTCTGTGTGCGAGTGTAGGTGTGTGTATGTGTGTGTGAGACTGTATAGGGAACTGCAAAGGTTATAGACTGATCAGATGGGACATTTTTGTAAGTTAAATATTAAGCCATTTAGACTGATAAGATGGGACTCACTTTTCAGCTTTGTAGAAGGTACATGCTGAGGGGAAGGGGGGGGGGGGGAGTTCTTGAGTTCTTGTGTGTGTTGGTTCTTTAGTTTAACGTCTGTTCACCCTCAAGTGACATTAGACAAACACAAAACAAAAAAAACAAAAAGGGGGGGGGGGGGGGGGGAGAGAGGTGTGTGTGCGTGCGTGCGTGCGCGTGTGTGTGTGTTGCTTTTGAGATTCGTAACCGTGATGACCCAACCATGAAATTTGACCTTGACAACCAGATTTTTAGTTTTTGCGTTATGTATTTCATGATCAAGCTATAAGTCACGAACTAATGAATAGAATCGCATCAAATTTTATGTGGTTGTGTATCACGTTGTAAGAATTACAGTAATTTGAAATAAATATTACTATGCTAATCTTGGTCTTGGTGTTTTACCTTGAAAATCGAAATTGCTTCCTATTTATGGCCATTGGCCATTGTCTTTGCCTAGGGCCTACAACATTCAAACTTCACGTGTTAATGCGTTTGGCAGGCTTGCAGACTGGGTCATTGATTTTGCATAACATGGAAGGACAGCTTGTCAAGGACTTCACTTTTAAGAAAAAAATCAGGCTGTGAGCATGGACATTAAAGTCAATGCAAAACTTGATGATGACAGCATTCAAGTAGACCCGCAGCTGCTGTTCCAAGGTTAATTACAGCAGCAAGTGCTGAAGACAAAGATCTGTCCGAAGTGTTTCAGTTTGAACTGACGACTCCACCATCATCGCTTTTTGAACCCTCAGGGCTAATGAGGGAGTCTCAGAAACATAAACTTGCAGATTATCTAAGAGATTATGTGAAAGATGGCCCAACACTGGAAAATGACAGTAAAGACATGGTGATCATCATAGATGGAGGCTCACTTCTTCACAGGATTCCATGGAGGAAGAAAGAACTGTTCTCTGCAATTTGCAATAGGTATGCTGATTACATAAGCAGACGCTACATTAGACCTATTGTGGTGTTTGATGGGTATGAATCTGGCCCATCAACTAAGGACAGTGCCCATCTTACATTTCCTCTCCAATCCTCAAAACAAGGAGGCCTTCATTCAGTTCCTCAGTCAAACATTGACTCTCCATGGTTGTCAATGTCTGCATGCCGCAGGAGATGCTGACACACTCATAGCTCAAACTGCTATTGAGAGTGCAGCATCCAGTAGTAGTACTGTCGTGGGAGAGGACACAGACTTGCTCATACTTCTCTGCCTCCACGCACAGCTATGCAACAAACCCATTTCCCTGCGTTCTGACAAGAACACTGGGGCAAAAAGTCAGAGCATAAACATTCTGTCTCTAAAGGAACAGCTGGGAGAAGAAACATGTCACCTTCTACCATTCCTTCGTGCCATCAATGGCTGTGATTCCACCTCACGGCTCTTTGGGTTGGGGAAATCAGCTCCTCTGAAGAAACTGAAGGAGGACATGTTCAAAGAGCAGGGTTACATCTTCTGCACTGCGGGGAAGACCCAAGATGGAATCGTTGAAGCCGGAGAAAAGGCCCTCATTATTCTTTGCAATGAGGATGGAGCTGCAAGTCTGGATAAACTCCGCTTTGAGAGGTTCTGTACCAGAGTGGCATCATGCGTAACCACTGTCCAGATCCCGACCCTGCCACCAACCACTGCTGCAGCCAAGTACCATAGTCTGCGGGTGTATCTTCAAGTACAGGTAATTTGCATTGTCTTTTTTTTACATCCATTGCCATGAAATGATTGATAAACAAAAACTGCATTCACTTTATAACCCACTAGTTATAGCATATCTTAGTGTCTAAAAACATGAGAAAATAACAAAAGTAGTACATCTATTTTGTTCTTATGATAGCAGGTAGATTTCTAATGTCTAATAAAAATGTTTACATATATTTCTCAACATGTTTGGATAATATGCTGGCCATTGATACAATAGCAAACAAAGAAACTTAAACTAATGCAAAACATTGTTTCCTACTCTACAAAATCCAGAGTAGGCAAAATCTTTTGCATTGATTCAACGTCAACATTGATAGGAAGTACTGAAATGCTTATGCTTCCACAAAACAACTTAAAAGTTATGTTAATGCCTTTTTCAGGAGTGGATGCATTTATCGCCAGTACTACAGCCAGAGCAGTGGGGTTGGCAGCTACATTCAGACCATCTGGAGCCATGTACAACACATCTACCCATATGTGGAAATTCTTGAAGGCTTCCTTTTTTATAACAGACTAAACTTTTACCTAAACACCAGTCCCTGTATAGTCATGAGCGCGAATTAGACTGTCAAGACAGGGAATAGTATGTAAATTAGACTAAACTTTCAAAACGGTTGGCTGTTTAAGCCTAATTTACATACCAATCCCAGTTTGGAATGTCTAAGACGCCCTCGTGGCTACATGGCCTAAATTTGACAGTAGAACAGCCCAAAACATACGACGTGGCATAAAAGTACTGGTTCTAGTTTGTAGAGTGGCACAGGGGTATCGCGTTCGCCTTGTGTCAAGTAAACCCGAGTTCGAACCTGGGTACAGATGATTTTTCCTCTCACTTTACACTAGGCCTTACGATCTGAATGTGGAGTCTTTCGGATGAGACGATAAACCGAGGTCCCGTGTGCCCATGCACTTAGCACCCATTAAATCCAATGGCAACGAAAAAGTTGTCATTTGGTCAAAATTTACCCACCCACCCCTTTCCTTCCTCAACAATCACACAAAACATCGCATGAAAAAAAAGGGTGGCGCGCCTCTGGCTGCGACGCGCTCTCCGGTTGGGAGCAACCCGAATTTCACAGAGATGCCTCTATGACTATAAAGTACCTAATACCTAGTACATGTAATGAGATTTCTGAATACCCAAGACCACGAATTGCTACAAAGCTTTGAGGGAAGCCCACCTAAATACTTCGAATTACATCAAAGATATTCTAAAAGGGTAAGATGGATTACTTAAGAGCTCGGCGAACCGGTTGATAGAGTTATCGTTAGTGGGGCCAATACACTTTTCACAGTGGAGGCTATCAAAAAACTCAGACTGGAACTTGAACGGAGAATTCAACTGGCCTATCGACGTGCAAAATGTGTACTGTTTCAAACGGACATAACCAGTGTTTCTGTCCTCACTACTCATATAGGGAAAAGAGACCGGATGCTTATCTTCCCCTATACAGTCTTTGATTACATGATGCCCAATAATGGACAAATCACAATGTATTGAAATTATCATCGAAATATGGTTGTTGTGGTGGTGGTTGTTGACATACGCTGGCTAAAGACTCCAGAGATCATCCCAACAGCCGAATCACTTGAACACTATGGTACAAATGCATCAGCTACGGATGAGAATATTACGTGTCTGGTCGTTTGTTATTACCCCGCCACGTGAGCAGCCACACTCCGACTTTGGGGGAATCTTCGAAATAAAGTTGTATTACCTTTAACTACCTATGCTATCTTAACTTTTACAAAAACGTTTTAAATACGAAACAAACGAATAAAGCTCATTCCTATTTTCAATGAAACATTCTGTAAACAAATTAATAAACTTTACTATAGGCTCTAAGTCTTCTATACGATAGTCACTAACTTTTTTTCTTTTTTCTTTTCAAATTTAGATATATCGCCAAAGAACTCTTAACTCCTTGCACTAGACTCTGCTGATGTTATGCGCTCAGCACCCTTTCAATAATCTTACGGGTCGCATCGTCTATGAAAGCTTCTTAAATACTAATTCGAAAAGACCTGGGTTGCCTGAATGTCACGCTACGAAACGTTCTCTTGTTGTTGGATTGTGTGTGTGTGTGTGTGTGTGTGTGTGTGTGTGTGTGTGTGTGTGTGTGTGTGTGTGTGTGTGTGTGTCATGTGTGTGGTTTAAACAAATCTTTATTCACTCACTCGGAAACGATCAAACAGAAAGACAATTAGAGCAACAACAAGCTCGAAGCTTATACCGTGCTCCTTAAATTAACGTCATAATTGCACAATTGATTGAACAGATGGAGACTGCGTTTAAGCCAATATTAACTGTGAATACAAACAAGAGTTTTAAGTGTGAACAAAACAAAAGTAATAATACTAATACTACTACTACTAATAATAATAATAAATTAATAAGCTTACAAATTTGTACATTTGGGAGAGACCAAGGGGAAACAAAACAATAATTTATCCATAGTACAACATGAACTGTGAATCAGCCAGTATAGCATTGGAGCATTGCCATGTGTGTGAGTGTGTGGGGGTGTGAATTATTGCCATGCGGCACAGCTCTACTATAATTGTTTATTAAGGAAGATACGTTAATTACATTCAAGAATGATGATGAATTTGTTTCCCTTACATTTCAAATGCAGATACAAGGTGAAAAGTATATGTCCAGTTAATAGACAATTATTTTTTTCTTGTTGTTGTTTAACTGTTATGATAGTCACTGTTTAAATCAAATCTGTTTCTAAAAAATAAAATGTCAAAAAGCACGAGAGTTCAGGTGGAGTTGGGTTTTTTTTTCATTTCTTGAGACATGCCCAAAAAGGTTGCACATAAAAATCGTTGCCTTAGAATTTACAAATGAAAATGCTAAAAATCAGAGCGCTTCATTTGAGCGAAGCAGAGCGCTTCTCTTTAAACGACGCGCACGCGCGTGTGTGTGTGTGTGTGTGTGTGTGTGTGTGTGTGTGTGTGTGCGTGCGCGTGTGCGTGCGCGTGTGCGTGTGCGTGCTTGCTTAGAGTGTAGCACAGTCATATAAGGTTTAATATAGGGGAAGACGGGGCACAAAGCGCATGGGCGGGTAAGAAGCCCACCCCAATTATCTCATGAAATAAAGAAAATTTCAGTCCAATTTGCCCATGAGACGAATGCTAGACATTAACGCTCGTCTCATGGGCAAAATGAGACTGAAATTTGCTTCATTTCATGAGATAATTGGGGTGGGCTTCTTACCCGCCCATGCACTTTTTACCCCGTCTTCCCCTAATGGGTATGTGTCGGCTGGCTTTAGAGAGAATCATGGATGGGTCAAACAGGATCAACCTAATAACTTCTCGTAATCATTATAATTAATATGCTATAATCTTGATGGTGATAATTCTTTTTTTCTTCTTTTTTTTCGGGGGGGGGGGGGGGGGGATGTCTTTCCAACGGTGACTGAAACAAGGTGGTTTGCTTGGCAGGCATTGATTAAGTGATCAATTAAGGTATGGGTTAGGTCATCCCGGGGGGGGGGGGGGGGGTCATGTTGACCCCCACCCCCTTCCCCCCCCCCCCACCCCCCCCCCCCGGCACAGTCAAAAGTTCGTGTATCCGAGTTCATTGAGAGTTCACTCATACACACGCACACGCACGCACACACACACACACACGCACACACGCACGCACGCACGCACGCACGCACGCACGCACGCACGCACACACACACGCACGCACACGCACACACACACACACACACACACACACACACTCAATTTCAATTTATTTATGATCCCTCCTGGGGGCATGGAGGATAAACAGAATAAAAGACAAGTGGCAACAAGCAACCAAAAAAAGCATTCATCAAACAAACTAAACTGCAGTCTATTGTCAAACAACTTTTCCTGATCTTATAAATTTTACAATTTTCGATTGGAATTTTGGTTTGGACATAAACTGACCCAAACAAAACATTTCTTATTTATAAAATACCTCGGCAAAATATCTCGATGTTCTTCAAAATATGGACATTCAATTACAAAATGATATTCATCACCAATATAACACCATAATCACATTTGTCACACAAACGGTCCTGTCGGTCAAGTCCAAATCGTCGTCCTGTTTCAATTGGTAATTTATGACAACTACATCTAAATTTAATTAAACTTATAATATATGTATCAGGCAATGTCATAATATATTTTGCTTTCCGAAAATTTGGTTTCTAATGTCTAGAATAAAAGCATTTGCTACTCGGTTGAAAAGATTGTAACCACTCAGGAATCTTGGAATTTATATTTTAAAGACCTAAAATATTAGTACATAAAGAGTTTCTACACACACACACGCGCGCGCGCACGCGCACGCGCACACACACTCACACACACACGCGCGCACGCGCGCACGCGCACGCGCACGCGCACGCGCACGCGCACGCCCACACCCACACCCACACCCACACACGCACGCACGCACGCACGCACACACACACCCACACCCCCACACCCACACACCCACACCCCCACACCCACATCCACACACACACACACACACACACACACACACACACACACACACACACACACACACAATAACACACACACACACACACACACACACACACACACACCCCACACCCACACACCCACACACACACACACACACACACACACACACACACACCCCACCGCCGTCAAAGGACACTCGGTCCATTTTGACGTATTCGTTTCAATTAATCGAAGATACTTAATAACGCAGTGTTTGCTATTTGGCCGACGTTTTTGTGTGGGTTTTTTTTTTAATTGTGTGTATATTACGTGTTCCCATTAATTAATTATAAGACTGATCATGCACAAGATTACTACGTCTCAGCTCTCCTCACGAAAGCCCGAATGGATGTCAGTAATGATGTAGGCCTATGACACGTATAGAACCACGCGCCAATTATTAGGTATTATGTACTTTATAGTCACGGAGGCGCCTCTGTGAATTGCGGTTGCTCCCACCTGGAGAGCGCGTCGCAGCCAGAGGCGCGCCACCCATTTTGTTTTTCATGCGATTTTTGTGCGACTGATGATGAAGGAAAGGGGGGGGGGGGTAATTTTGACAAAATGACAACTTTTTCGTTGCCACTGGGATTAACGTGTACTGAGTGCATGGGCACACGGGACCTCGGTTTATCGTCTCATCCGAAAGTCTCCACGTTCAGACCGTAAGGCCTAGTGCTAAATGAGAGGACAAATCCCCTGCACCCAGGTTCGAACTCGGGTTTACTTGACACGAGGCGAACGCTCTACCCACTATACCACTCTACACCACGTATGGTGCTTGTTGCTATAAATCACGCCCTTCGACATCGCCTGATGCTCGTCCACCAGGGTTCATGAAAAGGTAAGCCGACAGACTTGTGCATATTTACGCATTACAGCCCGACCGAGAATCACCTTTATAATTTAAAACAACGCATAAGAATGAACCTTTATAATCTTAAGTAAGGGGGTGTCACCTAGTAAGCTCTTCTTGGTGTCACACAGGGCCGGACCTACGGGGTGGCGGTGGGGGGTGGGGGTGGGCTTAGGGGGCTGGCCCCCACCCCTTTTCCTCAACAACCTTCTATTTTGCTCAACATATTTGATTTGTCAGTTGAGGAGGAATATAATTATCAAATCAAATCAAATCAAATCAAATCAAATTCACTTTATTATCTCCCAAGGAGACATTTTGTTCAGGTGCCAGAATAACAAAGACATCGACATTCAGCATGCATGAATAGGAGCACAAGTTACACATAATACGCGCTTAAAGATACACATTATATGTGGATACATACACGTCTAAGGATAAGCATGCATAGTTACTTTTAACACAATGAACACACATTTAAACCTAACAGGATCATGAGTTTAGGAGGTGGATGGATCTGGGGATGAAGGATTTCTGTGCCCTGGAGTTGACTTTAAAACTTTAAATTATGATGACATTGCCACGTGTATCTGTATGTGTTGTGGTCGTTCCTTTTTGTAGGACAGTGTGGAAGCAGCATGATGTGTACTTAATGGTTCAAAACACGTTTCAATTGGGGTATGAACAGTAATGGCATTAGTCCTTTACTTCATGTCCAGATTGCACTATTTTGCTTCTCGGATTTAAACTTTTTCCGGGGGAGCATGCCCCCGGAACCCCCCTCCCCCTAGGGGTCTTGGTGCTTCGCATCTTCGATGAATTAGCCCCCACCCCTTAAAAACTTAGGTCCGGCCCTGCCGGGTGAGATTACGTACTCTTTTTTACATTTTTCATTCCGGGGTACGTTGGAACAGTGCTCGTTATCGGGACATTACTGGAGTTGCACTGCCTCCGGGCATTGCCTCCAGTATTTTCCCGGCCACCATCTTTGTATCTACAAATGTCCCATATGACTGTGTCTGTTCCAGACCGAGAGGACGTAAAACACAATTTTTCATTCATTCTTCACGTTGGAACAGTCTAACGTTTCTATCGCTACGCATCGATAAAACTACCCGCTGTTGCCACTACTACCTATAGAGAACAATATTATTATTGATGATGACTGTGCCAATCTGTCTGTTTGCCTGCTAACCCTAACCCGAACCCTTTTCGTAATCTAACCATATTCCTTACCTAAGTTTAACCCTATTTTAACCCCAAACCTAACTCTTAGTTGCCGTAGTGAATTTAGCCCAGTAGTGCTAAGTGATAGCCGTACTGATTTATCTTCGTAGTAGGTAGTGATAGCGGGATGTCCCCCTTTTCTTCAGAAGCTAGGTAACTCTCTCTCTCTCTCTCTCTCTCTCTCTCTCTCTCTCTCTCTCTCTCTCTCTCTCTCTCTCTCTCTCTCTCTCTCTCTCTCTCTCTCTCTCTCTCTCTCTCTCTCTCTCTCTCTCTCTCTCTCTCTCTCTCTCTCTCTCTCTCTCTCTCTCTCTCTCTCTCTCTCTCTCTCTCTCTCTCTCTCTCAGCGCCCTCAATGTATATATGTGTGTGTGTGTGTGTGTGTGTGCGTGTGCGTGTGTGCGTGTGCGTGTGCGTGCGTGCGTGCGCGTGTGCGTGCGTGTGCGTGCATGCAGGCATGCCTCTGAGAGAGTGAGAGAGAGAGTGTGTGTGCGCGTGTGCGTGTGCGTGCTTGCGTGTGTATGTGCGCGTGCAAGCACGCAAGCCACGCATATGCCTCTAAGAGAGAGAGAGAGAGAGAGAGAGAGAGAGAGAGAGAGAGAGAGAGAGAGAGAGAGAGAGAGAGAGAGAGAGAGAGAGAGAGAGAGAGAGAGAGAGAGAGAGAGAGAGAGAGAGAGAGAGAGAGAGAGAGAGAGAGAGAGAGAGAGAGAGAGAGAGAGAGAGAGAGAGAGAGAGAGAGAGAGAGAGAGAGAGAGAGAGAGAGAGAGCTGAGAGAGAGAGAGAGAGAGAGAGAGCTGAGAGAGAGAGAGAGAGAGAGAGAGAGAGAGAGAGAGAGAGAGAGAGAGAGAGAGAGAGAGAGAGAGAGTTACGTGACAAGAGAAAGAGAGAGCCGAGAGAGGGTGTGTGTGTGTGTTGTGATTGTCAATTAGTAGGGCTGATCCCGGATCAGCCCTGCACCGATCCTCATCGATCCTCTGTTGTTACTGACCGCAGGCTGGGTACACTCCTCATAAAATCCTCGGTGAGGGCATAGGCTGATGATCAATACTTTCATATAAAGCGAATTAACCGGTTGCTTATCAGATTATGCATCTGTATCGTTAAAAATTCGGGACTTTCCTGGAGTTGCACTGCCTCTGGGCATTGCATCCAGGATCGTTCCCATCATCTTTATATCTACTAATGCCTGTACGTCCCATATAGGCCTATGTGTCTGTTTCAGACCGGAGGATGTTAAACGGATTTTCTTTCAGGAGTGCATAGGGTGGATGGGAGTGGTGAATGGGGGGTGCATGGGGGGTGGGGGTAAAGGATGGCCACGGACTACATTTTTTTGAAGGATGTCGATTTATTTCGAAGTTTGTCAATATAATTATATTTCAGTATTTCGGTGTATTTCAGTAGTATTTCGGTATATTTCTTTAGTGTTTCAGCACACACACACACACACACACACACACACACACACACACACACACACACACACACACACACACACACACACAAGAGGGGAAAAAACAGAGACAAGGGGAACTACTCTCTATTTCTGATCTTCAGTGCAAAAAGGTAGCTAAAGTATGGTAAACACTTCTTTGGATACGCGCTGAAACAAGTTCGTGTACGTAAGTTTTCGCCACAAATAAAATAAAATTTAGTAGCATGTCTTGCTCATTTTTACTATAGAAGAGTTTTACATTCACCGAAAAGGCGAGGACTGGTTCAAACGATTAAGCTGGCTTGTTGGAGTAGTCAATACTAGGCCTAAGGCATGTGATGATTGTGATGTACAGTTAACTGAGTTCGGTCCGTCGAAACACCCCACAAAAACCACGGGGTTTTTTGGTCCGTTTTGGGGGGTCTTTTTACAAAAAAACCCTCTGTTGGTACCCCAAAATTGAACAAAATCCGATTGGTACCCAAAAAACCGAGTCGCATAAAACTCAGAAAGTTAGGGATAGGTTAGGGATAGGGTTAGGGATAGTAAGATGGGAGCAGGAAAAGACAGACAACATAAAAATGTCCTGATTATATTGGTTTTCTCAAGTTTCCTTGTTTTTTTGGGTACCAACAGAGGTTTTTTGGGTGTTTCGACGGACCCACTGAGTTAAGTAGTAAGTGTTCAAGTGACGGTCACTACTCTAAGACTACTGACACTAGAAGTAGAACTACATTCTATTTTTTTTTCTAATTTCTTGTCTAGTACTTGTTATATCAATTTTATTATCATCATCATCCATCATCATCATCATCATCATCATAATCATCATCATCAATTTTGTTTTTCTTACTTTAGAGAATAATATTATTGTTTCAGACCTATGTAGCATGTGGCCCACATTGTGGGGTAGTGAACATTTGCTGCATTCAATCTGACAGTATTTTTTTTGGGGGGAAAAGGTGGTTTGTTTGTTTGTTTCAGACCTATATCAGTATATGTATCATGTGGGGTAGTGAACATTTGCTGCATTCAATCTGACAGGGTTTTTTTTGGGGGAAAAGGTGGTTTGTTTGTTTGTTTCAGACCTATATGTATCATGTGGGGTAGTGAACATTTGCTGCATTCAATCTGACAGTATATTTTTTGGGGGAAAAGGTGGTTTGTTTGTTTCTTTGCTTCAGGTCCTTCAGACCTGGCTGCCATACGCGCCATGGAGCAGTACAGCATTCTGGGCCGCATCGGTGAAGGGGCTCACGGCATTGTGCTGAAGGCCAAACATATAGAGGTAAAACAAAAGGTGTTAGGTATTTGCAGGGCTCCCAATCGTCCGGCAAAACAAGGGGTCCCAGGGACTCCTTCATTTACATTATAGAGGGTCCTAGAGGCGGGATAAAGGGTCCCAGTGGCATTGCGAATTCTAAAAAGATGTTTTTTAACTAGTGCATCCCTGGGACCCCCTGCGCATTCTTTTTAGAGGGTCCTTTAGAATTTTAGTGCTTCATAGACCCCCAAATGGGGGTCCCTGGGAGCCCTGATTTGTATTTGGTACTTTATTATAGTCACAGGCGTCTCTATGAAATTTGGGTTGCTCCCACCAGGAGAGCGCGTCACAGCCTGAGGCGCTCCACCCATTTTTTTAAAATTTGCATGCAATTTTTGTGTGACTGATGAGGAAGGAAAGGGGGGGGGGGGGGGTTACATTTTGACCAAATAACAACTTTTTTGTTGCCACTGAGTTTAACGTGTACTAAGTGCATGGGCACATGGCACCTCGGTTTATCGTCTCATCCGAAAGACTCCACATTCAGAACGTAAGGCCTAGTTCAGAGTGAGAGAAAAAATCC
Source organism: Phymorhynchus buccinoides (assembly GCA_017654935.2). NCBI lineage: Eukaryota > Metazoa > Mollusca > Gastropoda > Neogastropoda > Raphitomidae > Phymorhynchus > Phymorhynchus buccinoides. Next base: position 55,484,764 of record CM065687.1, read on the forward strand.
CCTGTACCCAGGTTCAAACTCAGGTTTATTGTATATGAGGCGATCGTGTTACCTCTGTAACACTCTACGGCCTGTGTAATGATTACATCTATTATTTGATAATGATTGTTCATGTATGGTTAGTTTCTGATGGTAGGTGAAAAAAACAGGTATAATGGAATGTTTGCATACAGTGAGGTTTTGTTTTTAAAAGTGGGAGCTAAGAGTATGGATATAACGCACAGACAAACAGAATGTAGAAATCTTAGAGTCATTTGAAGTTTAGCATCCACACACACACACACACACACACACACACACATAATGAACACACATACACACAATGAAAATACACACACACATACACACACACACACACACACACACACACACACACACACACACACACACAAAACCCACACTAACACTAATGCACACATACTCACACACACACACACACACACACACACACACACACACACACACACACACACACACACACACACACACAATTATTCAATTATTGAAATAATCATCAGTTATTGAAATGCTTATTCAGTTATTGAAATGCTTAGTTGAAGTTGTTCTGATATTTAATAAAACACGGAGTTTAGAAGGTGTTGATAGCAGTGATGTCCTGAGGCCTAAAGTGGATAATGTCCTACTGTGCTCCTAAATCATAAAATGTCCTGTTGAAAATGAACACTTGCGGACTTTGTCCCATTGATTTGTCCAAGAACCGGGACATTTCCCTGTTGATTTTCTTGTTTCAGGACAGTTTGTCCTATCACTTTTCCATCCTCTGTGCTTCACTGTGATAGTAAAATGCATCGCATTCACGTTGTTCTGATGCAGTAGTGTAGAGTGGCACAGTGGTAGCGCATTCGCTTCGTGTCAAGTAAACCCGAGTTCGAACCTTGGTACAGGGGATTTTCCCTCTCACTTTGCACTAGGCTTTGCGGTTTGAACGTGGAGTCTTTCGGATGAGACGATAAACCGAGGTCCCGTGTGCTCAATGCACTTAGCACACGTTAATCCCAGTGGCAACAAAAAAGTTGTCATTTGGTCAAAATTTACTTCCCTCCCTTCCTTCCTCATCAGTCAAACAAAAATCGCATGCAAGTTAAAAAAATAAAAATTGGGTGGCGCGCCTCTGGCTGCGACGCGCTCTCCAGGTGGGAGCAACCCGAATTTCACAGAGACGCCTCTGTGACTATAAAGTACCTAACCTAATACTGTTTTATAACAGTATGAACATGTTTAAAAACACCAAACTGTTGGAGTGATATATTTTGCATGTGTGAAACTGAAAGTAGTTCAGGCATACTCCTGAAATCAGGATTTAAAAAGCTGATAGAAAGAGTTTACAGGATTGGCCACCTTGTCATCCAGATCCAAGGTCTTATAAATTCAAACATTTCTGCCAAAAGTGATGGCAGATTAAAACGTGATGATAGACATGATGCAATTCTAGCACCACCCACACCCATCCTGTATATATTACAGTCAAAATGAGAAATTAGTCATTACGGGTAATGCCTGGAATTTTTAGTCATTTCCAGAACTACCTGTTTCAATCAGCCATTACTGGAAATGGCTAAAAAATTTAGTCATTACCGGTAATGCCTGAAATTCAAGAGGAGTTTTTACCCATTCTGCCTGAATTTCAGCCAATATGGGAAATGGTCTAGGTTTACCCATCTGGCTGAACTAGATATCAGGCAGAATGGGAAATGCAAGTCAGCCAGAATGGGAAAGTGTTGATTGCAGTGAAATACTGAGTATTAGCCCATCTTTTAGTACAAACCCATCTCCTGTTTGGAAGGAAAAAGTGTGCAAAGGGTGAAACACCTTGTAAAAACCCACCCCCCACTTTGCTTCAGTAACATCGACCACCTTTGATGCTTGATTGGTGTGGGTACCAAGAGAAACTGCGTGGTGTGCTTTGTGTAGAATACATTTTCTTGGTGAGCTCTAAGCACGTTTGAAATAATTTTTTGTTCATATCAGGGGCTCTTTAAGAAACGTGTGTGCAAATGTTCAATTAACAAAACGCACACACTCTCTCTCTCTCACACACACACACACACACACACACACACACACACACACACACACACACACACACACACACACACACAAACACACACACACACACACTCTCTCTCTCTCTCACTCTCTCTCTGTCTCTCACACACACACACACGCACACGCACACGCACACACACGCACACACACACACACACGCACGCACGCACACACACACACACACACACACACACAGTGCCTCAGTTTATGCAAAGGGGTGGGTGAGCTTATACTCCTTTTTTAAGGCAATATTTTTGTTTATTTACTCAAGTGATTTTGTTGAACCCCCCCCCCCTTCGCTTCGTCACTAGAGCTGTTTAGCTAATGACAAACTTCCAGTGTTTTGCAGTTTTCCCCCCCCCCCCCCCCCCCCCTCTCTCTCTCTCTCTCTCTCTCTCTCTCTCTCTCTCTCTCTCTCTCTGTGCCATGTGTGCACACACGTGTGTGTGTGTGTGTGTGTGTGAGATGACTCGATGTCGCAGTCAAATCAGTCGCTCTTTAAAAAAATATGCCAACGGTTCCCAAATGCTTCTTTCTGTCTTATAAAAGGCAAACTATTAGTTTCAAACTTAATTTCAAACCCTCCTCTCCCCCTCTGATATTTGTTGCAAAAATTACACTGATAAACTGCTTTTTCAGTCTTAATAAAAGTTTAGGGTCAATATCAGCCTTATTTCCATTTCATAAGACGGAAAAAAGCATATTTCACAAAGTTGCATCTGTTTTGAACGAGTGACCGATTTGACTGTCACACTCAATGTAGTAATTTTTAGTTATTTTTAGACAGGCTCTGCATGATTATGTGTGATTGTGTTCAAAGACTTGCTTTTAGTCTTGAATTTTTATTTTATTGTTCTGACTTTATTTGTTATCATGCTTTTAGCCATAAAATTCATTTATTTTTCTCATTGAATGCACCATAAAATAAAAAACATTTAGGTTCACTATGGTGTTTTGTGTTTAGTCATTTCCGGTATTGACTGGAGACAATTTTCAGGCATTACCGGTAGTGACTGAAAATTTTAGCCATTTCCAGTAATGGCTGTTTGAAACAGGTTGTTCCGGAAATGACTGAAATTTTCAGGCATTACCCGTAATGACTAATTTATCATTTTGACTGTAACATATACACACACACACACACACACACACACACACACACACACACACACACACACACACCAACCACACACACACACACACACACACACACACACACACACACACACACACACACACACACACACACACACACACACACACACACACCACACCACACCACACACACACACACACACCACACCACACACACACACACACACACACACACACAACACACACACACACACACAACACAACACAACACAACACAACACAACACAACACCACACCACACCACACACACGCGCGTATTGGAAATTATTTTTAGCATGGTCACCACTTCAGGATTGGGAAGATTCAGACTCGGAGAACATTGAAGCGCGTCATTTCAGGATGGAGAGAATGTTTTTACTTTCACCCATGCTTTCGTTCGATAACAGAGTGGGGAGGTGGTGGCCTTGAAGAAGGTGTCCCTGAGGAACCCTGAGGAAAACATCCCCTACACAGCACTCAGGTACGGCGAATGGGATGTGACGACATGCCTTCACATTCCTGCAGTTACATCCCTTTGGGTCCCCTTAATATCTGGTAATATCTCCATAGTGATATCTCCATTGGTAGCCGCTTTTACTTAAAAAATCAGTGACTATATCTCTGGAGTAACTTTAGAGAAATGGTGGAACCCAAAGAACAATAACTTTGGGGATCGCGTCATATTCCATAGATTGCTCATGACAGTTGTGTAGAGGTGTGTGCACAGTCTTAATTTGTGATTTGTTACTTAGCCCATAGGGAACTTTTATTGGATGATGATGATTGATAACAAATACTTGTAGCGGTGCCATAGCCGATGAGGTTTAACTGAGGCGTGGTTACCGCTACACCTATCTGTATTAATAAAGACCAAGAGGACGTAAAACACCATTTTCGTCGTCGTGATGATGATTGATAGTGATGATAAAGTTGCAGATGCTGATGATGATGACAAGGATGATGATGACATTGATGATGGTGACATTGATGATAATGATAAAGATGTTCATTATGATGATGTTGATGATGATGATGATGATGATGGTGTTGTTGTTGTTCGTCGATCGCTCTGACGGTTTCCTGTCATTAAGAGCGCAGATGCGTCATGCTGCCATTATGCGCCTAAAACAATAGGCCCAGCATGTCCGTCTTCGGCAACAGAAAATATTTGTAAAAACTTTTAGAAAAAAGGCAGGAGAATGGATCAGCATGGCAGAAAGATAGTAGATGACAGTAAGCAAAGGGAAAAGTCAGAGTGACAGATTAGAGGAAGTTACAAGCACAGATCTTCCAGAAGGTGTGGAACTATTTGTACAAAAGACCCCCGGTATCCCCATGGGGGATGATGATGATGATGATGAAGCAGTGTTAATTGCTGCAAACAGATGTGCATCTATGGCGATCAAATCTCCCATCTGGCGCATTGGATTTCAGGACAATGCGAGTCACAAAACGTAGTAAATTTTCATCTGACAGTGACACACATTTAAAAAAATAAATGTTAATAAATTATATAAAAGAGAGACTCTTTACAAAATATCCAGGTGACCCTCTAAAACTTTAGAGGCATAATATTTGCCTGCTTCTGCTTCTTCTTCTGTGTTCCCAGGCCATATGGCCATAATGGGCAAGGTACGTACGTGTCCGGTTTTCAGTTTTCGCTGGTCTCCCCGCTGCGTGCAGCCGACACATTCCGGTTTCGGAGGAGCTCAAAGGAGGGAAATTATTTGGAAGATATTTTTTTTAAATAGGCAGGAGAATGGGCCAATAAGTCGGAAAGATAGTAGATTATAGAAAGCAAAGGGAAAAGGCAGAGTCAAAGACATGTGGCAGATTAGAGGCCCCTCCCCTCCCGGTATCCCCATGGGGCATTTGTCTGCCGCCCCCCTGATTTTGAAAATAGAATTAACATGAAGGCAGTGATGACAATGATGATGATGATGAAGGCAATGACGATGATGGTGATGATGATGAAGATGATGATGATGACAATGAATGAGTATGATGATGATGAACAATGATGATGATGACAATATTTCAGGGAAATCAAGGCTCTACAACAGATCGAGGACAACCCTTATGTTGTTCGTCTGCGCGAGGTGTTCCCCCATGGCTCCATGATCGTGCTCGTCTTCGAGTACATGCTCTCGGACCTCTCGGAGGTCATACGCAAATCAGAGCGACCTTTGACGGAGGCGCAGGTCAAATCGTACATGCTGATGCTCTTCAAGGGGCTGGCCTTTCTGCACGAGAACAACATCATGCATAGGGTGAGCTCGCAAGAGAATGTGTGTGTGTGTGTGTGTGTGTATGGTCACCTATGTGTGGTAGCCTATTTTAACCCCTTGACTGCCACTAACATACGTTTTTCCGTCCATAAGGGTCTCTGATCGATTGGACGCTAATCTCATCACCATCCACCAACGTATTATGTACTCACCTGATGACATCACTGATGACGTCATCAGATCAAGAGGCATAACCCTGATATGTTGGCTTTTGCTCTAACACACTCAAGAGATTAATATCCCCAGACCATTATGCCAGATTGGTTCTATCAGTTGTCTTTTTCATGGCATGATTAGCTCAATGGTTTTTTCTTTAATTTTCTCAAGCAGTCAAGGGGTTAAAGGGACACCCTGACGGATGAGTTTTTGCAAGAAACATGTTGATATCACCAGAAAGACAGCCTTTTCAAGGATTGGAACACTCACTTTGCTGTGGTTTCCTTTAAATCAAACCCTCCAAACGGCGAGTCCTCCTTGGCGGAGTTACCGGAGAGAGAAGCCATTTTGGACGGGGTGGGTGGAAGACACTCAAATTGGTTGAAACATTTTCTTCTTGCAAGTTTTTTTTTAAATTGGAGCTATTTCCTTTGTTGTGACGTGAGCGAAACTCCTTTTGGTAAACTGTAAATAAAAAGGCTTGTATTGTGGACATTTCGTGATTTGGTCTAAGCGACTCAGACGGCCATTTGAAAAGAGAAGGCACATGCAAGTTGAATGTCTTTTTTTTATTATTTGATATTTGAAGTTTTATTTTGTTTTGACTTGTTTCATTGTATTTTGCACGATTAGAAGCCAGCCAATTTGCTTATCAGCTCAAAAGGATATCAGAAGTTTATTTTTTGTATTTAGTACATTCTGCTTTTTTAGGACTTGAAGCCAGCCAATTTGCTGATCAGCTCAAAAGGACATCAGACATTTATATTTTGGTATTTTAGTATTTAGTAAATTCTACTTTTGTTTAGGACTTGAAGCCAGCCAATTTGCTGATCAGCTCAAAAGGACATCAGACGTTTATTTTTTTGGTATTTTGGACGTTTATTTTTTGGGTATTAGTATATTCTACTTTTGTTTAGGACTTGAAGCCAGCCAATTTGCTGATCAGCTCAAAAGGACATCAGAAGCTTATTTTTTGTTATTAGTATATTCTACTTTTGTTTAGGACTTGAAGCCAGCCAATTTGCTGATCAGCTCGACAGGTCATCTGAAGTTGGCTGATTTTGGCCTGGCCCGAGTCTTCCAGAACCAGGGGGAGCGCCAGTACAGCCACCAGGTGGCCACAAGGTCGGTCTTCATCATCATCGTTGTCGTTATCCCCATCATTGTCATGGCAGCCGTCATCGTCATAACGGTTGTAATCATTGTCATCATCATCATCAGCTTTGTCATCATCATTATCATCATACTTATTAGCGTACAATTGAACTAAAAAACATCAAAACGCTACACTCACACACGCACATGAAGGTGAAATAAACACTACACACGGTGAATAAAACCAAATTTTCGTCTTTAAAAAGACTTTGACGAGGTGACGACACACTAAACTTAACAATGACGGCAGTGAATGGATGACGCATACTGACTATATGACGTGATAATCTGATGACGATAAAGTAAAAGAAAATAATGAATGAAAAGACGTCATCTTCGTCATCCCCTTCTGTCCCTCTTCTCTCTGTTTATTTACCTCCCACCCCCACCCCACCCTCTCTCTCCCTCTAAGCCTCCCTCTCCCTCCTCATCTCCCTCCCTCTCCCTCTGTTTCTCTCCCCTCTCGTTCTCTGTCACTCCCTCCCTCTCTCTGTATCTTTCTCTCTGCCTCCCTCTCTCACTCTGTCTATCTGTCTCTCCTACCCCCCCCCCCCCCCCCCGCACACACACACACACCTCTCTCTCTCTCTCTCTCTCTCTCTCTCTCTCTCTCTCTCTCTCTCTCTCTCTCTCTTTCTCTGTCTCTGTTTTTCTTCGTTCTCTGTCTCTCTCAGGGGGCATCATCATCCGGGGCCATTAAACGAAGACGTTAAGTCCATCAGGATAGTTTGTTTGTAACTGGTGGCGCCAGAACTTTTCTCTTCTTTTCCTGATAGTTCACGTACTTATTAGCGTACGTGAACACACACACGCGCGGAGGTTCCGCACGGAAAACCCTGTAAATAAGTCAAAGAAAGCAGGGGGAAAAATAAGCGCATGACTTTCCGCACAGAACTTCCGCATATGTGTGTACCGTAAAAACTGGACTATAAGACACACCTGTATTTAAACCGCATCCCTTAAATTGACTAAATATTAGGTATTTATTCACATATAGCATAGCATAGCATAAATGGCAGTATAGGCTATTTTGTTTAGCCTTTTGCCCTCTAAATATGTTTTTGATTTTTATTTGGTTTGGCTTCATTCACTGATGACTACTAAGGCATCTGTGTTTTATTCCTTTAAATCTGTATATTAACTGAATACATTTTGTTTTGGAAAAACTTGTCTATGATATTTTTGAATGAATTTAATGACTTTGCATTAACTGCTTCATCGGGAAGGTTATTCCATGCATTTATTACTCTGTTAGTAAAAAGGTTTTGTGCTAGTCTGGTGTTAGTATCTTTTTTGTACAGCTTAAAGTTAAAAGTTTACAAGCCGCACCAGTTTACAAGCCGCAGAGAAAATTGTATGTGCACAAACCAACACAAATATAGACATAAGAACACAGGTATTTAATGTTCTCAGACACTTTAAACATGAGATTTGAATCCGTTGATTACCAAAACCAGTTTTGAGTCTAGGAAGCTCGTAATAGGCTGAAGAATCATGTGGCCAGAAATATATTTAATCATACTGATAACTGTAGAATGGAGAAAAAAATCTGCAGATAAGCCACATCAGTCTATAAGCCGCATGGGCCAAAGTTGAGGAAAAAAGTAACGGCTTATAGTCAGCATTTTACAATAACCCCCCTTGGTTTTGTCATTATTATTGTTATCATCATCAACATTAGCATGGAATAATAATACTGATAGTAATAACCTTGATACTACAGGGGAGTACTATTTAACACAAAACTGATAACATCAAATATTGGTTAACGCACACAAATCTGTTTGAACTGACGAAACCCCTATTTATTACTTAACACTTAACACAAAATACTGGTTTACACACACAAAAATCTTGGTCCCCTGAATGTTGTGTTAAGTGTACTCCACTGTAGGTACTACATGTAGTATACTGGATTACCTTTTTTTTGGGTGGTGATATCTTTTTTCTTTCTTCTGCAGATGGTACAGGGCTCCTGAACTTCTGTACGGCGCTCGGAAATATGATGAAGGAGTTGACTTGTGGTGAGTCTGTACTTATTGTTTAACCCTTTCACCGCCAAAGTCGCATTTTAGCACCACAGTGATTTGACACCTATGTCACTAAAAGGCATCAAATTGGGGTCTATTATCCAAAGACCCTATTGTCTTAGTTTTGGGAAGTAAGGATAGACCTTATTTTATATATGTCACAGAAGAATCCCCAATACTGCAGATGGATTTTATTCTCTACCCAGGTAAATCTAATAGACATTTTTGGTTGAAATATGGCTGGCGGTGAAAGGGTTAAAAGTATTTTTATGATTTTTCTTAAAGGAAAATTGGCCATGGATTATTGTTCTCTATTATGTACTCTATTCTCTATTCTCAACCTTCTTGCGCGTTCCTGAGTTTGACCCCAATGGTTGAAAAATGTATGTCTGTTTTTCAGTTTTGTAGTTTTCTTGCTCCCTTTGACGGTGAATACAAGAGAGGCAGAAAAAACCAAGAGAGACAGAAATGCATGAAACACTTGGAAATGTGATAAATGAGTATGTTTATAGGGAAATGTGATAAATGAGTATGTTTATAGGGAAATGTGATAAATGAGTATGTTTATAGGGAAATGTGATAAATGAGTATGTTTATAGGGAAATGTGATAAATGAGTATGTTTATAGGGAAATGTGATAAATGAGTATGTTTATAGGGAAATGTGATAAATGAGTGTGTTTATAGGGAAATGTGATAAATGAGTATGTTTATAGGGAAATGTGATAAATGAGTATGTTTATAGGGAAATGTGATAAATGAGTATGTTTATAGGGAAATGTGATAAATGAGTGTGTTTATAGGGAAATGTGATAAATGAGTATGTTTATAGGGAAATGTGATAAATGAGTATGTTTATAGGGAAATGTGATAAATGAGTGTGTTTATAGGGAAATGTGATAAATGAGTATGTTTATAGGGAAATGTGATAAATGAGTATGTTTATAGGGAAATGTGATAAATGAGTATGTTTATAGGGAAATGTGATAAATGAGTATGTTTATAGGGAAATGTGATAAATGAGTGTGTTTATAGGGAAATGTGATAAATGAGTGTGTTTATAGGGAAATGTGATAAATGAGTGTGTTTATAGGGAAATGTGATAAATGAGTGTGTTTATAGGGAAATGTGATAAATGAGTGTGTTTATAGGGAAATGTGATAAATGAGTGTGTTTATAGGGAAATGTGATAAATGAGTGTGTTTATAGGGAAATGTGATAAATGAGTATGTTTATAGGGAAATGTGATAAATGAGTATGTTTATAGGGAAATGTGATAAATGAGTATGTTTATAGGGAAATGTGATAAATGAGTGTGTTTATAGGGAAATGTGATAAATGAGTGTGTTTATAGGGAAATGTGATAAATGAGTGTGTTTATAGGGAAATGTGATAAATGAGTGTGTTTATAGGGAAATGTGATAAATGAGTGTGTTTATAGGGAAATGTGATAAATGAGTGTGTTTATAGGGAAATGTGATAAATGAGTGTGTTTATAGGGAAATGTGATAAATGAGTATGTTTATAGGGAAATGTGATAAATGAGTATGTTTATAGGGAAATGTGATAAATGAGTATGTTTATAGGGAAATGTGATAAATGAGTATGTTTATAGGGAAATGTGATAAATGAGTGTGTTTATAGGGAAATGTGATAAATGAGTGTGTTTATAGGGAAATGTGATAAATGAGTGTGTTTATAGGGAAATGTGATAAATGAGTATGTTTATAGGGAAATGTGATAAATGAGTGTGTTTATAGGGAAATGTGATAAATGAGTATGTTTATAGGGAAATGTGATAAATGAGTATGTTTATAGGGAAATGTGATAAATGAGTATGTTTATAGGGAAATGTGATAAATGAGTGTGTTTATAGGGAAATGTGATAAATGAGTATGTTTATAGGGAAATGTGATAAATGAGTATGTTTATAGGGAAATGTGATAAATGAGTATGTTTATAGGGAAATGTGATAAATGAGTATGTTTATAGGGAAATGTGATAAATGAGTGTGTTTATAGGGAAATGTGATAAATGAGTGTGTTTATAGGGAAATGTGATAAATGAGTGTGTTTATAGGGAAATGTGATAAATGAGTGTGTTTATAGGGAAATGTGATAAATGAGTGTGTTTATAGGGAAATGTGATAAATGAGTGTGTTTATAGGGAAATGTGATAAATGAGTGTGTTTATAGGGAAATGTGATAAATGAGTGTGTTTATAGGGAAATGTGATAAATGAGTGTGTTTATAGGGAAATGTGATAAACGAGTATGTTTATAGGGAAATGTGATAAATGAGTATGTTTATAGGGAAATGTGATAAATGAGTATGTTTATAGGGAAATGTGATAAATGAGTATGTTTATAGGGAAATGTGATAAATGAGTGTGTTTATAGGGAAATGTGATAAATGAGTGTGTTTATAGGGAAATGTGATAAATGAGTGTGTTTATAGGGAAATGTGATAAATGAGTATGTTTATAGGGAAATGTGATAAATGAGTATGTTTATAGGGAAATGTGATAAATGAGTATGTTTATAGGGAAATGTGATAAATGAGTATGTTTATAGGGAAATGTGATAAATGAGTGTGTTTATAGGGAAATGTGATAAATGAGTGTGTTTATAGGGAAATGTGATAAATGAGTGTGTTTATAGGGAAATGTGATAAATGAGTGTGTTTATAGGGAAATGTGATAAATGAGTATGTTTATAGGGAAATGTGATAAATGAGTGTGTTTATAGGGAAATGTGATAAATGAGTGTGTTTATAGGGAAATGTGATAAATGAGTGTGTTTATAGGGAAATGTGATAAATGAGTATGTTTATAGGGAAATGTGATAAATGAGTATGTTTATAGGGAAATGTGATAAATGAGTATGTTTATAGGGAAATGTGATAAATGAGTATGTTTATAGGGAAATGTGATAAATGAGTGTGTTTATAGGGAAATGTGATAAATGAGTGTGTTTATAGGGAAATGTGATAAATGAGTGTGTTTATAGGGAAATGTGATAAATGAGTGTGTTTATAGGGAAATGTGATAAATGAGTGTGTTTATAGGGAAATGTGATAAATGAGTGTGTTTATAGGGAAATGTGATAAACGAGTGTGTTTATAGGGAAATTTGATAAATGAGTGTGTCTATGATTTTAAATTGTGTGGCATTATTAATGGGTTGTGGTGTTTTTTTTATAGTATATAATGTAATTTTGAGCTGATCTCCAACTGTCATTTGCAGGGCTGCCGGCTGTATATTTGGAGAGCTGCTGAACAATTCCCCCGTGTTTCCCGTGAGTTATTGTATCTTAGTATCGCGTGGGTGCAACTCTTAATAAAAATAATAATAAATGGAGCTTAGATAGCGCTCTTCAATGAAAAAAAAGTCATCCTTCTAACGCTTTACAAATTTGGAAAGGAAAAAAAAAGCATAATTACATAATGTTAAGAACAAGCATAAGCATAAAAATAAATGTAACATGATCTAGAGGTGGGTTTTTTTTAAAAGAAGCAAAGGCCAGAAAAAAAGGCAGGAGAATGGACCAGTCAGACAGAAAGATAGTAGATGTACATAAGCAAAGGGAAAAGGCAGAGTCAAAGAGAGTGACAGATTTGAAGAAGTTACAAGCACAGAACTTCCAGAAGGTGGGGGAACTATTTGTATGAAAGACACCCCCCCTCCCGGTATCCCCACGGGGAGTTATCAGACTGCAGTATCATTAAGCTTGGCTGAACTGAGTTATTTACACTTTGCTCAACAACATTTTAATTTCAATGCAACTCTTTGGCCAGATAAATATACCCATATTTTTGTTATACTATATAGACCATCAATAACACTTCAGACAGTAAATGTCATTGATTTCTAATCATCCGTATTTTTTAAGAAGTGGTCTTTTTTGTTTGTGGCTCAAGCCACAAACCTATAACTCACTTTGTCGGTCTGTCGGTCGGTCTGTCGTTCCAAAATTGTCGCACATTTTGACAAAATTGTCGCACTTCAAATCGAGGCTACACTTCAAAATTAATTGAGGCCGCTCTTTAAAATGATGTATTTTAAAAGCGTACAAAATAATAAACATACGTAATACAGACACTACAACAGACACGACGAGTATGCGGTGCTTCTTTCGATGAGCATAAGTAGGATACATAGTTTTAAATGTTTTCCAAAAGATATAAAAAGTTACGAAATGGTGCAGAGATAACATTCTGGTTTACAGATTAAAATTATTGAAAATCCAGGGGAGGTAACTCATGATTGGAGTGGTAAAAATAGACCGCGTGCCACAAACTATTGCGATTTCGCGCTTGTTTTTCTACGGTCACATCCCCAAGAAAGTGTATTTACTTCTGTAAATCGAACATTTTCACCACCACCACAGAGGAAGAGGAAGAACATAAGAAGTCACTGCACTTTAACCCTCTCTTGGCCACAGACGCCAAATTCGACCGAATTTTGTCAACTCAGGCAGCCTGTAAGCGCCGATTGCGCCCGCTGAACGCCAGGTCTAGTACGTTCCCTTTCACTTTCTCCCTACCCACAATGCAATATACTAAGTTAGTTCTTCCTGTTCCTGACTCTCGCTGGTCCGTTTTTGGTTCTTACAGCAAGGGAAAGCACCCACTAGTCTTTTTGAATGGATTTTTCTAAGTGACCCCAAATTTTTTTCTTCTTTCCACGTGACGTGACGCAGTATTGACTCGGCGTGATGCTCGGAGTGCCATTACGGATTTTTTTAATTCCAATTCATGGTTTGTTGTGTGACAGTGTGTTAGCTTTGGAATAATAATATCATCATTGCTATTCAATATGCATCTTTCAGAAATGAAATGTGAGTTAGACGTTATTCTGGGTGATTGTTTTAATCAAAATATTTGGTGTGACGTTCGGAGTTAATTCCCATCTCTCGGGAACTGGGATCGATTCCCGGTTCGAATGGTTGGGCGTCATTGGGTTAAAAAAAAAAAAAAACATTTATTGTTCTTTCAAATTGGAGAACTTCTAAAATTAAATTCTTGTTTGTTGGTTGCTTTGTTTTTCTTTTAAATTTCTGAATTCTAAAAAAACAGAACGGTTTTGTTTTCCACTTCAGGGGGAGAATGACATCGAGCAGCTGTGTCTGGTGATTCGAGTGCTGGGCACCCCCAATGACAAGACCTGGCCTGTGAGTATCGTGATTTATTATCATAACAAGTTCTGACTATTAAACACACCAGCATA
>CM065687.1:55503818-55518818 GCA_017654935.2 Phymorhynchus buccinoides
TTATATACTCAGGCATGAAAACAGTTCCACCGTTTCCGCCGTCTCCGCCGAAAATGTGCCGTAATTGAAGGAATCTCCGTGGAAAGAAAATTATCTCCACCGAAAATGTGTCGTAATTGAAGGAATCTCCGTCAAAAGAAAATTATCTCTGCCGAAAATGTGTCGTAATTGAAGGAATCTCCGTCAAAAGAAAATTATCTCTGCCGAAAATGTGCCGTAATTGAAGGAATCTCCGTCAAAAGAAAATGATCTCTGCCGAAAATGTGCCGTAATTGAAGGAATCTCCGTCAAAAGAAAATGATCTCTGCCGAAAATGTGTCGTAATTGAAGGAATCTCCGTCAAAAGAAAATTATCTGCGCCAAAAATGTGTTAAAATCGAAGGAATTTCCGTTTTAAAAAAACCACTATCTCGGCCGAAAATGCGATCGCGATGTCATTCTCAAACGGCACGGTCCATAATCGGCCGAGTGTATGCTTACGGTCATGAGTAAAAATGGCTGACGTAGCGGCCCGCGAATGGTGTTTTGGAGCGTATGAAGGGAAGTAAGTTCGTGAAATGAGAAGTACTTGGTCCCCGCTCAACAGAAATTCGGCAGAGGAGGTTGATGTTGGGTTGGACGGAAGTTTTGCCCGCACTCACTGCTTTCATTCATTCACTCTTTCATTCATTCATTCATTCCTTTCTTCCTTTCTTTTCAGGCCCTGTTGCAACCCCTATTTCTTCACGGAGCCTCTCCCAGCCCTCCACTCAGAGTTACCTATTCCTCAGTAGTCTTTGTTCATTCATTCTTTCATGCATTAATTTCTTCCTTCCTTCCTTCATTAATTTTACTCTTTTATTCATTCATTCATTCCTTTCTTCATTTCTGTTCAGGCCCTGTTGCAACCCCTATTTCTTCACGGAGCCTCTCCCAGCCCTCCACTCAGAGTTACCTTTTCCTCAGTAGTCTTTGTTCATTCATTCTTTCATGCATTAATTTCTTCCTTCCTTCCTTCATTAATTTTACTCTTTTATTCATTCATTCATTCCTTTCTTCATTTCTGTTCAGGCCCTGTTGCACCCCTATTTCTTCACGGAGCCTCTCCCAGTCCTCCACTCAGAGTTACCTATTCCCCATTATTTTCTCATTCATTCTTTCATGCATTCATTTCTTCCTTCATTCATTCCTTCATCCCTTCATGCATTCCTTCACTCCTTCCTTCCTCCCTCCATGCATTCCTTCATTCAATCCTTCATTTATTCACTCTTTCCTTCTTTCCTTCATTCCTTTTTTCATTCCTTTTTTCAATTCATCATTAATTCACTTTCATTCCTTCCTTCGTTCCTTTCTTTCCTGGCCCTGTTGCACCCCTACTTCTTCACGGAGCCTCTCCCAGCCCACCACTCTGAGCTGCCCATCCCCCAGCGGTCTTTGTTCCTTCCTTCCTTGCTACCTTCATTTATACATTTATCAAGTCTTCCTTTCTTTCCAGGCCCTGTTGCACCCCTACTTCTTCACGGAGCCTCTCCCAGCCCACCACTCTGAGCTGCCCATCCCCCAGCGGTCGTCGAGGCGGGGCGGGCTGCACCTGAAGCACGTGACCCATGACTACAACGTGGAGCTCCCTCTGCAGGACATCGTGGTCGACCCAGACCTGCTGGCGCCTCACGCCATCAAGATGAAATGAAACACCAAACTGGGGCAGTGGGTAAATGCTTCGTGCCTCCATACAGGGAGCTGGACGACCCCGTCCCCTCCACGAGTCTCTCCCTGTGGGGATACCAGGGGGGGGAGGGGGTCTTTTGTACAAATAGTTCCCCCACCTTCTGGAAATTCTGTGCTTATAACTTACTCTGATCTTCCACTTCTCTGACTCTGCCTTTTTCCTTTGCTTAGTGTCATCTGCTATCTTTCATTGAGATGAAATGAAACGCCGTCGAAATTAAATGAAACGCCAATCGAGATGAAATGAAACACTTCCCGTGGGGATACCGGGGGGTCTTTCATAAAAATAGTTCCCCCACCTTCTGGAAGTTCTGTGCTTGTAACTTCCTCTAATCTGCCACTCTCTTTGACTCTGCCTTTTCTCTTTGCTTTCTATCATCTACTATTTATCGGCCCATTCTCCTGCCTTTTTTCAAAAAAATCTTCCAAATAATTGTTCTCCTCTGAGCTCCTCCGAAATCGGAATGTGTCAGCTGTACGCAGTTGGGAGACCAGTGAAAACTGAAAACCGGACACATGCGTACCTTACCCATTATGGTCATATGGCCTGGGAACGCAGAAGAAGAAATGAAACACCAATCGAGATTAAATGAAACACCATCAAGATTAAATGCATGGGTGCTACTCTTTCAGTTTTACACTGATTTCAGTTTGTTTGTTTTTTATCAGAAACTGAACTTCATTTTTTTTTAAATTCCTGACACAAAAAAACGTCAGCCACAAGCGATTTGGGGCGTTTTGAACTTGGTTGTTTTATCCTGGAAGTCTCTCTCTGGTTAACTCGATAACAGCATGGTGATGCGGTATTGTTTTCAAAAGGCAATGTAATCATTTTATAAGGATTGTCGGACTCAAACTATCTCTGTCCATCATTGTAACTGTCTATCTGTCTCGTTATCTCTCTCTCTTGCGTTGCTCCCGCCCTGACTCGTCCAATCATCTGCTGGGGCCTGTGGCAGCCCCTGGACCCCTGTCTTTCAGTTTTTTGTCAATCTGGGGAGTTGCACCCGTGTAACCGAAACGCCATCAAGATGAAGCGGAACCCCGTCATTGGTTCATCTACAAATGTTTAGCGCAATGGAGTCATCTCCTGTCACTGTAAATTCCAGTTCAGGCTGTTTGTAGATGACTGCCATCGGAAATTGCTTCTTTTTTTTTCCCCTTTCAGAGCGGTAGCGTCATTCAAGTGAGCTTACTGTTGTATGTTAAAGATACACTGACGCACCACGATTAAGTCCCTTGGGTTTTTTCTGGGTAGCAACAGCTGTCAAAATCAAAATGGCGGCCTGAAGAATTGGATTCTTTACTGAGAGGTGTTTTGTTGTTGTTTTTGTGGGGTTTTTAAAAACAAAATGGAGGAGTTAGCACATCAACTGTGTGTAGCATTCAATTTAGAAAACCAGTGACTTTCCGTCCCCCACCTGCAATTTTAATATAAATAGAGATGCTTTATTGTTATTATTTTTTTTTTTTTTTTTTTTTCTTTCTAACTTTCACTTTATTATATTCTATGGAATACATGTTTCTTCTTGTTAAATCGGGTGTCTGTATGTTCCTGTCTTTTAACAGGGTAATTAATCTATATAGTAAAAACAAAACTTTGTTTATGCACAAGAAATCCATAGATAAGTTGCACGGCCATAATTCTATGTAAATGAAAAACAAGTTCAAAAAGTGCTAAATTCCTTTTCAAGGCATTTGCCTTTACTTTTATATGCGCAGCGTGTAAAGAAAAGATGAATCTCTGAATTGCAATACAGTGGAACTTCCCTTAGAAGACCTTCCATTATAACACTCCCTCCCACATAAGACCTGCTTCTCTGAGACATTGCCCTTCTTCGTAAGCATTAAAATTACCTCCCTTTTAAGACCCCTCCCTTATAAGACCTCATTTGGGATGATTTTTGAAGGTCTTATAAGGGAGGTTCCACATTAATTTCTTTCCTTTTAAACATTCTGATTCCCAGGAAACAAGAAAACAAAACTCTCTTTTTATTAGTCATTTTAACAATGCTTGAGTCATTTACTCGTGTTCTTCATCATATTTAAGCAGAGCGGTGTAGCTTTACTGTCACGCTTCAAGGGGACTGTAAACTCCTAACTAACTCTTCTAGCACCACGGGTGAATGCAGTCACCCAGTACATCACTCTACACTCCCACCAAGTGCAAAGACATTCACTGCCAAGCACCATGCCATGTGTCTGTCAGGGTTTTAGAGCTTATTGTCATTTTTTTTCTGCCTTTAGCCCTTTCACCGCCAGCCATTTTTCAGCCCAAAAAATCCATTAAACTTACCTGGGTAGAGACAAAAAATCTGTCTAATATTGGGGATTCCTCTGTGACATATTTAAAGTAAGGCCTATCCTTACCTCCCAAAATGAAGAGAACAGGGTCTTTGGATAACAGACCCTGATTTGATGCCTTTTAGTGACATGGGTGTTAAATCGTCGTGGTGCAAAAATGCAACGTTGGTGGCGAAAGGGTTATAGCAATGCAGGCGCACTCGAAAAAAAATAAGTTTCTTCCCTCTTGTCGGTTGAGATGCAACGGACATCCAATAACGTAAAACAAATACATGGCCAGGGGCGGACAAAATGATTTGGGGGGTGGGGTGGGTGGGGTGTTCCGACATGGGTCCAGGGAACCCCCGGAAAATGTTTGCAATTTAGTGATTATTAAGGCAAAAATCGAGTCATTTTCTTGTCACCCTTGTGTAAGGTGCAGATTGAGGGGGGGTTCCAGAAATCCAGGAACTCCCCCTCCCCCCCTCAGATCCGCCCTGGATGGCGCTAGAAGAGTTAACCTTTTCCCTGGCAGCCTTGTGTCTACTACAGGCAGTGTGATGTCACTGATGATGTCATCATTTTTTTTTTTTAATTTTATTACAACTCTTTATTGCTGGTGTTTGTTTTAATAGTCAGGAAAGATATGCAGTGGAACCTCCCTTATAAGACCTTCAAAAGTCATCCCAAATGAGGTCTTATAAGGGAGGGGTCTTATGAGGGAGGTCATTTTAATGCTTACAAAGAAGGGCAATGTCTCGGAGAAGTAGGTCTTATGTGGGAGGGAGTCTTATAATGGGAGGTCTCATAAGGGAGGTTCCACTGTATCTCTAAACCATTTTCTCAGAATGAGTCTAACAGGTCTGTTTAGATTTTGTATTTTTCAAGATAATCTTTTTCATCCCCCCCCCCCCCCCCCCCCCCCCCCCCCCCCCCGACAGTGAAGCAGACTTTCAAATTTTGTTTTCTGAAAAATCTGTCCAAGATTTTACTGTAATCTACGGCAGCAAAATCTCAGTTTGTATGTGCATTCCATTTTTATTGTTATTTATTGTTACTTAATTTTGTTGGTGTGCTTTATTGATATTAGATATTGAAGAAATGAATATGAAAGATGAAATTATTGAGTAATGAATGTGTGGATGTTATCCGAGTCAACTTTTTGTTTGCAAAATCGCTGTGTGTGTGTGTGTGCGTGTGCATGTGTGTTTGCTTGTGTTGAAAACCTGTGTGTGTATGACCACTTTATGCATATTACTTGTACATAGAGAGAGAGAGAGAGAGAGAGAGAGAGAGAGAGAGAGAGAGAGAGAGAGAGAGAGAGAGAGCAAAGGAGAGAGAACAAGGGAGAGATTTAGTTGCAGCATAAAGTAAACTTGAGTTCTTAACTAATATATATTCTTATTTGCTGTTTTCAATAACGTTTTTATTTATGAGGTTGTGTGTTGTAAGATTGTATACATATCAAAAGCGTGAATTTGTTAGGGCAAAAGAATGTGATAGAAAAATGATTATATTTGTTTGTGATAGTTTAGTGTGTGTTCTCGACTTTATTATTAAATTTAAGTGAATGAAGAAATCCTTTTGTGTCACTGAGATGTGAGGGCATGAATGTGTGTGTGTGTGTGTGTGTGTGTGTGTGTGTGTGTGTGTGTGTGTGTGTGTGTGACCAAACCAAAGATGCATTGGTGCATGTGTTGTGGACATGTGCATATGCATGTTTCTCTGTGTGTGTGTGTGTGTGTGTGAGAGAGAGAGAGAGAGAGTGTGTGTGTGCGCGTGTGTGTGTGACAAAACCAAACCAAACCAAAGATGCATTGGTGCATGTGTTGTATATTATGGACATGTGCATATGCATGTTTCTGTGTGTGTGAGAGAGAGAGAGAGAGAGAGAGAGAGAGAGAGAGAGAGTGTGTCCGCGTGTGTGTGTGACAAAACCAAACCAAACCAAAGATGCATTGGTGCATGTGTTGTATATTATGGACATGTGCATATGCATGTTTGTGTGTGTGTGTGTGTGTGAGAGAGAGAGAGTGTGTGTGTGTGTGTATTTGTGTAACCAAACCAAAGATGCATTGGTGCATGTGTTATGCACGTGTGTGTATGCATGTTTCTCTGTGTGTGAGAGAGAAAAAGAGAGAGTGTGTGTGTGTAAAAGTTGTGTGTGTGTGTGTGTGTAAGCACCAACATAAACGACATACCGTAGCATAATAAAATTCACCCATTCATTCCACTCTTTATTTCAAACACGAAGACTCACAGTGCTATAATTAGGGCATTTTTTTCTAGTTATTACCCTCGGCAAGGAGGTTATATTTCAGCTTTTGTTTGGGGGTTTTCTCTGTTGACTGTATAGCTGCAAAAAAAGGTATAAGGATTAATTAAACAAAAACTACAGGACTTTTTTTTTTAATGATGCCCCTAACTCCTTCACCACAAGTGGGAAGATAAAAGAACGAATAAAACTCAAGAAAGTATGAAACAATATAAATCTAGACAACAATATAAGATTTTTGTTTAATGTTAATTCAACAAGATAGGGAGAGAGCAACAGAGAAAGGGATAGAGACTGATGTGTATAATCGTTCAGTATCAAGTCGTTCTGGGGTGAGGGGGTCCTTCAAGCGGCCTCCATCAGCAGCTGTGACGGTGGTTCATCAGAAGCTGGTCCAAAGGAAGGAGCTTCACGGCCACCACCAGAGCGTCTGCCCGACCCACATCTGACACGGATAAACAACATGTTAATGGTGTGTGTGTGACAGTCAGACATGGATAAACAACACGTTGATGTTCATTGTGTTAGTCTGCCCTGCCCACATCTGGCACGGATAAACAACATGTTAATGTTCATTGTGTTAGTCTGCCCTGCCCACATCTGACACGGATAAACAACATGTTAATGTTCATTGTGTTAGTCTGCCCTGCCCACATCTGGCACGGATAAACAACATGTTAATGGTGTGTGTGTGACGGTCAGACATGGATAAACAACACGTTGATGTTCATTGTGTGTTAGTCTGCTCGACCCACATCTGACACGGATAAACAACCTGTTAATGGTGTGTGTGTGACAGTCAGACATGGATAAACAACACGTTGATGTTCATTGTGTTAGTCTGCCCGACTCACATCTGACACGGATAAACAACATGTTAATGTTCATTGTGTTAGTCTGCCCTGCCCACATCTGACATGGATAAACAACACGTTAATGTTCATTGTGTGTCAGTCTGCCCTGCGCACATCTGACAGATAAACAACACGGTAATGTTCATTGTGTGTCAGTCTGCCTTGCGAACATCTGACACGGATAAACAACACGGTAATGTTAATTGTTTGTCAGTCTGCCCGACCCACATCTGACACAAGGGTGAGTCCATTTCTCACGGGTTACTTGGTTGCAAAGCCTGCTGGCTAACTTTGCTACTTTTACTTCAATTTACTTTTAAGTATATTTTATTTCATTGCCTTTATTTAGTGTTCTTGTGCCCATAGTTTTTAAGATAAAATTACGACATAATAAAAGAGTTTGAACTTGAGTTTTAGTTTTTATATACCAGGTACCCCTGCGCGTCATGTCTTTGGCCTTATCCAAGTGACGTCATTGTCCTTATTAGGCTATGGAGGCGAATGTGAAAAGAAGCTATGGTACCTACAAAGATCACTTTCTACTGAAAGTTGCCCACTATTTTAAACTCGGCCTCCGACGGATTTGAAACAAGGACATATTAAAGATTTAAAATCCGTTGAAAAACTCAATATACATACAAAAACAACCTCCTTCCGTGTTTACAAATGTTATCGCCTGGACTATAAAGGCAAATGTTTTGTTTATCTTCTTCTGAAATTATGACGTCGAAAAGGTAAAATGACGTCAAATGACAGACAATTGTGTTCTGTGGAGCAAGTGCGTGACTTTCAACAAGCTTAATTTGATAACAGCGTACGTCTTCATCTTTTGGAATTGCGGTTAATGAAGTAGGTGAGTCTTGTACTATGTATAAGCAAAAAATTGAGTTACGTCTGTATTGCATGCGGGCGGCGAAATGTATTATGGATTTTTTTTTTTAAACCGTATGTATGGTGCGCACTGACCCGTACCGGTACGCAATGACCAATTTGTCACAGTCTTCAGAAATCCGTTTGCTTCTAGAAAACGGTTTAAGTTAAAAGCAGAGCGTTGATACAGTGGAAGCAGAAACATTTTAACAGACGCTGGTGATCTAAATCTTTTCCAATATCGAACTGGAGATTCCACAAGTTGACGTCATAATATTACGATAATGCCTTAACCTTTACCGGATCATGCTTTTGACTACACGGACATGGCGGGGGTCTTCCACGACCCCCTACTCAGCAAAGAGCAAATTCCGAGGTGTTTATCCCTGTCCGGATGGCGAGGATCTCCCACGACCCCTACTTGTCAAAGAGGCACCATGTGTTTATCCCTGTCCGGATGGCGGGGGTCTCCCACGACCCCTACTCAATGCACTGCAGTGCTCTTTAAAGTGTCGCTCCAAGACTACTCTAAACTGGGCTGAAAGACTTCTTATTGTAGCCAAGAGCCTAGCGCAATTAATTATTTTCTTTTAATCGACACCGATTTCTAATAAAACGGTTGAAACTGACTTTGTCACACCTTGATTGACCCTGAATGACCTCTCACATCGGAAGCAATTAAAATACACGCCATATTTGGTAAATAAGAATGCTGGGAAATGTTCTCAAATGGCAGTCCCAAACCATGTCACGCACTGATTTACTGAGTTGGCACTGAAAGTGTGTCCTTTTAGTTATTTGATTATTTCTGTTTGTTTTGATGCAGACAACATAAATGATAGTATGTGTGTCAGGCGCAAAATAAAAGGGCGATGGTAAGTCTAGCAATAAGCACAGTGAGTAAGTCTGCTTCGACGACGAAATTCAGTCTAGATCTAACAAGTAAGTTTACTAGTGACAGTGTCACTGTCAGCAACAGGAGGCAGGGCGTCTTCTCCTTATTTCTTTGAACAACCACCATAATCTTTTTCATGCTTCTATTGTTGTACTAAAGGGGGACTTCTGTCAGGCAGAAAGACTGCAGGCACTATACTAGGAGCCGTTGTGTAGCGCAGTTGGTAAGAGTCAGTCGCCGGGAGGCGCCGTGGCTGGTTGGTTTAGAGTCGCCGCTCGTAATCCAACAGGTTTGCGGGTGCGGTGGGTTCGAACCCGGCTGGTGACGGTGTTGTATCCTTGGGAAAGATACTTTACTCCTATTTCCTGGTCCTTCGGATGAGACCTAAACCGAGGTCCCGTGTGCGAACGCACGCACAAGATCTTGCGCGCACGTTAAAGCCCATTCCACTATTCGGTACAAGTAGGCCGTGTGTGCCGGTGGGATGGATGACACGAATTCACATAGCACGCATCCTGTGCGCTATTAATGGTCTGAATGAAGACCGGTGAGTGCGGGGCAGGATAAACATCCCCAACTGAAAAGGGAAGAAGAGTCGCTGGCTCGTAATCCGTCAGGTTTGCGAGTGTGTGGGTTCGAACCCAGCTGGGGTCGCAGTGGTGTGTCCTTGGGAAAGGCACTTTACTCCTATTTTCCTCACTCCACCCAGGTGTAAAATGGGTACCTGACGCCGGTCAGTTGGGGGAAAAGTCCTTCGGATGAGACTTAAAACCGAGGTCCCATGTGCGAACGCATGCACGAAGATCTTGCGCACACGTTAAAGCCCATTCCACTAATCGGTAGGAGTAGGCCATGTTGTGCCGGTGGGATGGATGACACGAACTCACATAGCATGCATCCTGTGCGCCAGTTGCAGTCTAAATGAAGGCTTTGGTCGTGGGGCAGGATAAACATCCCCACTGAATAATAAGAAGAAGAATCTGTTATCAATCGCTCTTCTCTGCCTGGTCTAGTCTGTGGTCTATGGTCTAGTACAGCGTGTGTGATCGAAATTGCTAGAAATAGTCTTGTAGACAGGGCTCCCAGGGACCCCCATTTGCCGTTTAGGGGTCTATGAAGTACTAGAATTCTAAGGGACCCTCTTAAAGAATGCAGGGGGTCCCAGGGATGCACTATAAAAATTCGTTTTAGCATTCACAATGTCATTGGGACCCTCTATCCCTAAGTACTGTTAGTGAAGGAGTCCCTGGGATCCCTTGTTTTGCGGGACGGTTGGGAGCCCTGTGTAGACACAAATAGTTTAGCCCATTTGTCAATACAATGTTGTCTTGTGTTGAATATGATAAGATTAAGAAATATAGATCTAGATCCCGTTCCAAAGTCAACAATCTTCTTCTCTTTGGGGCCCACGATCATTTCGTAATTAAATAATAATTTATTATTTGTAAAACCTCAATCCATCACAAAACTGAAAGTAGTCTAATGCCTAATAATTTAAAAAAAAAGTCTACATGGCCCATGATTATAAAGAAGCTGTCACAGCACAAAGCAAAAACTAAGTAGATCCAGTGTGTGTATGTATGTCTGTGTGTGCGCACGCATGTGTGTGTGCTTGTTTTGCTGAAATGGCTTTCCACCTGTGATGATACTGGGGGGAGGGGGGGGGGGTGTCTTTCAAACAAGTAGTTGCCCCACCTTCTGGAAGTTCTGTGCTTGTGATTTCCTCTAATCTGTCACTCTCGTTGATTCTGCCCCCACCCCCCACCCCCCTTTTCTTATACTCATTGTCAATCTTTCTGCCTTACTGGTTCATTCTCGTCCCTTTGATCTAAAAAAATAAAAATATTTCAAGGAATATCTACAACTACTGGGCTGGGCCTATTTCTATGGGGTTTTCTGCTAGTTAGTTTTTGGTACTCATTGAGTATGCATTTCTCCATGTTTGAAAACTATATACGGAAAACTATATACGGAACATGGGGGGGGGGGGGGGGGGGGGGGGGGGGGGGGGGGGGGCACAGTGTGGAGAGTTCAAACTGCAACTACTAATTGTTTATAATAGTATGCATCCTTGTACTAATACGTTATAAATTTTTGCATTGTTGGACTGATAAATTAATTGATTAAGCTCATGTAATGACAAAAAGACGAACTTAACAATGTTTTGTTTTATCCATTACATACTATGGAGAACGTGTGTGCGTGTGCGCGTGCGTGCGTGTGTGTGTGTGTGTGCAGTGGCGTAGGAATATGTGGAAGGGGCGCAGGGGGTGCTGCCCCCCACCCACGGCCCAGAGGAGAGGCGGGGGGGGGGGGGGGGGGGGGGGGGGCAGACATGTCATCCTACCCCAAAAAATTCGAGCAAGCCAGTAAACGAAAATGAGAGAGAGAGAGAGAGAGAGAGAGAGAGAGAGAGAGAGAGAGAGAGAGAGAGAGAGAGAGAGAGAGAGAATGATATTGAATCCCAAACTCAGAGGCATTTGCATTGGCTCTTACTAGTATTGCAGCAAAAATGATT
Organism: Phymorhynchus buccinoides; assembly: GCA_017654935.2. NCBI lineage: Eukaryota > Metazoa > Mollusca > Gastropoda > Neogastropoda > Raphitomidae > Phymorhynchus > Phymorhynchus buccinoides. The sequence continues at coordinate 55,515,221 of CM065687.1, forward strand.
ATTTGGCCTTTGGGGACCTGCCCCAGCACAAGCTGTCTAAAATCGTGCGTGTGTTTGTGCGTGCCGTGTTTGTGTGTGTGTGTGTGTGTGTGCGTGTGTGTGTGTGTGTGTGTGCAGGTTCCCAGTCCCAGTCCCGCAAAACAAGGGGTCCCATGGACTCCTTCTCTTACAGTGTAGAGGGTCCTAGAGGCAGGATAGAGGGTCCCAGTGGCATAGCGAATGCTAAAAATAATTTTTCTAGTGCATTCCTTGGACCCTTGGACCCCCTGCACATTCTTTTAGAGGGTCCTGTAGAATTTTAGTGCTTCATAAACCTCCACATGGGGGTCCATGGGTGCCCTGGTGTGTGTGTGTGGTGTGTGTGTGTGTGTGTGTGTGTGTGTGTGTGTGTGTGTGTGTGTGTGTGTGTGTGTGTGTGTGTGTGTGTGTGTTAGAAACCCTGTTATATTCCCTTTAATTCTTAAATTATAAGTATATTCATGTGTTTTTTTCTAAGTGCACTTACAAACCTAAATGATACTGAGTTTATCAATGAACTGAGTACTAATGAGGCTTCTACCTTTTGATTATGTTTCATTGCAGGTGTAGTCTAGGACCCCACCGTATGCTTATGTAAACAGAAACCTTTCGCACTTGATGAGCGCATGCAAGTCAGCATCGACAGTGGACGCCCACAGTCAGCGAGTGTTGGATTTTTGGTTTGTTCACTTGAATCATTATTCAGTGCATGCTAATTGGATATTATGAACAATATGCGTACATTAGATAATATAACATTACTTTGAAGACACTAATTAGTTTATGTAGTATATACTTGAAACTGGTATCAGAGTTGACATCAGCCTGAAGATTGGGCCAATAATGAACTGAAATTCAAAGTTGTCAAATATTAAATTTATTACAATAATGCAACACTATTTTACGGCTTAGTCTTTCGTTAATTACTGTGACTTGGTGAAGACATTTTTACTGACTCGAGTGTTGCAGCCTTGAGGTTAGTTGGTTTTGGGGGACAATTTCCAGTGCTATTTTTTATAAAGTGTTTATGGCTGAAAAAGCGGGGATCTCCCCTTGGACCATCTTTCCAAAACAGCAGCACTTGCCTCCTCTGCTTCACACATAATTGCACTCTCTCTCTGTCTCTCACACAGACACACAGACACAGACACAGAGTCAGACACACACACATGATACACACCACAGAGAGAGAAAGACATTGAAATATAAATAAAACAAGCATTATATACATATATATCCAAAAATCCACTCCACCCCCAATTCCATTTAAAATAATCTACCCCAGAAATGTAATGAAAGTTTTTATTCACCTTTTCCCTTTTTTTTAGCATTCTCAGATCTGCTAAGTTAAATGTGTAGGTGAAAATTATTATGCCTCAAATTAAAACAATTTTTCATTAAAAAATTCTTGATCATACGTATTATGCGTTGAATTTTTAAGTGGATTTTTAATTGTCTCTTACTATCTTTGACACCTATCCTGAATATGGCTTGTTTCTCATATGTAACTATCGTGTACTTTGCCCGATCTATATCGGGGCAAAGGAAAATCATATTTTACACAAACAAGTATGTCATGACCTATTGCTTAATACTAAATTAATGATTAAACTTCTCAGGGCTCCCAGGGACAACCATTTGGGGGTCTATGAAGTACTAGAATTATAAAGGACCCTTTAAAAGAATGTGCAGGGGGTCCCAGGGATGCACTATAAAAATTCTTTTTAGCATTCACAACGACATTGGGACCCTCTGTCCCTCCTCTAGGACCCTCTATACTGTAAGTGAAGGAGTCCCTGGGACCCCTTGTTTTGCGGGACGATTGGGAGCCCTGCTTCTGTGGTTTGCGCTATGTGACTGAATGTACATATATAGGATTAGGAGTCTTATTACAATGAACACTTTGTCAGATATTAAAAGTAGTAACCCCAAAAATCGGTTTTTTTCATTATCCCTTTCATTGTTGGTAGTACTTAGTTGGGGGTAAAAAGTCTTTTTATTGGCATATTACAGTGTAATTTGGGAATCCTATAATAGGCAGATGCCTCTCACATTGACACTGCTTTTCTTATGGTTTACTAAAACTTACTTATTTTTAAATTTTGGAATGGCATATCTCTGTTCTTTATGATAACAGGTGCTGTGGCAGACTTCAAGCCCCACCACACAGAATAAACAGATTATCACAGGTGAACAGTGGTCATTATGTCGTTAAGTCAGCATTTGCAGTTCATACCCACAAAAGAACATTTATTTTTAATCTGTGTCTTAGATCATTGTTGTGTTTAGTTTACTTTTGTCAATCTATATTTTATTTCCTCAACCACACTATGCAAGTAAATCTTGAATTTTAATGTAAGACATAAATGTTAGTATTGCTTTGCATTAAAACTGTTTACTTTGAAAGTGGGTTTTTTTTTCTAAGTACATGAGTACAAGATTTTTTGTGTTGTATCAATTTAACATTTAAAAATAATCTGGTAAAATAGTTCAGATTGGTTAAATAAAAATTGCTATAAATGAAGCAAAAATAAGATTTTCTTTTTAACTTTTTTCTTCAGCCAAAATAATAAACAGTAAGCATAGATACATTCATTCTGTTATTCCTGCTGCATCTAGAAACACTGCAGCAAACACGGGGGGAAAAGAAGCATTCCTAAAATAAAAAAATTCAAATTGCAAATGAGTGTTCAGTGACACTTCAAACTTTAAATGCATTTTTTAAAATCATCTTTTTTAATTGTAAGAAACCACCACAACGTGATTATATTCTGGCGTCATAATTTTTTTAACATACTGCTATAGTCGTCTCCGCATAAGTCGACCTCGGATAATTCAGCACTTCGGATTAATCGACCCTAAGGCTTGGTCCCGTCCACAAGCCTTCTTTATCTTTGTAAAATCACCTCGGATAAATCGACACTTCAAATTTGCTTCGACCCTTAAAACGCAAACTCTCCTCGGATAAGCTGACCATCATCACAATCCCCCACCCCTTCTGTTTAAAAATAAGGGTTCATAAGTTATATGCAGTGTCCTGTACTTTTTCAAATGCGTTCCAATGACGTCAAGTTTAGTTTGACGTATTTGATGCTGCAAACAGTTGTTCTATGAATTGTCTGGACCTTGAAAAGGAAACACAAATGCACAGTTACACACACGCGCGCGCGCGCACACACTTACACACGTTTGACGCATATCTTCCACACGACGCAAATACGCACGCATTGTTCACACGTACATACACACACTTACACACACACACAAGATTCCTGAAGAGGAACAAAGATACAGAATTGCAGGCCTAATTGTGGGCACATAGAGCTGGGTACCAGTACGGATTTCTATACTCTTATACCGGTATTTTTTTTACGTATATATACCGGCTGCTTTGCTGGTGATACATTTAAAATTTTATGACACAGAAAAGAGCTGTCCCAGAAAGTCCAACAGATAGGTGTGGCTACCAAGTTTGCCTACCAATACACTCCCCTCTGTCTTCCCTTCTCTTCCCTCTCCCTCTATCTCTCTCTCTCTCTCTCCATCTCTCTCCCTCTCTCTCTCTCTCAACTCTCTCTCT
>CM065687.1:55523818-55529109 GCA_017654935.2 Phymorhynchus buccinoides
TTCAAGTTATTTCCTTTAACAGAGGCAAATATTCTTATCATTGACTGTGGTTAGGGATAGGAAAAGACCTTTCAACTGGTATGCCACCATAAAACAATGTAAGCCTAATGGATAAAACACTTTAAATTAGTTTATGCTGGTGACGAGTGTTAACCAAAATGAACTGAAAGGAGCTGAGAAAAGCTACTGTGGCAAAATGCGGATGACAAGGGATGATACAAGAGCTTACAGGGCCTTATTTCGCATTATATATCCTATCGGTTTTTAACTTATTACTTCGTTCTCGTTATTAAGCCTATTTGTGTGTGTGTGTGTGTGTGTGTGTGTGTGTGTGTGTGTGTGTGTGTGTGTGTGTGTGTGTGTGTGTGTGTGTGTTTTCTTTGAAGTCATTAATGAACAATTTGCAACTTTTATTCTTGTTGATTGATTTGCATTTTTTTAGATAATGAGATATATGTACGAATCTTCTTTTCCCTATTCCCCCCCCCCCCCCCCCCCCCCTCTTTTTTCTTCCTCGTCTTTCTTTCCCCCTCCCTTTAATTACATGATACACTTTATTTGCCAATTTTCGTCTTTCTCTTTAAACATCGACTTCACCCTAACCCTTATCACTATACCTAAACACAACGCTGATTTCTTACTTCTTATTTGAGCCTTGTCTGATGGTGTTTTTGCACTCCCACATTTACACATCTTTACTCATCAATTTAACATGCAATGATCCTGTACCCCAGGCTTTAGATTACACACTTCTCAACCGTCTTATCTTCCGATCAGGTACCGAGCAGAGCTTCGCCCTGACATACAAAATAAAACCAGATTTACTCGTCTGCAGATCCTTCTCTGCTTCCATCCATTATTCAACGTACACAATCATGCATTGCTGACATTAAATCATGGATGACTAACAACAAGCTCCAACTGAACAATGGTAAAACAGAAATGATTTTCATTGTACCCAAGAAACTCTTGTCAGCAGACTCTGTCCCCACTTCCATCCAGTTAGAAAACTATCTTATCCACACTTCTACCACTGTATGCCCCACATGGCCGAGAGGCCAAAGAGGGCGTTAACCATTATTTCCTTTTTTCCTTCTACCACTGTACGCAATCTTGGCGTCACACTTGATCAGACTCTCTCCTTCCAAAACCAGATTTCCTCTGTCTGTCGTGCTTGTTACTTAGAACTTCGGCGCATTGGATCTGTAAGACTTCTTTCCGAAGAAGCTACCAAAACTCTCATCTCTGCCTTCGTACTCTCCAGACTAGATTACTGTAATTCCCTTCTTGCTGGCTGCCCACAAACTGTTCTCGCTAAACTTTAAAAAATTCAAAACAATGCTGCTCGCCTTGTACTGAGGTGCTCCAAATTCTCTCATTCTACCCCTATGCTTGAATCTCTTCACTGGCTTCCTGTTGGAAAGCGTATCGACTACAAGCTCTCTCTGCTCTGTTACAAGTCCCTGAATGGTCTTGCTCCTTCTTATCTCACTGATCTCCTGAACCTTTACACACCTCTTAGACAGTTACGCTCCTCTTCTGACACTTCTCTCCTCCAGATCCCTCGCTACCGCACCAGGACTCTCGGTGAACGTTCCTTCTCTTTTCAGCCTCCTCTACTTGGAACAAACTCCCTCTTCCTCTCCGTTCTGCCAACTCCCTTTCTTCATTTAAGTCTTCCCTCAAAACCACTCTCTTCAAATCGTAGCCAGCTCTGTTCCTTTGGAAAGTAATTTTTGTCCCTTCTCTGTGTTTGTGTGCAGTGTGTGGTTCGTGCGGGCGTGTGTTGTGTGGTGTGTTGTGGTGTGTGTGTTTTGTTTGTGTGGGCGCGCTTGTGTGCGCGCGTGCGTGTGTGTGTGTATGCGAGGAAATTTTTGACATTCTCATATTTTCTACTGCTTTTGTTGTTGTTGTTGTCTTTGTTTTTTTTTTTTTTTGGGGGGGGAGTATTCATTTATTTGTTTGTTATTGTAAGCGCTTAGGGCTTGTTTAAGATTAAGCGCATATAAATGCTCATTATTATTATTATTATTATTATAATGTTTTAGTCACAGAGCCAGCGTGAGTAAAGTTTTCCTCCGAGGGCGCCACTACGTCCTTCCATCAACAGCTCCCCAGAACATCCCGGGTTATTGTGTTCCCCATGACTTTAACCTGAATGCATCAAGGGCATAGACTGGATTGAAAAAATAAAATTGATGAGAGCAGGACTGCAATATGACAGAATTTGAGACAAGGTGGGTTTTTGTGTGTGTGTGTGTTCAGAGGCAGTGTATCCGGATCTCTCTGTGATCATGACAGGGTATTCTAGGAATTTTTCATAATCATAGTCTAGCCCTAGAACCTGCAATGTTGCTAATGAAATTAGAGCAACTCTCTCAGAATCCCATCCGTCAAATTGATGAAGCTCGACTATGTGGTTTCAGTCTTCCCATAGCACTCTCAATCTATGTAGTAGTGGGTCCAGGACCGAAAAAAGTCACGGTGTTCCTGTGAATGTAGCATTTTTAGCCTTGAAAAATGTCCCAACACATTGCTTATTGGATCGTACAGGATACAGTTTCTTTTAAAAAAAGAACATTTCTATTGTGGTGCATTCATGCGTTAATTTGTTTTATATATTCACTTATTTTTGCAAAATGATTAGTAGTAGTAAGTAAAGTTTTCTTTTTGTTCTTCTTCTTTTTTTTGGAGAGTTGCATCGTGTAGCAATAATAATAATAATGAAATATGACCTTCAGTGAGACGGTCACATGATACAAAGTATTGTTTACTAGTCCCTTTCTCTACACCACTTCCACTTCTCTGTGAAAACCAACTCCATTTAATTCAGTAATTCGAATCCATCTGAAAAGATTGTGACAATTTAATCACACTTTCTTCAAATATCAATAAGTACAGTGAAACCCGCTTTATTTCAAATCGGTTATTTTCAATTTCGAGATAATTTCAAGTCATTCTAAGGTCCCGGCCAGAGGCCTTCTTTCTATCTGTTACAAAACCCCGGATAATTTCAATTCGGTTAATTTCAATTATCGTCTGGAATGTCTGTGCTTGTAACTTCATCTAATCTGTTTATCTCTTTAATTCTGCCTTTTCCCTTGCTTTGTGTCATCGACAATCTTTCAGACTTTTGGCCCATTCTCCTTTGAGCTCCTCCGAAATATCGGAATGCGTCGGCTGAATGCAGAGAGGACACCAGTGAAAACTGAAAGACGGACACATACGTATCCATTGTGGCCTTATGGCCAAGGAACGCAGAAGAAGAAGAAACGATGCACTAAAGACGCATGTTGTAAGATTCCAGTAATAGTCTTACATTTTCCTAATAACTGAAATGATGCATTCTTTTCTATAACAACCACAATGCCTCTGTGATACTCATAGTGTTCAAAATGTTGTCCAACCTATTTTACCCCATGTATAATTTGCTTATGGAAACATGCATTCGCACAGCAGATATACAGCATGCAGACACATGTAAAGTTGGCAAGCCTATGCATTTTAATAATGATAATTGAATTTAGAAAGTGGCTTCACCTGCAAACATTCATTTTGAAAATTGGCTTGCAATCAAATACCAAGTAGCTTCAGTCAAAAGTCAAAACATTGAAGGACATCAGCATCTCAAATAAATCAATCAATTTATTAATCGATCAATCAAGTAACTAATCAGCAAATCTAAATTATCCTTTTAAAAATATGAGAAAAACAGCAGAATGTAGAGTTTACAATATAACAAATACTATAAGGGTATGTGCACATTAATCTGCAACCTGCAGATTCTGTACAAACCCCATTCCCACGCGGAAACTCATCTGCAAACCCATCCGCTTATTTGTTACATAAGTGAATGGGGTTTCTGTAAGGAGCTTGCGGGTTGGGGATCTAATACATGTGCACAACCCCATAGACAAGACTTTGCAAATGCAACCTACGATAATATTTTAGATACTTGGTGAGGCATAAAATGTGATCAATGAATACTTAAAATTTGAGCTAATACATGGAAAAGTGACATGCACACACACATACACACACATGACACATGTATATTAATATACACACAGTAGAGTGGCACAGTGGTAGCGCGTTCATTTCGTGTCAAGTAACCCGAGTTCGAACCTGGGTACACGGGATTTTTCCTCTCACTTTGCACTAGGCCTTACGTGGAGTCTTTTGGATGAGACGATAAACTGAGGTCCCATGTGCCCATGCACTTAGCACACATTAAACCCAGTGGCAACGAAAAAGTTGTCATTTGGACAAAATGTACCCCCCCACCCCCCCCCCTTCCTTTCCTTTTTCATCAGTCACAAAAATCTCATGCAAAAAAAATTGGGTGGCGCGCCTCTGGCTGCGACGCGCTCTCCAGGTAAGAGAAACCTCAATTTCACAGAAACGCCTCTGTGACTGTAAGGTACCTAATACATACATAGTGACAAACACACAGACACACACACATGTACCGTATAACATCACGAGAAGTGGATAGACGTTAAATGAAAGACACACACAAGCTAACATACATGTGCACACACAATATACATAATGAATTATATAAGGATTAAACGGTAAGGTTTTAGACGAAATAACACAGTGCAGGGGCGGATCTGAAGGGGTTTTTCCAGGGTTTACGCCCCCCCCCCCCCCCCCCCCCACCCCCCCTTTTTGCCCCAAGCACGCACCTTGTACAATGGTAAAAAGAAGAAAATAGCTCAAATTTTGCTTCAATAATCACTCAATTGTAACATTTTACGGGGGCTTTGCCCCCTGGGCTCCCACAAAGCAATTACACCACCTTACGAATCATTTGGTCCGCCCCTGCAGTGAACCAACAAAAAAACATCGTTCTACCACCCCTAGGTATTGTCTGTTTATCATATGATGTGTGTGTGTGTGTGTGTGTGTGCGTGCGCACGCGCACCCCATTATAAATCTTATTGTTAATATTAGTAGTCACAAAGGAAATGCTATAATTACTATAGTATATATTATCAAATTGTTACTTGTTATTGTCAATGTTATGAAGACGATGGGGATGACGATGTGGCTGATACTACTTTTGCTATTTTTGCGACTACCATTCTTCTCTTGTTATTGTTGATATCATAATGTTGCCTTTGCTTGTAGTTGCTGCTGTAGTTGTCGTCGCCCTTATCCTCACTGTAACTTCTATTACATGTGCGTGTGTGTTTCTTCAAGAAAATGTGTAAAATTATGAAAAAAATGTTCAATTAAAAAAATATAAAAAAAACCATCGTTCTCAGATCTGAATTTCTCATAAATAG
>CM065687.1:55534609-55564609 GCA_017654935.2 Phymorhynchus buccinoides
TCTTACTTCTTATTTGAGCCTTGTCTGATGGTGTTTTTGCACTCCCACATTTACACATCTTTACTCATCAATTTAACATGCAATGATCCTGTACCCCAGGCTTTAGATTACACACTTCTCAACCGTCTTATCTTCCGATCAGGTACCGAGCAGAGCTTCGCCCTGACATACAAAATAAAACCAGATTTACTCGTCTGCAGATCCTTCTCTGCTTCCATCCATTATTCAACGTACACAATCATGCATTGCTGACATTAAATCATGGATGACTAACAACAAGCTCCAACTGAACAATGGTAAAACAGAAATGATTTTCATTGTACCCAAGAAACTCTTGTCAGCAGACTCTGTCCCCACTTCCATCCAGTTAGAAAACTATCTTATCCACACTTCTACCACTGTATGCCCCAATGGCCGAGAGGCCAAAGAGGGCGTTAACCATTACTTCTACCACTGTACGCAATCTTGGCGTCACACTTGATCAGACTCTCTCCTTCCAAAACCAGATTTCCTCTGTCTGTCGTGCTTGTTACTTAGAACTTCGGCGCATTGGATCTGTAAGACATCTTCTTTCCGAAGAAGCTACCAAAACTCTCATCTCTGCCTTCGTACTCTCCAGACTAGATTACTGTAATTCCCTTCTTGCTGGCTGCCCACAAACTGTTCTCGCTAAACTTAAAAAAATTCAAAACAATGCTGCTCGCCTTGTACTGAGGTGCTCCAAATTCTCTCATTCTACCCCTATGCTTGAATCTCTTCACTGGCTTCCTGTTGGAAAGCGTATCGACTACAAGCTCTCTCTGCTCTGTTACAAGTCCCTGAATGGTCTTGCTCCTTCTTATCTCACTGATCTCCTGAACCTTTACACACCTCTTAGACAGTTACGCTCCTCTTCTGACACTTCTCTCCTCCAGATCCCTCGTTACCGCACCAGGACTCTCGGTGAACGTTCCTTCTCTTTTCAGGCCTCCTCTACTTGGAACAAACTCCCTCTTCCTCTCCGTTCTGCCAACTCCCTTTCTTCATTTAAGTCTTCCCTCAAAACCACTCTCTTCAAATCGTAGCCAGCTCTGTTCTTTTGGAAAGTAATTTTTGTCCCTTCTCTGTGTGTTTGTGTGCAGTGTGTGGTTCGTGCGGGCGTGTGTTGTGTGGTGTGTTGTGGTGTGTGTGTTTTGTTTGTGTGGGCGCGTTTGTGTGCGCGCGTGCGTGTGTGTGTGTATGCGAGGAAATTTTTGACATTCTCATATTTTCTACTGCTTTTGTTGTTGTTGTTGTGTGTCTTTGTTTTTTTGGGTTTTTTTGGGGGGAGTATTCATTTATTTGTTTGTTATTGTAAGCGCTTAGGGCTTGTTTAAGATTAAGCGCATATAAATGCTCATTATTATTATTATTATTATATTATAATGTTTTAGTCACAGAGCCAGCGTGAGTAAAGTTTTCCTCCGAGGGCGCCACTACGTCCTTCCATCAACAGCTCCCCAGAACATCCCGGGTTATTGTGTTCCCCATGACTTTAACCTGAATGCATCAAGGGCATAGACTGGATTGAAAAATAAAATTGATGAGAGCAGGACTGCAATATGACAGAATTTGAGACAAGGTGGGGTTTTTTGTGTGTGTGTGTTCAGAGGCAGTGTATCCGGATCTCTCTGTGATCATGACAGGGTATTCTAGGAATTTGTCATAATCATAGTCTAGCCCTAGAACCTGCAATGTTGCTAATGAAATTAGAGCAACTCTCTCAGAATCCCATCCGTCAAATTGATGAAGCTCGACTATGTGGTTTCAGTCTTCCCATAGCACTCTCAATCTATGTAGTAGTGGGTCCAGGACCCGAGCCACTAAAACTAAGTCACGGTGTTCCTGTGAATGTAGCATTTTTAGCCTTGAACAATGTCCCAACACATTGCTTATTGGATCGTACAGGATACAGTTTCTTTTAAAAAAAGAACATTTCTATTGTGGTGCATTCATGCGTTAATTTGTTTTATATATTCACTTATTTTTGCAAAATGATTAGTAGTAGTAAGTAAAGTTTTCTTTTTGTTCTTCTTCTTTTTTTTGGAGAGTTGCATCGTGTAGCAATAATAATAATAATGAAATATGACCTTCAGTGAGACGGTCACATGATACAAAGTATTGTTTACTAGTCCCTTTCTCTACACCACTTCCACTTCTCTGTGAAAACCAACTCCATTTAATTCAGTAATTCGAATCCATCTGAAAAGATTGTGACAATTTAATCACACTTTCTTCAAATATCAATAAGTACAGTGAAACCCGCTTTATTTCAAATCGGTTATTTTCAATTTCGAGATAATTTCAAGTCATTCTAAGGTCCCGGCCAGAGGCCTTCTTTCTATCTGTTACAAAGCCCCGGATAATTTCAATTCGGTTAATTTCAATTATCGTCTGGAATGTCTGTGCTTGTAACTTCATCTAATCTGTTTATCTCTGTAACTCTGCCTTTTCCCTTGCTTTGTGTCATCGACAATCTTTCTGACTTTTGGCCCATTCTCCTTTGAGCTCCTCCGAAATATCGGAATGCGTCGGCTGAATGCAGAGAGGACACCAGTGAAAACTGAAAGACGGACACATACGTATCCATTGTGGCCTTATGGCCAAGGAACGCAGAAGAAGAAGAAACGATGCACTAAAGACGCATGTTGTAAGATTCCAGTAATAGTCTTACATTTTCCTAATAACTGAAATGATGCATTCTTTTCTATAACAACCACAATGCCTCTGTGATACTCATAGTGTTCAAAATGTTGTCCAACCTATTTTACCCCATGTATAATTTGCTTATGGAAACATGCATTCGCACAGCAGATATACAGCATGCAGACACATGTAAAGTTGGCAAGCCTATGCATTTTAATAATGATAATTGAATTTAGAAAGTGGCTTCACCTGCAAACATTCATTTTGAAAATTGGCTTGCAATCAAATACCAAGTAGCTTCAGTCAAAAGTCAAAACATTGAAGGACATCAGCATCTCAAATAAATAAATAAATTTATTAATCGATCAATCAAGTAACTAATCAGCAAATCTAAATTATCCTTTTAAAAATATGAGAAAAACAGCAGAATGTAGAGTTTACAATATAACAAATACTATAAGGGTATGTGCACATTAATCTGCAACCTGCAGATTCTGTACAAACCCCATTCCCACGCGGAAACTCATCTGCAAACCCATCCGCTTATTTGTTACATAAGTGAATGGGGTTTCTGTAAGGAGCTTGCGGGTTGGGGATCTAATACATGTGCACAACCCCATAGACAAGACTTTGCAAATGCAACCTACGATAATATTTTAGATACTTGGTGAGGCATAAAATGTGATCAATGAATACTTAAAATTTGAGCTAATACATGGAAAAGTGACATGCACACACACATACACACACATGACACATGTATATTAATATACACACAGTAGAGTGGCACAGTGGTAGCGCGTTCATTTCGTGTCAAGTAACCCGAGTTCGAACCTGGGTACACGGGATTTTTCCTCTCACTTTGCACTAGGCCTTACGTGGAGTCTTTTGGATGAGACGATAAACTGAGGTCCCATGTGCCCATGCACTTAGCACACATTAAACCCAGTGGCAACGAAAAAGTTGTCATTTGGACAAAATGTACCCCCCCCCCCCCCCCCCCCCCACTCCTTTCCTTTTTCATCAGTCACAAAAATCTCATGCAAAAAAAATTGGGTGGCGCGCCTCTGGCTGCGACGCGCTCTCCAGGTGGGAGAAACCCAATTTCACAGAAACGCCTCTGTGACTGTAAGGTACCTAATACATACATAGTGACAAACACACAGACACACACACATGTACCGTATAACATCACGAGAAGTGGATAGACGTTAAATGAAAGACACACACAAGCTGACATACATGTGCACACACAATATACATAATGAATTATATAAGGATTAAACGGTAAGGTTTTAGACGAAATAACACAGTGCAGGGGCGGATCTGAAGGGGTTTTCCAGGGTTTACGCCCCCCCCCCCCCCCCCCCCCCCCCCCCCTTGATCTTTGCCCCAAGCACGCACCTTGTACAATGCTAAAAAGAAGAAAATAGCTCAAATTTTGCTTCAATAATCACTCAATTGTAACATTTTACGGGGGCTTTGCCCCCTGGGCTCCCACAAAGCAATTACACCACCTTACGAATCATTTGGTCCGCCCCTGCAGTGAACCAACAAAAAAACATCGTTCTACCACCCCTAGGTATTGTCTGTTTATCATATGATGTTGTGTGTGTGTGTGTGCGTGCGCACGCGCACCCCATTATAAATCTTATTGTTAATATTAGTAGTCACAAAGGAAATGCTATAATTACTATAGTATATATTATCAAATTGTTACTTGTTATTGTCAATGTTATGAAGACGATGGGGATGACGATGTGGCTGATACTACTTTTGCTATTTTTGCGACTACCATTCTTCTCTTGTTATTGTTGATATCATAATGTTGCCTTTGCTTGTAGTTGCTGCTGTAGTTGTCGTCGCCCTTATCCTCACTGTAACTTCTATTACATGTGCGTGTGTGTTTCTTCAAGAAAATGTGTAAAATTATGAAAAAAATGTTCAATTAAAAAAATATAAAAAAAACCATCGTTCTCAGATCTGAATTTCTCATAAATAGCTAGCCCCCCCCCCCATATTTTTTTCTCGGTTCTTTCCTTTTTTCCCAGTCTTGCCTACTTCATCCTCTATCGTTTGCTATATTCAACACTAATTTTCATCCATTTACATAATTAAACACATGCATTCAATAATAGTAGAAGATAAAGGCCAAGACGGGAAAAACGCAATGAACCAGGACTGTGACAAATGCTCCGCGGCTGTTGTGTGTACTGCACTAAGGGGGGGGGGGGGGGGGGGGGGGGGGGGGGGGGGGGGGGGGGGGGGGGGGGGGGGTCCTATTAGATAATGGCCTTTATCATGACTGCGATTAATTATTCAACAAAGATAATTAGCTCAAAAAGTTGATAAGATACAACTTAATGTTTGGTAAGAAAGGCAGGTGTGAAAATGTAGGGAGAGCTGAGAAATGTAGGGGGGGGGGGGGGGGGGGGGGCACATCTTTACCAGATGCACAAAAGCAGAAAATTGTAGGCCTCCCACTCCCAGTCATCAAGTGATTGATAGTAGATTACACAAGCATCATAATGGCGATCAATTGACGCTATCCCAGGTTCCACACCATCTGTTCGCCCTACAGTATTCCATGGTCACAAGTGTCTCATAAATGTTCTTGATGCAGGAAAATGTTGGTTCTACTTCTAGGGCGTGTCGTCGCGGTTATCATCAGAAGTAGCGTGAGCAATGTACTGATCGTGATCTTGGTAGAACTGCATGACAGTAATTGATTTGGAGATTTCTTGTTGTTGCTTCAGTATTTTGTCCCTTGATCTTGCTTTCTCGCTTTTGATGTTGCTTCGCTGCTCAACAAATAATAGGCCTATTCACATGTGCTTCAAGGGACGGATGTCAGACTAGATCTAAATAAATGTTTATGTCGCTGTTGGTGTGAGATGAAAGTGTTAATTCTTTCTTTTGAAAACTTTGTTCTGCCTGAAATTCTGATCGCCTGCTGTCTTCTTTTCCCTTCACTATTGGTGTCTCTGTTCACTGCCCTATGTAGTAGGAACGATACTATACTCTATACACGATGGCGACGCTCTGTCGCGTTTGAGACCGTCGTCTGCTGCTATGCCAAATCTGAAGACGACAAGAGTTGTTTCCCTTGTTTATTAAGGATAACCGAGTCTAAGTAAAAGGACGCTCGTTCAACGGACCGTGTTGTTGGAGTTTAGTTGAAATTGGCTGGAAATAAAGAGCCCAGGATGATGGAAGAGGAAACACAAATTAATGCGTGCCATTTCAATGGCTTTTGGTATGCAGGAAGTGAATAAAATTAATGCAAAGCGCTACAGAGACAGGGAAGCGAGGCATTACGCAATCACGCCGAGTGAAAAATTTCTAAAGTTCATTTCCGTCTTGAAGGGATTCACTGGGTCCCTTCAAGGCGGAAGTCGATTTGTGACATTTTGTTTCCTGAAATTATCCAGGTGCGAAACAGGGGTTTGGCGGTCCGTTATTGAGCTAACTGCAGCTCATTGAATTTAGCGGTTTTAGGCAAACGCCCTGTGATGGCGGTTTCTAACGGTTCATGGGGAGAACCATTAGCCTTGGAGTGACACTTTAAAGTAGGGGTCGTGGGAGACCCCCGTCATCCGGACAGGTATATCAAAATTACGCGTCATATTACGTCCTTTATATTGTATACACATTAATGAAATTTAACACACTTAAAGCCATTTACGTTTTTGACAAAGTCATGAAATTTCATGAAGATTGCTTAAATAGTTTTAGAGATATAACATGTGTTGTGTGTCAAGGGGTCGTGCGCGACCCCAGAAGTCCGGTAAAGGTTAAGGGATACGCAACCCCCCTTTCTAATCTAGCTCTATTGTGAAGAGAGGAGGAGGCTGCAAATCGTACCCACCATTTGTGTAGAAGGTGACGTAGGTGGTTTTAGTCGAATACAAGATGGCGGGGAAAGGGTGGGTGTCGTTGAGGTTGCCCCAGCTACATACGTCCACGTTCTGATCCTGCACGGACAGCCAGCCGTTGTCCATGGTGCAGCCCCCGTAGTTACGGAAAATGTAGAACCTCCGGGAGTGCTGGTGCGAACTGGCGCTGAGTTTGTGGTGCCAGGAATTCATTGGAACGAACGGGATCAGTCAACAGGAAAGACAAAAAATAAAGGATGATGAAAGTTCGTTTAGCGTCCTCCGGCCTGGAACAGGCACACATGGAACGCTAATATGACTTATAAAGAAGGTGAGACGATCCTGGAGATACTGCAATACAGGAAAGTACCGATTTAATTTTTTTTAATCAAGATAGTTAATTTCATGAAAATCGAGGAGTTTGCTGCATTGTTCATTTTTGATTCATTATGACTACATTATCTCAGAACAGGTTCCACGTACTGAACTCCACCGAAATAACTCAGCAGGGGGGCAGTGCAGTGTCTCCTCTGGTCAATGTATGTTGCCTCCTGAGATGGCTTAATACAGATTCGCTTCCCTTCTTGGACTGCTGATTTTGGGGATTCAGCAAACCTGAACGAGCCGGGACGTGGCTGCGAGTTGGGACGTCGGAACGAGCGGCGCGGCGTGGGAGCAGCGCCACTGTACGTATGGCCAAGGCCCTGTAGTCACGAGTGCGTCTTAAGGCGGCGACAGACTATGTGGCTGCCTCATGTGACTCGATCAGGTCGTGACGTTGACCAAATTTTGTTTCCCGCACAGAAGAGGTCACAAGCCATCTGACTCGATCAGACTCGATCAGTGAAATTTAGAACCCGCTCTATTCTGCCCTGTCACCTGACTGGGCCCGACTGAGTCAGACTAATCGAGCAGCATGGTATGCAAATGAGGTGAAACGTCACGACCTGATCGAGTCACATGAGGCAGTCACATAGTCTGTCGCCGGCTTTAGACATTCAAAACGGGGATTAGGCTACAAATATAATGAACATAATAAATAGTAAAATTTTATTAGATTTATTTAGACAGTAGAATTTCACGTCAATCATGCCTCACAAATGTCGAAATCGGATCGTAGTGAATCGAATCGTAGGCAGTGTGGCAGGTCCTTTTAGAGTTGGGTCTGTCGCTCTCTGTCTCTCTCTATCTGTCTCTCTCTGTGTCTGTCTCTCTCTCTCTCTCTCTCTCTCTCTCTGTGTGTGTGTGCGTGCATGCGTATGTGTGTATGCGTGTATGTGTAGGCTATGTGTGAAGAAATACCTGAAGAGAATTAGGCTAAACAGCCAATCGCTATGGGAGTTTAATCTAGTTTGCATACTAATACCCGTGTTGATGGTTTAATTCGCACTCACGCCGACTACAGGGGCCAGAAGATGGGACCCCGCACACGAGTAAAATCAAGATGAAAGCAAGCCTAGCCTACCCTTGGATGGAAAAGTAGTTGTGGGGTTCCGAGGTGAGGTCGGTCCAGGAGGAGCTGAGGACGCGGTCCGCGGAGAACCAGCCCACGAGGGAGGACCCTGTGCCGTTGAACAGCACGTGGGCCACCTCCACACCCCCCTTCATCAGCGACACCCGCACCTGACCAGAAACAGTCAGCCAAGTAGGGGAAAACGGGGGTAAAAAGCCCATGGGCGGGTAAGAAGCCCATGCCAATTATCTCATTAGATGAATCAATTTTCAGTCAAATTTGCCCATGAGACGAGTGTTAGTGTCTAGCATTCGTCTCATGGGCAAATTTGACTGAAATTTTCTTTATTTCATGAGATAATTGGCATGGGCTTCTTACACGCCCATGGGCTTTTTACCCCGTCTTTCCCTATATAAGGTACATGCTTGGGGGGGGGGTGTCCGGAAACCAGGAAGTCCTCCCTTAGATCCAGTCTTGTAACAATACTTTGTTTTCTTATAATTAATTTTAAACCACCGAGTACTGCTTTCAAGGGCCTATGAATGTCAACAGCGGCAGTCCCCGGCCAAAGCTCAAACCGTTAAAATTCAATTCAGTTTTCAAGGAGGAAGGTGGCAGATTGGTTAAGGCGCTCGTCTGCCAAAGCTTTGAGTGAATCAAACGTGAGGCAGGGTATTAACTACCTTACCTCGCCCTTTCTCCCCAGTCTGGCTTGGGGAATTAAAAAAAAAACTGGACTGAGCGCCTAGATCAGAAGACAATAACATTACTGGAAATTTAATTGTTTGCCAGTGCCCCCCCCTTGCCCCCCCCCCCCCCCCCTTCTATCCATACATGTCCATGTGAAGGTCTCAATATAACTGATCATACCACAAAAATTGTAACAGTAGCTAACGAAAAATAAAAATAAAAATGTGGAATGCGAAAAGAGGTGAGGGGAAGCAACTCTGGTGCCTTGAACAGTTCAATACGGAAGTATGTATACTAAAAATTCATTTAAAAAAAATATATATATAAAATGTACTTAGCACTTCCTATAGTTCTGTTCAAACGATAGGCCTTTGTTTGTGTGCGTACAACGCCGAACAATTCTATCCCGTGTGCATAATGCACATGCACCTTGAATCGATTGTACTTAGAAGTGGTTTAAACATCAAAATATCCAATATGTCATAATGCAGAAAGCGATTATTGCAGACGTAGGCCTTACCTGCACGTGAATGAAACGGTACTGGGGCCTCATTTTGATTTCAATCAATATAATAATAATCGATACGAAAAATAGAATGCTATGGATGGAGACAGACAGAATGTGGTGGGGAGTATATATATGTAAATAGTGTCTTCGTCATCTTCTCGACGTACACTGAGTTACAGGGAATTTGATGTAAGAAAACAGTGCAACCCAAAAGGAGGTTTTTAAAAAAAACAGTTACTGTGGTAAAACAATATTTGTGGTATAATCGGCTATATGCATTATTGACCTCGGCAGAACACCCCCTTTTTAATTGCGTAATTAGTTTTGTCCACACTCCCTTTTTGGTCTGTGTTTTTGTTTGTCTGTCTGTCTGTCTGTCTGTCTGTCTGTCTCTCTCTCTCTCTCTCTCTCTCTCTCTCTCTGTCTCTCTCTCTGTCTCTCTCTCTCTCTCTCTCTCTCTCTCTTTATTTCAAATATTCTATCATTATTTTTGTTCTCCAATGTTTTGCAATGAAAATAATGCTTCTCCCATGTCATGAGAACCCAGTGTTAATGACATTAAAAGGGTCCAGTGTCCACTCTCTCTCTCTCTCTCTCTCTCTCTCTCTCTCTCTCTCTCTCTCTCTCTCTCTCTCTCTCTCTCTTTATGGATTATTGATATTATTCCACACTACATAACAAAGAAAATGAATGTCACAGTTTAATACAGGTGTGTGCACGGACAAACACACAGACAGAGAGAGAGAGAGAGAGAGAGATGATCGAGTCACACACACACACACACACACACACACACACACACACTCGCAGAGAGAGAGAGGGGGAGAGAGAGAGAGACACAGAGAGAGAGACAGAGAGAGAGAGAGGTCTACATGTGTATGTAACAAGATGACATTGTTCTAATTTAACATGTGTGTATTTGTGCGTGAGAGCGTGCGTGTGTGTGTGTGTGTGTGTGTGAATGACAGTGAGTGCGGGAGAGTTTTCTGTTTGCTTGCGTACGTGTGTGTGTGTGCACACGCGCGCACGTGTGTCAGTGAGCATGAGTGTATGTATGCGTATGCGTATGTTTGTCTGTCCGTATGACTATACCTTATCAATGTACCGAGACGGCCAACTGTTCAGCAGGGCACTGCGGTAGTGCTGGTCACAGCAGGCCGAAGAAGCGTGGGTCACCAGACACGCGGGGGGCAGAAACACTCTGGACAGAGGCTGGTCATCGTTGTCAGTGCCAGTGAAGCTCTCGTAAGCTGACCGCTGTACGCCACTGGTCAGCCGAAAGGCCAGAATCCATTCAGTGTCCAGCCAGACTAAGTCTGCACGAAAACCGAATTTACGACAAAAACTATATAGGCACACAAAAAGTTAAAGACCCACAAACAGATCACGTGTCAAAATCACGGGTTTCACGTGTTTTCCCTCTTATAATAGCTGGTAAGAAATCTTGTTTTGACCAGGTTTGACTCCCATACAAATGCCCCCAAATTCAAAAGGAAGCATCATTTTAAAGAGCAGCCTCAATTTGAAGCTGGGGGAATTTGTATGTGGGTCACAGCTACCCGGAAAAAAACAAGGGACTTAATCGTGGTGGGTCAGTGGGTCTTTAAGAGCCACCCCTGTTGGAGGGGAATACACAATCTGCTAGCTATGTCATTGTAATAATATTTACTACATGGATTGCTATGGTCAATATGATCCTACCTCTCAGAGCCTGGAAGCGGTGCGCGTTTCGACCCCGTCCCACATGTGACGCGCCGAGTGACGTCATCGCGCACAGCAGAAGAACAGCGTACGTCACCTTCGCCTTCATCTTGCTGTACCATGTCCACGATCACACAAAACCAAGGTATCAATCCAAATATCCATCAAGAAAGTACTGACGAGGTACAAAGCTCCGTCAGGAGAGACTTTTTCCATTGCAAGGGTGTCTGAGAGGTATAAATGAGTTCGCCACGTAAAGCGCCCATCACACATGATTGTATAATTTCTATAAAATAAACATTTATTACTAGACTCTAAGGCATCATTCCAAGTACGTTTGTAATTTTCCTCTAATGAAGTACGAACATTTCTACAAAGTCTGTTAACAGACAAAAAAGTTTGCGTATCCCAAACACAAGTCAAATCCAGGTTCTATTAAAATATCCAGTACACATATCAACCACCCATAAGTAAAAACCTGATTTCTATATAAATCATACAACACTTGATACAATCTAGAGGAATATTTGTTGATTTGTGACGAAAGTAGCGATGCCCAAAATCTTATCATACGTGCTGTTATTTGAACTGACACAGGATAAATTCCCAGTTCTCCGTATATCAGCTCTGTTTTGGTAGAACGATTTACAGTACACCCCGCTTATAGTAAAGTCCAGGGGAGCAAGGCTTTTCCTTTACTATAACAGGTTTTTCTTATAAACGATGTTCGGATATAGTAAAGTTTTTATGATATTTTTTATCTTATCCGAGGACGTTTTTCAAAGTCGAAGCTAACGCAAAATACTTAATATAAACCTATTATTATTGTCAAGGTAAAGATCAACCACCGCCTCTCTAATATAGTACAGGTAAAGATCAACCACCCCCTCTCTATTATTATAGTAAAGGTAAAGATCAACCACCCCCTCTCTATTATTACTGTCAAGGTAAAGATCAACCACCCCCTCTCTATTATTATAGTAAAGGTAAAGATCAACCACCCCCTCTCTATTATTATAGTAAAGGTAAAGATCAACCACCCCCTCTCTATTATTATAGTAAAGGTAAAGATCAACCACCCCCTCTCTATTATTATAGTAAAGGTAAAGATCAACCACCCCCTCTCTATTATTATAGTAAAGGTAAAGATCAACCACCCCCTCTCTATTATTATAGTAAAGGTAAAGATCAACCACCCCCTCTCTATTATTATAGTAAAGGTAAAGATCAGCCACCCCCTCTCTATTATTATAGTAAAGGTAAAGATCAACCACCCCCTCTCTATTATTATAGTAAAGGTAAAGATCAACCACCCCCTCTCTATTATTATAGTAAAGGTAAAGATCAACCACCCCCTCTCTATTATTATAGTAAAGGTAAAGATCAACCACCCCCTCTCTATTATTATAGTAAAGGTAAAGATCAACCACCCCCTCTCTATTATTATAGTAAAGGTAAAGATCAACCACCCCCTCTCTATTATTATAGTAAAGGTAAAGATCAACCACCCCCTCTCTATTATTATAGTAAAGGTAAAGATCAACCACCCCCTCTCTATTATTATAGTAAAGGTAAAGATCAACCACCCCCTCTCTATTATTATAGTAAAGGTAAAGATCAACCACCCCCTCTCTATTATTATAGTAAAGGTAAAGATCAACCACCCCCTCTCTATTATTATAGTAAAGGTAAAGATCAACCACCCCCTCTCTATTATTATAGTAAAGGTAAAGATCAACCACCCCCTCTCTATTATTATAGTAAAGGTAAAGATCAACCACCCCCTCTCTATTATTATAGTAAAGGTAAAGATCAACCACCCCCTCTCTATTATTATAGTAAAGGTAAAGATCAACCACCCCCTCTCTATTATTATAGTAAAGGTAAAGATCAGCCACCCCCTCTCTATTATTATAGTAAAGGTAAAGATCAACCACCCCCTCTCTATTATTATAGTAAAGGTAAAGATCAACCACCCCCTCTCTATTATTATAGTAAAGGTAAAGATCAACCACCCCCTCTCTATTATTATAGTAAAGGTAAAGATCAACCACCCCCTCTCTATTATTATAGTAAAGGTAAAGATCAACCACCCCCTCTCTATTATTATAGTAAAGGTAAAGATCAACCACCCCCTCTCTATTATTATAGTAAAGGTAAAGATCAACCACCCCCTCTCTATTATTATAGTAAAGGTAAAGATCAACCACCCCCTCTCTATTATTATAGTAAAGGTAAAGATCAACCACCCCCTCTCTATTATTATAGTAAAGGTAAAGATCAACCACCCCCTCTCTATTATTATAGTAAAGGTAAAGATCAACCACCCCCTCTCTATTATTATAGTAAAGGTAAAGATCAACCACCCCCTCTCTATTATTATAGTAAAGGTAAAGATCAACCACCCCCTCTCTATTATTATAGTAAAGGTAAAGATCAACCACCCCCTCTCTATTATTATAGTAAAGGTAAAGATCAACCACCCCCTCTCTATTATTATAGTAAAGGTAAAGATCAACCACCCCCTCTCTATTATTATAGTAAAGGTAAAGATCAACCACCCCCTCTCTATTATTATAGTAAAGGTAAAGATCAACCACCCCCTCTCTATTATTATAGTAAAGGTAAAGATCAACCACCCCCTCTCTATTATTATAGTAAAGGTAAAGATCAACCACCCCCTCTCTATTATTATAGTAAAGGTAAAGATCAACCACCCCCTCTCTATTATTATAATAAAGGTAAAGATCAACCACCCCCTCTCTATTATTATAGTAAAGGTAAAGATCAACCACCCCCTCTCTATTATTATTGTAAAGGTAAAGATCAACCACCCCCTCTCTATTATTATAATCAAGGTAAAGATCAACCACCCCTCTCTATTATTATTGTAAAGGTATAGATCAACCACCCCCTCTCTATTATTATTGTAAAGGTAAAGATCAACCACCCCCTCTCTATTATTATAGTAAAGGTAAAGATCAACCACCCCCTCTCTATTATTTAGTAAAGGTAAAGATCAACCACCCCCTCTCTATTATTACAGTAAAGGTAAAGATCAACCACCCCCTCTCTATTATTACAGTAAAGGTATAGATCAACCACCCCTCTCTATTATATATTGTAATAAGAGCAGCTGAATCAGTTCGAAATTGTGATATATGATGGGTAGAGCAGTCATTCTGGCTCCATGCTCCAAAAGACTCACGCTGTAAATTCAAGGAAAATAGGGGGGGGGGGGGGGTAATCTGACACAGTGTCAGAATGACTCCCCCCTCTAAATCCTGAAATAAGAGCAGCTGAGTCATTTTGAAATGGGGATATTATGTTGGGTGGTGGGGGTTTTCTGGCTCCATGCTCAAAAAGACTCACCCACCCCTTCCCTTCCTCGTATGGTTTGAGGTCCAAAAAGGTGATTGGGGTTATACATGGTAAGCTTATATTTCCCTGTGCACAAAACAAAACTAGCTGTGAAAGCATATAGTGTACAACCTGTAACTTCCAGAATGGCCTTGGAATCTATCGATGCATGCACACGCACGTGCGTGCGCGCACACGCGCACACACCCACACCTACCCACCCACACACCGTGACCGGACAGTTTGCCTGCGGACATTTCGCCTACGGACATTATATGCCTATGGTCACCATGCTCACCGAACATTTTGCCTACTGGACATTATGCCTACAGACATTATGCCTAATAATAGATTACCATGTCTGAAAAAAATTATCGCATTTTCATGATGCTATATATATTTGTCCGATTCATTTTTTTCAACTAAGTAATGAGAGTGTGGGCTCAATTGTCGACTTAGCTCGCCTTTTTCTATGTGTGAGGGCGCTGCAGAAAAACATATACAAATTTAATTGCAGCCAATGACTGGACAATTATCAATTGTATGTAATGAATTGCAAATGAAGATTGTGGGCGGAAATGGTCGACTTAGTTCGCCGTTTCTGCCATGCGAGGGAGCTACGGTAGAGAGGGTACAAACCCAGTAGCTGCCAATGTAGGATAATGTTAGTTTGTCATAATGAGTTTCATGAAAGAAATTCCAGGCGAATAGTCACGTGTTTCGTGCGCAAGCTATCAACTGTATCGCCCGTTCTACCGCAGCGCCATCGCGCAGTGTAATCAACAAAATTTTGTTTAACAAAATTTCTGGCCGATCTCTTTTTTATCTACAGTTTAAATAATAAAGTTAACTTTAAACAAGAACTTGTAAAAACAGAGAGAGAGAGAGAGAGAGGGGGAGAGAGAAAGAGTGAGAGAGAAAGACAGAAAGAAAGAGAGAGAGAGAGAGAGAGAGAGAGAGAGAGAGAGACTTTTAAATCAATGTTCCTGGTTCGTAAGTCTGATATATCTGTTAGGCATAATGTCCATAGGCAAGGTGTCCATAGGCATTATGGCCTGTATTAACTGTCCGTAGGCAAACTGTCCGGTAGGCAAACTATCCGTCCGTAGGCAAACTTTCCGGGTACACACACACACACACACACACACACACACACACACACACACACACACACACTCTCTCTCTCTCTCTCTCTCTCTCTCTCTCACTCACTCACAAACGCATGTAAGCCATTCGCTGGTTTCAAAACCATGCTTTAATTATGATAAAAATGAAAAATATCCATTCATTTCGAAAATCATATTCGATTACAATGAACACGTAAAATGCAATCAAATTAGGAACAGTCTAATAAATAAAAACATTAAGCCTTTTTCTGGGCCCCCAAATTCGTTCCATCGCAGAGGTGCAAAATGAAAACAATCGCTCACTTGCTGAACTGTACCTTAAGGCATAGCGCCTAACGAAAATCAATAATTCAACATGTAGACAAAGGGGATTGTTTTATCGTGATCAGTATTGCAGAGGCGTGCTACGATCTTTAAAAGTGGTCATACTCTAAGGGGGTGGGGTGGGGTGGGAGGGGATTGGACAAAAAGTAACAAGAGAAAAAGTAACGCAACGAATGTAACAGAATTGTAAAGGTTTAAAAAAAAACCACCAATTGGTTTGGAGATAAAATACATTTCAAGGGTCTACAGTACCCTCTTTTGCAAGTCATGGACTGACAAATGGCGTCATTGATGACAAAAACGGTAGAATTAAAGATCCCATAGTTAAAAAAAGTAATCAAAAGAGAAATCAAACACACACACACACACACACACACACACACACTAAAAAAACAACAACAAAAAAAACAAGAAGAAGAAGAAGAACAACAACAACAACACACACACACACACACACCACCACCACCAACAACAACACACACACACACACATACACGTAAAACTTTTCTTTGCCCCAAATCCATTTTTTTTTTTTCTTTCTCCCTTCTACCCATCACGGTCATACTCTCTTTCTCTCACACACGCACACGCACGCACACACACACACACACACACTCTTTTCCCCTCATTTTAATTCAATATTTGTTTATGTCTGTTTTGTTTTTGTTTAATTAATGTAATTATTAAGTCTAATATCACCATTGTTGTGAACAGACTTTAAATTAAATCAATCAAATCACGTAAAACTAAAGAACGAACACGCACGCACGCACGCACACATAGAGAGAGAACAACAACAACAACAACAAACACACACACACGCGCGCGCGTAAAACTAAAGAACCGACACACACGCACGCACACACACATAGAGAGAGAGAGAATGATCTGATTTTGCAATGTATACTGGCACTATGCACTGACATGAAATTGAGATTTTTAAAAGTGTTGTTATAGACTGTCATGATGGTTGACACCGTTGGCCTCTACATTGAATAATTGTCATTTTCTTGCTTTGATCTGTAAATGTTGATTAAGTTGTCCTGTTGTTATCTATCTCTAATTTATTTCCCTTGCTCATCATGGGTAGGAAAAAGGGTTGGGGTGGAGGATACTTTTGTTTTACACACTTCATGTTTCCAGTATGATCATGTATACTCTTACATGTTTCTCTGATATCACCTTACTCTTCACTCTTTCATATCCCACAATCATTCAACAAATTAGCATAGTTTGAATAGGGATTTTTTGTGTGTGGAAAGACGTTAAATTGAAGAACACACACTTTTGATTATTTATCTCTCGTCGCATTTCAATGAAACTGTCTGTACGTCTGTCTTTTTCTCCGTTAGTATTTGAGCCAATCTCTCTCAGTATTTGAGCCATCCTCTCTCTCGCTCTGTGTTCCTCTACCCTTTCCTTTTATATGTAATTAGGGATATCATTAGGGAGGCAGACACACACAGACAGTCAGACCGACACACATACACACGCGCGCGCACGCACGCACACAGAGAGAGAGAGAGAGAGAACAAGAACAACACAGAAAGAGAGAGAGAGACAGACAGACAGACAGACAGAAGGGCAGTGCTTTTCGACCTCTCAACTAGTTTAATTTTTCTTTTTAAAGACAACGCCTGTCTTTTCCGTCCTCCATGGCCGTCCATTTTCTCTTGTAATTGGTAATAAGTTTCGTCTTTTCTTTTAAAGAAAGTCCATAGGCACATTACCAAACATTCAAGGTTGGCAACGACATAAATTACGCATTCTTGCTAACAAGAATGAGGGGAAAAAACATGTTTTTGAGTGCCTTTCAATTTCGTTGATGAAGGTGTGACGTATACATTGATGACGTTTTTACAAAGGTCACGAAGAGGACTTTTTTTTAATATTGTAACTGAGGAGGAACTAAACCACAAATGACTTTACGAAAGGATCTTTTTTATTATTATTATAACCCAGTTGCTACTATGGGTGAGTGGAGGGAGTGGTGAGATTGTGACGCATACATTGGTGACGTATTTACAAAGGTCACGAAGAGGATTTTTTTTTTATTGTAACCGAGGAGCCAGTCCTGTGGGGAACAAAAAGTGACTTTACTATAGCAGTTTTTTTTTAATTATAACCGAGTTGATACTATCCGAGGACTATTTAGTAATAAAACAGTAGACCTTTGGCCGGGAACCAGTGATTTCCTTTACTATAACCGAAATTTCTTATAACCGAGTTTACTATAAGCGGGGAGTACTGTACATGAAAAAGATGTTTCAAAAACTTAAGCTGAAAACTTTCCATTAGTTTTAAATCACTATAACCCCACATTTCACAGCCATAAAGAAGAACAGCTAGGCCGTACCATTGACTGATATCAAATCCAATACAATATTTTCAGGCAAATTCTGAATTCGTGTCATCTTCAATAAAGAAAACATTGCACATTGAACCAACACATACCCGTAGTTATGTCACAATAGGTTGCTTTTTTTTTTAATCCTCATATCATTATGGGGTTGTCAATTTCCATTATTTCTGGTTGACAAAGCGAGCGAAAATGGTGTTTTACGTCCTCTTGGTCCGAATCAGACATATGGGACATTTGTAAATACAAATATGTTGGGAACAATACTGGAGGCAATGCCCGGAGGCAGTACGAAACCAGTTAATGTCACGATTTTTACAAATTAATACAGATAGCTGTAGCGGTGACCACGCCTCGGTTAAACCTCATCGGCTATGGCACCGCCACAAGTGATTTAAAATCTGGTTGACAAAGTAATTACTTGAAGCTTAGAAGGCCATTTTGTGTACATATTTTATAGTCTGTGTTAATATAATTGCAAATGAAATATTGCTACTTTTGCTTAAAATCACGTTTAATTTGAATGTAAGCGCGTAAAGCCAAATGTTTTGTCATTTTGGAGAATATTACGGGAATTATTTTTTATCTTGATTCTAAGTATTTTGTTAAAAATTAGAACCTAATTTGCGAACTAATTATTTTTCATGAACCATATAATTTATACTCGTGGATATACGAATGTGGATGGAAGCAAAACTCAAAAAGCCATGACTACGAACACACACACACATACGCACGCACACGCACACACACACACGCACGTGCACGCACACGCACAAACACATACACGCACGCACACACACATACACGCACGCACACGCACACACAGAGACACACACACTCACACTTGCCTGAAAAGGGTGTCGACAATTAATACGAAGCGTGTTTACTCTCCGACTGATCTCACGGAACTAAGCTTGCTGGGTGTGTGTGTGTGTGTTCAACACGCTAGATGCAGTTGTACAACCTATCTCCTTTCTACTGTCACCCCTCCCCTCTCCCCCTCCCATCCCCTCCTCTCTCCCTCTTCACCTGCCTCTCCCGGATTCCAATCTTACTGTGCGCGCGTGCACACGCACACACACACACACACACATGCGCGCACACACTCACACACACACACGCACACGCACACACGCACACACACACACATGACATGCACACAGAGAGAGAGAAAGAGCCAGACAGAGAGAGACAAAAAAGAGATATACAAACAGAAAAACAGAGGAAGAGACAGAGATGATCAGAGGAAGTCAGAGAGACAGACAAGCAGAAAAACAGACATAGAGAGACTGTGGTTCACACACACACACCTGCATGTATTAGGCTATTGCCTCTCTCTCTCTCTCTCTCTCTCTCTCTCTCTCTCTCTCTCTCTCTCTCTCTCTCTCTCTCTCTCTCTCTCTCTCTCTCTCTCTCTCTCTCTCTCTCTCTCTCTCTCTCTCTCTCTCTCTCTCTCTCTCTCTCTCTCTCTCTCTCTCTTTTTCACACACAAACACACACACACACACACAGTCTGATGAAAAGAATTATATTATTTTCTTATTCAATGTTCCATCTGGAAATAAAATGTTGACTTGACTTCACATACACACACACACACACACACACACACACACACACAGTCTGATGGAGAAAAAAAAAGTATATTATTTGCTTTTTCAATGTTCCATCTGGAAATAAAATTTGGCTTGACTTGACTTGACTTCACACACACACACACACACACACACACACACACACACACACACACACACACACACACACACTAACACAGACAAACACACACAGACACGCACATACACATACACACACACACACACACACACACCTCTTCCCTTGGCACTGTTGCAACACTGTGCTATCGTTAGACCAAACCAATGCCAAACGTCCATGTTCTTTCCCTGATGAAGTGATAACACCATCTATTAGCTGAAATACGAACCACACAGAAAAGAGGAAAATCAGGTGTTTTTTTCGCCCTCCAGGCTGCAAACAGCACACGTGGGACGAAACCATCAGCCAACCATCATTTTAAAGTAATTAATAGCTAGAGCTTTAAGACGCTATATCACCAGTCGCGCGGTACATTTTCACCTCCAAAATGGCACATTTTCTGCTCCAGTGACCTTGACCTTTGATCAATGGCCTTCATTTTCGAACTCGGACTAGATATCCTACCTACCTACGCGCGTGCAAAATTTGAGCCTCCTTATAGGACCCTACACAATCAAACGTTATCGTGTTAACATGAGCCTGTATGGTCAGCCAACCAACCAGCCAGCCAGCCAGCCAACCAGCCAGCCAGGAACAAGCAAACAAACGTCACTAAAAACATACACCAGCCTCGCTTTTACTCGGCTAACCGCAAGAGCAAACTAGAGCGCTAAGACGCTATAGATCACCAGCAGCGCGGCAGCATTTTTGGCTCCTGTGACCTTGACCTTTGATCTATGAATTTCATTTTGCAAACCTGGCCTAGATATCCAAAGTAGCCTACCTATATGCGTGCAAAATATGAGCGTTCTAGATCCCTCCGTTCAAAGGTTATCGTGCCAGGTATTCGGCAGCATTTTCGGTTCTAGTGACCTTGACCTTTGACCTATGACCGTCATTTTCGAACTTAGCCTAAATATCCTTAGTACCTATCCGCATGCAAAATGTGAGCGTCCTAGGTCCCTCCAGTCAAACGTTATCTTGGCAGATGCTCAGCATCATTTTCGTCTCCAGTAACCTGTACCTTTGACCTGTTTGAACTTGCCTATCCTTAGTACCTATCCGCATGCAAAATTTGAGTGTCATGGCTTTACGCGTACTAAGTAAGTTTGACCCGTGAGCTTTACGCACGTCAAAAAAAAAGCCATAGGAGTGATAAGAGTCGATAAGAGCAGGGAGAACCCCACTGCCTGGCATGTATCAAATTGATACATATCAAGGTTTTCCGAGTCTCCCCCCTCGCCCCCCGCCCCCCCGCTCCCTCGCCCTCCGGAGACCCACCCCCACTCCCACCCCCCAAAAAAGTACAAGGACTCCCTTGCCACCCTGACTCAAAAGGCTCCAACTACTCTCCAGTGGGTGCCTGCTCATGTCGGCCTTTCTGGAAATGAGCCGTGCAGATCGCCTTGCAAAGGAAGGTAGCCAGCTCGCCCAGCTTGATGTCTCTGCTACATACGAGAAAGCCAAGACTCTCATTCGTGGCAGGTTCAAAGCGGACTGGCTTCGCCGAACAACGGCTACCAGGCACACAAGGACCCGATCCTGACACTGGAGAGAAGAGATCAAACCACATCTTTCGCCTGAGCACAGGGCACTGCGGCCTCCGTGCAAACCGACGAAGAATTGGGGTAGCAGACTCATCCCATATGCCAGTGCGGACAAGCTGACCAGACCCCTTCCCACGTCCTTCAGGACTGCCCTCTGTATGATGGGATGTGGAAACAGACCTGGCCTGGAGGGACGGACCTCAGAACCAAACTCTGGGGGACTGCAGATGACCTTCACCCCTTCCCATGTTCTCCAGGACTGCCCTCTGTATGATGGGATGTGGAAACAGACCTGGCCTGGAGGGACGGACCTCAGAACCAAACTCTGGGGGACTGCAGATGACCTTCACCCCTTCCCATGTTCTCCAGGACTGCCCTCTGTATGATGGGATGTGGAAACAGACCTGGCCTGGAGGGACGGACCTCAGAACCAAACTCTGGGGGACTGCAGATGACCTTCGCCGGATATCCATGTTTGCAGCATCGCTCGGTCTGAGGTTTTGATGCGTAGCCAGTCGAACGCAGAAGAAGAAGAAGAAGACTGTCTAAAACGCACTCATGACTACGGGTCCTGGTGTGATCCGCCTGGATTACAAAGACAATGGAACCTTCTTTATAAGACCTTAAAAAAAATCATCCCAAATGGGGTCTTATAAGGGAGGTGAATTTAATACTTACAAAGAAGGGCAACGTCTCAGAGAAGTAGGTCTTATATGGGAGGGAGTCTTATAATGGGAGGTCTTATAAGGGAGGTTCCACTGTACTATTCTTGGGGTATTTGTTTGCTGTCACAATCTCCCGGCAGACATGTGACATGTTTATGCTTCATTGGCATTAATTTTAAAAAAATTAAAACCGGAACAAGTCATTCGTCCTCCCACCCCCACTTCCACCTTAGATTTTTTTTTTAAAGAATACGATAATTATGTAATGCTTGAATATAATAAGGGCAATACTGAACACGCTGCATCTCATTTTCTTTTCCTTTTGTAAGCATACGTTAAAATCCCTTTCGCTGAGAGAGTGGGGATGTACCCTGGGCAAGGTTTTTTCCACTATTAACAAATTTGAACTGAACTTAGCCTGCCAAAATAGCTGCTGCCCTTTCTGCTGTCTGGCAGTTGTTGTCAGAAACGACAGACAGGCATACATACGTTGTAATAATTGATCTCATGGTATAATAGTACGGTTTCCACGAATGGCCTCAGAAGAGAACGCTGCAAATCAACTTTACGCGGTGACAGTCCTGAGATAATCATAGCTGTTGACGGGACTATAACAGACTAACTAACTAGCTGTAAATCAAAACGTGTGTGTTTGTGTTTGAGTGTGTGTGTGTGTGGGGGGGGGGGGGGAGAGAGAGAGAGAGTGTGCGTGTGTGTCTGTGTGCGTGCGTACGTGCGTGCTTGCGTGAGTGTATGCGTGTGTATGTGTGTGTGTCCAAACTCAATCCAATCCAAAGTACCCTTCTTGAAAGCGACCCCTAGACATCCCAGATCTACAATGACCTCCTTTAGCACGTTATGCGATAATATAACAAGGCAAGTCCGCAGTACGAATTAAATGGATGACATTGTTTTCTTCTTCTTCTCTTGAGCGCCCGCGGTCAATGAGCTGACCATTCTGGCTTGATTAGATGTTTTCATACATATCTGTATTGCTAAAAAAAATCGGGACTTTCGTGGTGTTGCACTGCCTCCGGGCATTGCCTCCAGGACCGTTCCCACCATCTTTATATCTGCTAATGTCCCATATGTGTCTGGACGACGTTAACCCTTTCACCGCCAAAGTCGCATTTTAGTACCACAGTGATTTAACACCTATGTCACTAAAAGGCATCAAATTTGGGTCTATAATGCAAAGACCCTATTGTCTTAGTTTTGGGAAGTAAGGATAGACCTTATTTTATATATCACGTCACAGAAGAATCCCCAATACTGCAGATGGATTTTGTTCTCTACCCAGGTAAATTTAATGGACATTTTTTGGCTGATGTATGGCTGGCGGTGAAAGGGTTAAGCAGAATTTCATCATTCGTACGAATGGGTGGGGGCCATGGCCATCTTGTACTTTAGCCGCTCTCCCCCCCCCCCCCCCCCCCCCCCCCCCCCCACCACCACCCTCAAATATTCGCATTGAAGATGCCCACCGACGTGAGAAGCAACTTTCTGTCATGTTTTTAAATTATGGATAGGGATAGGATCGGCCAAGGATTGGTCATAAAAACTGAAAGAAACCCAGACATTTGAGATTGAGTGTCGTGAACATGAGAAAGGTGGGTGGGGTGACTAAAGTAGAGTTTGCCCGAATGTGTTCTTTTAGGTGGACCTATCGAACTTAGCCGTTCACAACAGGTGGCGTTCCGTTGGGAGGAGGCAATTTTTCTGGCGACGCCAAACTCACTCTCTCTCTTTCTGTCTGTCTCTATCTCTCTCGCCGACTGGCGGCAAAGCAATGGATGTTGCCTTCTATTTCAACACGAGGGCAGTAAAATAAGCCTCAAGAGTGATCTTCCGCCAGGCCACCAGAAGGGCTCATTGAAAAGGTGCGAGTGGGGTCTTTTGTACAAATGAAATATCTGTATTGTTAAAAATTCGGGACTTTACTGGTGTTGCACTGCCTCCGGGTATTGCCTCCAGGATCGTTCCCACCATCTTTTTATCTACTAGTGTTCCTTATGTGCCCGTTCCAGACCGGAGGGCGATAAAATAAACGGTATTTTCAATTGTACAAATAGTTCTCCCACCTTCTGGAAGTTCTGTGCTTGTAGCTTCCTCATAAAAGCCAATCATCTAGCCTCGCTATTTCATTCTATAATTAGCTTAGTTAGGTGCATAGCGGCAGCATGACGCATCTGCGCTCATTATGACAGGAGGCTGTCCTGAGTGATCGACGACGATGAAGAATTGTGCTGGTGTAGCGAAGGAGGGTACAACAGATGTATGCCAGGCTGTCGTTTCCGACTATGATTGCCAGATAGAAGAAAAAGGGGGGTTGTTATTCTGGAGGGCTGGGCTGTTTACAAGGGAGATACCTTGCCCAGGGCGCATCCCCACTCACTTCACTCGTCAACGCAAACAATTATATGATACCAGGGATGATCAAGATTTTAAGAAAGCCAACGTCTTTAGCAATAATTGCTAACATGAAGTTGGCTGATTGACTTGAAGACGAAGACGACGAACATACGTGCATACATATTATATTATAAATACAGACAGACAGACTGATAAGACTGGTAGAAAGACAGGCAGACATACAGACAGACATACAGACAGACAACAACAAAAAATGTAAGAAACGTGAACATTCTGGAGAGAGAGAGAGGGGGGGGGGGGTGGAGTGTGTGGGTGCGCGAGCGCATGTCACTATATGTGTGCGCGCGCGTGCGTACGTGCTCGTGTGAATTTATGTGCTTACATGATTATGCTATGTATTTATGCCAGTTTGTGTGTGTATGTGTGCGTGTTTGTATGTGTGTGCGTGCGTGTGTGTGCGCGTGCGTGTGTGCGTATGTGTGTGCATGCATACGCGCGCATGCCTATGTATGTACGTGTGCGCGCGCAAGCTTACGTATGCTGAAAATCTGTGCGGATACTGTAATGCATTATCTCACATTATCTATTTTTTAATACAGATATCAAACGGCCTTCACACTCCCTGAAATCAATATGAAGACATTTTGGACAAAAATTGAAATCACTTGTTATTAAGCTGTCAAAACAGTACTGTTGTTAAAAAAAAAAAGCTAAAGAGAAAAAGAAATGGAGGATGGAGAAAAGGATGGGGAATGTGTATAAAGTGATCCATTAAGATAAGGTGATGATTATCGTGTTTGGTTAAGTTATTATCGGCTAATTATGCTCGCATTCCTAGGTGGTGATCAAAGTCCAAAGGCAAAAATATAATTTGAGTTCATTCTAGTGTTGAATGGACAAAATCGTCTTCACAGCTGTTGTTGTTGTTGTTGTGCTATCTACACTACTTGATAAACTAAGGTGTGTGTGTGTGTGTGTGTGTGTGTGTGTGTGTGTGTGTGTGTGTGTGTGTGTGTGTGTGTGTGTGTGTGTGCGTGCGTGTGTGTGTGTGTGTGTGTGTGTGTGTGTGTGTGTGTGTGTGCGTGTGTGTGTGTGTGTGTGTGTGTGTGTGTGTGTGTGTGTGTGTGTGTGTGTGTGTGTGTGTGTGTGTGTGTGTGTGTGTGTGTGTGTGTGTGTAGAGGGGGAGGAATGGGCGTGTGTGTGTTGGGGGCAGTGGGTGGATGCCTTGTGCCTCCATACGGGGAGCTGGATGATCCCGCCCCCTGCACGAATCTCTCCCCCATGGTGGGATAAGGTGGGGGGTCTTTCAGTACAAATAGTTTCCCCACCTTCTGGAAGTTCTGTGCTAGCAACTTCCTTTAATCTATCACTCTCTTGTACTCTGCCATTTCCTTTTCTTACTATCATCTCCGTACAAGTGCATCACTTGTACCATTTCACTCTAATGTCACGTACCGTCTTAAACGGTCTCCCATCGGCGTATTTGTAATGCTGTGCATGATATTTTCATATGGCATCAGCGTTCAGACATTGGGCCACGACATTATTTCATCACAAAGTTTATAAATAATACGTTAAGCACTGAAAACAGCGTTTCAAAAAACAATTCGTGTTTCATTTGCGTTTCTTTTGCCCTCGAGTTTACTATTGTTTTGGCTTATTGGCCCATTGGCCTTTTGTTTTTAATCTTCCAAATCAAATGTTGTGCTTTGAGCTTCTCTGAAATCGGAATGCGTCTGCTGAATACAACGGGGAGACCAGTGAAAACTGGAAACCGGACACAGACGTATCCTACCCGTAATATCCTGCCTGGGCACGAAGAAGAAGAAGAAGAATAATCTCCCTTGTCTTTCTTCAGCAAGCGAGGGCAGTGTATGTGGCTCTTCCATCTTGCTAAGGTTGTGTCAGCGCAGATTGTGTGGCAGCTGGGGTGCCTGCCCGAAGCAAACTCTTTGTTGATGAGAATAATGAGAATAATCATCGTCTGATCGTCATGGACATATTCGCCTCTATCAGGGTAGGGGAAGACGGGGTAAAAAGCGCATGGGCGGGTAAGAAGCCCACCCCAATTATCTCATGAAGTAAAGAAAATATCAGTCAAATTTACCCATGAGACGAATGCTAGACATTAACGCTCGTCTCATGGGCAAAATGAGACTGAAATTTGCTTCATTTCATGAGATAATTGGGGTGGGCTTCTTACCCGCCCATGCGCTTTTTACCCCGTCTTCCCCTAATGATTAAATCACGCTATCTACGTTGAACAACCTCCACCCCAACACCACCACCACCCACCCACCCCAAAAAAGCCACCTCACCCTCCTCTCAATCTAAAATAATCATAATTACATTGAAGATGATTTTCCCCCCAAAATGGGCGTGGAGGCAGGACTACTTCACTGACTAAAAGAAAAAAAGAAAATGTTATCTTCTTGGCCATTGGTGGACGAAAAGAGCGCCATTCATCAGAAGTTGATTGAGCCTTGAGGGGGAATACACCGTCTTTAAAATTCAGCATGATTCCAGTCATCTTCACATTGCCTTTACTGCGGATCAACACGGGATCAACACGGTTTCTCTGGAACTTCACTGACGCTCGGAGATCAAATTTGACCGTTGAGACAAGGTATGCATGTGTGTAGTTGGTAGGCCTTTTGGGGGGACAATAAATAGCGGACCTAGTGGTCTAGGTATTAGCAGCAACAGAAATTGCAAGAGTAGCAACAGTTTACCAACATTCTGCTGAGCTGCCCCATCCGGGCACTTATTATACAGCGCTGTGCGTTGTGGCAGGAAGAAAATAAACAGAACTAAATAAATATGAAATAGTGAGGCTAAGAGGAAGGATATAGTGAAATGAAATATAGTTAAATTAAATTTCTCTTAGCCTCACTATTTCATATTTGCTTAAAGCCCTTTCATCACCACTGTCGCCTCTTGGCACCACAATGATTCAACACCCACGTCACTGAAAGGCATCAAATGAGGGTCTAGTATCCAGTGGCCTTAT
This sequence comes from Phymorhynchus buccinoides, assembly GCA_017654935.2. Classification (NCBI taxonomy): domain Eukaryota; kingdom Metazoa; phylum Mollusca; class Gastropoda; order Neogastropoda; family Raphitomidae; genus Phymorhynchus; species Phymorhynchus buccinoides. The sequence goes on from CM065687.1 coordinate 55,561,982, forward strand.
GTTCTATGTTTTGGGAGGTAAGGATAGGCCCTATTTTATGCATGTCACAGAGGAATCCCCAATATTGCAGACATAATCTTTTCTCTACCCAGGTAAGTTTAATAGAAAGTTTGGGCTGAAAATGGCTGGTGTTGAAAGGGTTAAATCAACTTCAATTGAGGCATACCAGTTTGTTGTGTGTTGTTTAAGTGTAACATTATTCAAGACTAGAAGGCTAAGCCATTCTTGAATGTATGTTGATTTGTTTGTGAGCAACTCTCTACCACTGTGGTTGTGTACTGTGTGGGTGGTTGTCATACTAAGCAGGTCTGGGTCATCCTTTTTTGAGGATGAACTTGGGTCTGTATTGTTGTGGCAACTACTTTCACTTTACTAGGCGAATCGGTGCCATAAATAACTTTGGTAAAAAAGAAGTTAATTACGAGAAGTTCCTTCCCCTTATTCATAGAACTAAATAAACAAAACAAAACAAAACACAAAAAAACAATGAAACTTTAAGAAACAAAAGTAGAGGTCACTCTTCCCCTTCAGTTCCTCTTCCCTCGTGCTTTATTGTAATGCTCGTGTCTAATTAGTGTCGAGTTGAACGACAGCGGTGGGGTTCTAAACATGAACAAACAATACTCTGTCAGAACTGGCAAGGCGCTTCTTATTTCCTTGCAGATACAAAAAACACGGTTTATTTATTTTCTCTCACATGAATGACCATTATTAAAACAGAAGTTCCGTTATTTAACTGAATTATAGACTACGTCAAACTTGATTGAGAATGTGAATGTGGTCTCTATGTTTTCTTCTTATAATGTTCATATTGTAACTATTTTACTCTTGTATAATTAATTGTGTGTGAGTGTGTGTGTGTGTGTGTGTGTGCGCGCACATGTATGTATGTGTGTGTGTGTGTGTGTGTGTGTGTGTGTGTGTGTGTGTGTGTGTGTGTGTGTGTGTGTGTGTGTGTGTATGTGTGTGTGTGTGTGTGTGTGTGTGTGCAAAGAAGTAAGAGAACGTTGCGTGCAAGCATCGTGCTTATTTTACTTTCTAATGATTAATTATTTGTTTGCCTTTAATGTTCTTGTTATCAATGTAAAGCGCACTGAGCTCATGTGAGAAAGAGCGCTATATAAATTCCCATTATTATTATTATTATAAGTCTAAAACATGGCTGTTTTAAAACAGTCCACTTATACGCAAACGCCCAAATTTCCGACACATGTGCATCAGAAACCCGAACATCATAATAGTTTTGTTTGGAACATTTTAGATTTGGATACCGTAAGATGACAAACCAAACATTTGATGGATAATCTACACCACAGAAGACAAAACACTTTGAATCTTTGAACGTTTTCAATTTAAAGTTTGACACCCAAGGCACACAATTCTGCAGAAAATTATAGTGAAGTTGCTTTATAATTCGGGGAGGAAACTGCATTGGTGAAAGTAGTTCAGGCATGCTCCTGAAATCAGGATTTGAAAAGCTGATGGATAGAGTCTTCAGGATTGGCCATCTTGTCATCCGAAACCATGGTCTATAATAGAATCAAACATTTCTGCCCAAACTGACGGCAGATTAATTAAAGCAAAACGATAGATATATACCATTGTAACACTATCCCCACCCATCCTGTATACACACACAGACGCAAACACATTGGAGATTCCTTATTGTGAATGTGGTCACCACCACTTCATGATTGGGAAGATTCAAAGAACATGATACGTGTCCTTGAATGTAGGTTCCCAGTCTCTTGGCATTTACAGCTATCCGTGTCTCCCTTCTACAAAGACAATAGTTTTGAACTCACTTGTTGAATATATCATTGAAACTGAACTGCATCCAGTCAAAGGAAAACTAAAAGAGGCCGTCAACATTAGACTAAGAAAACCCAAGCCTGATTAGAGATCTTGGAGTTGATCTGCCACCAGTTTACCGCTCCATTATTGGTAGTCTACAGAGACTGTCCATTCACTCAGTTCCCCCTATACTTGTGACCAAGCAACTGACATCTACTTCCCTCAAACCAAATCCAACTGCCAACAACTGGGAGGGTCCCAATTCGCCGTTTCTCTACTCGCCGTACTCGCCGTCTTTAGTCCAAACCGCATAGCAGTGTCAAATCGCCGTTTTTTTCCGTGCTATTTCGCCTTATTCACTGTTTACTGAATTGATGCCATGAACTGTGTTCTTGCTTTGGGCCGTATGGCCAGTGTGGCGTTCTCAAAATGGATTTGCTCTCAACATGTCTGCGCATGTGCGAAGAGTTAGGGATAGGTTTAGGGTTAGGGATAGGGATAGGCTTAGGGCTACGGTTGGGTTAGGGATAGGGATAGGGATAGGTTTAGGGTCAATTTAGTGTCGAATACACAAAAGATAAAAGTTTACTACTGCTTCTTATCCCTGGTCTATGCGGCGAAATGCAACAGATTGTAAAATTGAAAAACTTATACGGCGAGCTAGAAAACGGCGAGTTGGGAGACGGCGAGTTGGGAGACGGCGAGTTGGGAGACGGCGATTCGGTACCTCGCCGAACAACTTACACCCCAGCCTCAGACTGCTGAAGAAGACCACGGGAGGTGGTAGAAATATTCAACGAGTGAGTACAACACTTTTGTCTCTGTTATACCAAC
>CM065687.1:55569609-55574609 GCA_017654935.2 Phymorhynchus buccinoides
AGAGTGGTGGAGAGAGAGAGAGAGAGAGAGAGAGAGAGAGAGAGAGAGAGAGATAGAGAGAGAGAGAGAGAGAGAGAGAGAGAGAGAGAGAGAGAGCGAGAGAGAGAGAGAGGGGTGATGTTGAAATCTGAAAATAGTGTTTGTCTTTCTGAGTTTGATGCTGTTGGTAGCATCTGACTAAGGCGGCACTAGACTCTCACCCAGAAATGGGTGCCAATATGCTTATTTGCTTTGATTCAGCATTTCTGTTTATTTCTTCATGACATTTTGCCAGAACACACAAGAATAGCTATGTTTGTAGTTTAAATGGTTTAATGCATCTGTTTAACCAATTTTGATGTAAAAAGTCTTTCCAAAATTAAGTTAATCCATTTCCATTGCGAAATATCACGGGTTGTTTTTTGCATCTTTTTCATTAATTTTATGCTAATTGCCTTCATAGCTTAGCAGAATTTCAAAAAAACTTGCGCAGGTTTGGAATGTTCAAGGATCATTCCGCCATGCTTTGTATTTTACTCACGACATGCGATTGAATTGAATTTTAGATACAATAATTGATATTAACATTTTAAATCTGACAATTATGACTGTGCAGCTTCTTGTACGTCGTGTAGCTCTTGTAGACAATGCACTGCTAGGTGAATGGTATCGTAATCAACTTTGGTGGAGGGGAGTTAACTAGAAAAAGAGAGTAATTACCCTTTGTTCAATTTCGTCATCTCCTCTCTTGGCCTCACTATTTCATTCTTTGATTAACCAAACTTTCTTTCGAAGGCTTACCAGTTTGTTCTGGTGTTGTATGTTGTTTATGTGTAACATATTCAAGGTTAGAAGGCTATGCCACTCTTGGACATGTGTTGATTTGTTTGTATGTTGTCCTCTCCACCATTGTTGATGTGTACTGTGTGGGTGAGGGTCATAAAGGCGAGCTTGGCACATTTTTTTTTAAAGATACAGAATGATGCTTTGTTTGTCTCACTACTTGGTTCTGACCCACGCACTGCTAGGGTGAATGGTATCGTGTAATCAACTTTGGTGGAGGGGAGTTTTAATTAGAAAGAGAGTATTCTAATTAACTTTGTTCAATTTCGTTATCTCCTCTCTTGGCCTCACTATTTCATTCTGTGATAATAATAAGTTACTGCACAACATTTCATGCTAATATCTTGAAAAACACAAAAAAGTTATGACTGAAGAAAATGATAACTTATGTCTGTTTTCAGGAACGGGTCGCCATTTTATTCTCTTTCCTCTTAAGCTAGATCCAATAATTGCTTTATTTCTACAAACTATGCAAAGTATATTAACCCTTTCGCCGCCAGCCATTTTTTTGTATTATTGGTGGCAATTCAAATGCAACAAATACTTGTAGCGGTGCCATAGCCGATGAGGTTTAACCGAGGCGTGGTTACCGCTACACCTATCTGTATTAATAAAAAAAATCGGGACTTTACTGGTTTCGTACTGCCTCCGGGCATTGCCTCCAGTATCGTTCCCACCATATTTGTATTTACAAATGTCCCATATGTGTCTGATTCAGACCAAGAGGACGTAAAACACAATTTTCGTCGTCGCCATTTTTGTAGCCAAACTTATCCAATAAACTGACATTGGGTAAAGAAAATATTCAATAAAAAGTGGTTGCCCTACCCAAACTTGCTACCTAATTAGGCCTAAGGTGGGGGTTTTGTGTGCGGTTTAAAAAAAAATTGTTTGTTTGTTTTTATTATTATTATTGTCTGTGTATGATTTAGCATAATATATAGTGTTTAGTCCACTGCATTAATACTTTTACATTGGGATATTTGCTTTCCTCTGTCATACCTTTGTAATTCTAGCTTCGAAATGTTCATGTTGATCATAATCACACACGCCCCTTTTTTATGTTCCCTTTATGTTCTATTTTTTTTCTTTTCTTTTTTCTCTTCTTTCTTTCTTTTTTCCTTTCTCTCCTTTGTTCGTATATTATGGATAAAAACCTCGTGAAGCTGGTTTCAGGATAAACTAGTAGATTCTAGAGGAGACTGACTTTCAATTGCCGCTAATTATATGCTGTTTTGTTTTATTTGATAATGATGGATATTCAGTATGATTGAATTAATCATTGTGTTATTTAGTTCTCTAAAAAGAATATTGTCTTGCAACATACATTATGGAAGAAGAGAACCTTCTTTGCAAGGGGGGGGGGGAAAATTGTCTGAAATATTGGGGATTCCTTTACTACATGCTTAAAAAAAAAAAAAAAAAAAAAAGGTCTATCCTTAACCCTTTCAAACCCGCCAAAGTCGTATTTTAGCACCACAGTGATTTGACAACACATTAAAAGTGTAAAATGTCATTAAAAGGCATCAAAAAATTGGGGTCTATTATCCAAAGACCCTATTGTCTTAGTTTTGTGAAGTAAGGATAGACCTTATTTTTGTTTATATGTCACAGAAGAATCCCCCAATACTGCAGATGGTTTTTTGTTCTCTACCCAGGTAAATTTAATGGAGATTTTTGGCTGAAATATGGATGGCGGTGAAAGGGTTAAACTCCCCAAATGAAGAACACAAATATTAGGTGGATAACAGACCCTGATTTCAAGAGTTTTAGTGACATGGGTGTTCAATTATTGTGGTACAAAAATGGGGATGGCAGCGAAAGGGTTAAAATTGTTTATACTTTTTTTTAAGAGTATTGATTCTAGAGTTACAAAAATGCACATACTATTATTAGTATAATAATAGTAATGAACAGGGCTTTGTTTAAATAATATTATTTTATGATATTTGATTTGATTGTAGTGAGTCTTATGTGTATAATGTTAACTTATTTACGTGTTTTCAAATGTCCATATAAACAAAAAAGCGCTTTGAGCTCCCTGCCAAAAGGGAGTAAGCGCTATGTGAACATGTTATGAAGTATTATTATGTGTTGTTGACTTGTTGTTGTTGTTGTGTTGTTGTTTTTGCTTATTGCAAAGGGATTATAATAATATATAATATTATTATTTTATTATTATTGTTATTATTATTATTATTATTAATATTATTATTATTATTATTATTATAATTATTATTATTATTATTATTATTATATATTATTATTATTATTATTATATTATTATTATTATTATTATTATTATTATTATTATTAAAATGGGTGGTGGGGTTTTTTTTTAGCGATTTTTGAAATTATTTTTTTTAATCAGTCGCCATGATGAAGTCCACAGTCTTCTCCACTGGTCTTGGTGGCTGTCTCACAGCTGCACCAGTAGCTCCACCCCCACCCCCCTGGCCAGGTTTGAACGCTGTAGAGTTTGCACGCTGTAGAAGCATAGTTGAGGGGATATTGTGTTGGGCGAAATAATAAACAAGTTCTATTACATTTGAAGGCAAGCGTATATTATTCCTGGAACGTAAAATCGAAGTTGCAAAGTCCCAAACCCCACAAAATCGTCATAAAACAGTTGAGAACGTGTTGGGCCACGGTTTCCTGCAAGGCATGCGATTGAAAATGGACGGTGGTGACGTTTTGTAATATTAATCCCCATGCAACAGTTCGCATTTGGTGACGTTCTGTAATATTAATCCCCACGCAACAATTCGCATTTGGTGACGTTCTGTAATATTAATCCCCATGCAACAGTTCGCATTTGGTGACGTTTTGTAATATTAGTCCCCATGCAACAGTTCGCATTTGGTGACGTTTTGTAATATTAATCCCCATGCAACAGTTCGCATTTGGTGACGTTCTGCAATATTAATCCTCATGCAACAGTTCGCATTTGGTGACGTTTTGTAATATTAATCCCCATGCAACAATTCGCATTTGGTGACGTTCTGCAATATTAATCCCCATGCAACAGTTCGCATTTGGTGACGTTCTGTAATATTAATCCCCTTGCAACAGTTCGCATTTGGTGACGTTTTGTAATATTAATCCCCATGCAACAATTCGCATTTGGTGACGTTCTGCAATATTAATCCCCATGCAACAGTTCGCATTTGGTGACGTTCTGTAATATTAATCCCCATGCAACAGTTCGCATTTGGTGACGTTCTGCAATATTAATCCCCATGCAACAATTCGCATTTGATGACGTTCTGCAATATTAATCCCCATGCAACAATTCGCATTTGGTGACGCCTTGCAACGCAAATGCTCGTGCAGCTGTTCGCGCTTAGTGACATTCCTAAATGGTAGTCCTCACGCAACAATAACAATTTCTGAGTACAGGAGATTTTTCCTCTCACTTTGCACTAGGCCTTGCGGTCTGAACGTGGAGTCTTTCGGATGAGACGATAAACTGAGGTCCCGTGTGCCCATGCACTTAGCACACGTTAAACCCAGTGGCAACAAAAAAAGTTGTCATTTGGTCAAAATTGACCCCCCTCCCTTCCTTCCTCATCAGTCACACAAAAGTCACACACAATTTTTTTCGCATGCACATTGGGTGGCGCACCTCTGGCTGCAACGCACTCTCCAAGTGGGAGCAACCCGAATTTCACAGAGACGCCTCTATGACTAATGTACCTAACCTAACCTAACCTAACAATAGCGGTACGATATGGTGGCGTTTGGTAGCGATACCCCTGGTTGCAATGTCACGCAGGCTCGCGTGAAGGTGATGAAGGGAGGGGAGGAGGTGAAGTTCATTCTCTTCAACGCCGAAGGGTCCACTAGAACCAACTGGTTCACCAAGGACCGGGTCATCAGCTCCAGCTGGACTGACCTGAAGGACGGACCTCACAACAAGTTCTCCCTGCAAGGGTCAGTGACACACGGTGAAGGCTATAATATGTCAGAAGATACTACCGTGGAACCTCCCTTATAAGACCTTAAAAAATCATCCAAAATGAGGTCTTATAAGGGAAGGGTCTTGTATGGGAGGTGGTTTTAGTAGTTACGAAGAAGGGCAATGTCTCTGGGAAATAGGTCTTATCTGGGAGTGAGTGTTATAATGGGAGGCTCCACTGTATCACAAAAGGAATAGGGAAGGTTGATAGTGCTTTATG
>CM065687.1:55582109-55584609 GCA_017654935.2 Phymorhynchus buccinoides
TAAAGGAAACTTCAGTCAAATTTGCCCATGAGACGAATGCTAGATATTAACGCTCGTCTCATGGGCAAAATGAGGCTGAAATTTGCTTCATTTCATGAGATAATTGGGGTGGGCTTCTTACCCGCCCATGCGCTTTTTACCCCGTCTTCCCCTAGATAAAATTACAAGCACAGAACTTCCAGAAGGTGGGCCACGGGGAACTATTTGCATGAAAGACCCCCGGGGTATCATTAATTAAATCACAAATAATAAAAGTAGGCCTAGTTATTAACATGAAGCCGTGGCATTTGTTGCTAAATATCAATTAACTGTGTAAACGTTAGAATTGTAACGAAGACAACGTGTATCTGTTCTCTTCTTATAAAGCAATTAATATGTTGCTAAATAAATAAAGAAAATAAAGACAAAAAAGTTGCTGTTTCTGATCTTTCATTCCTGAGGTGCGTGTTTTGAGAAGGGTGGGTGGGGAGGGGGGCAGAAGAAGTCAGCAGAGATGTGGGGGGTGGGGGGATAGAATAGGAAATCTCGAGAGGGGGAGCCGGTGTAACAGGTCAGAATACACCCAGTCAGAAATATACCCGGGTGTAGAAATGGCGTAGGTCAGAATACACCCAGTCAGAAATATACCCGGGTGTAGAAATGGCGTAGGCCAGAATACACCCAGTCAGAAATATACCCGGGTGTAGAAATGGCGTAGGCCAGAATACACCCAGTCAGAAATATACCCGGGTGTAGAAATGGCGTAGGCCAGAATACACCCAGTCAGAAATATACCCGGGTGTAGAAATGGCGTAGGCCAGAATACACCCAGTCAGAAATATACCCGGGTGTAGAAATGGCGTAGGTCAGAATACACCCAGTCAGAAATATACCCGGGTGTAGAAATGGCGTAGGCCAGAATACACCCAGTCAGAAATATACCCGGGTGTAGAAATGGCGTAGGCCAGAATACACCCAGTCAGAAATATACCCGGTGTAGAAATGGCGTAGGCCAAAATATACCCTGGGGTTTAAAGTGGCCTAGGCAAAATATACCCACCCACCCCATACACACACACACACACACACACACACACACACACACACACACACACACACACACACACACACACACACACACACACACCACCCCACCCATCTCGATGAGTAAGAATGCCTGCTAGTCAGCCCTGTCATGCAGTCTCAGACCGATACAGAACTCCATAGCAGCAGCAGCAGCAGCAGCAGCATCATAGTCATCTGCCTACATACTTTGTAGGTGTATTAAATGATTTCAATTTTTTTTTTAAACATTGTGTCGTTTTGTTCTTCTTGTTCTGACAATGTTCAGTGCGCGCGTGCATCATGCGTCAATGGTGTGTGTGTGTGTGTGTGTGTGTGTGTGTGTGTGTGTGTGTGTGTGGTGTGTGTGTGTGTGTGTGTGTGTGTGTGTGTGTGTGTGTGTGTGTGTGTGTGTGTGTGTGTGTGTGTGTGTGTGTGAGAGAGAGAGAGAGAGAGAGAGAGAGAGAGAGAGAGAGAGAGAGAGAGAGAGAGAGAGAGAGAGAGAGAGAGAGAGAGAGAGAGAGAGAGAGAGAGAGAGAGAGAGCGGGGTACAAATCTCATCCAAATGTCACTCACTCACTCAATCCTCTCTGTGCCGTCTGGTGCTAGAGGCGACGGCAAGGGATCTCCACCTGACTGTCTGCTGCTACGTTGGGGGCTGTTGTTGCCAGAGACAGTCCTTTGCCCCTCAGCAAGGGATCTCCACCTGACTCTGTCTGCTGCTACGTTGGGGGCTGTTGTTGCCAGAGATAGTCCTTTGCCCCTCAGCAAGGGATCTCCACCTGACTCTGTCTGCTGCTACGTTGGGGGCTGTTGTTACCAGAGACAGTCCTTTGCCCCTCAGCAAGGAATCTCCACCTGACTCTGTCTGCTGCTACGTTGGGGGCTGTTGTTGCCAGAGATAGTCCTTTGCCCCTCAGCAAGGGATCTCCACCTGACTCTGTCTGCTGCTACGACGGGGGCTGTTGTTGCCAGAGATAGTCCTTTGCCCCCTCAGCTCTTTTTCGTCCTTCTCCAGGTTTCTTTCGGTCGCCCTAAAACAATACCATTAATCTTGTCTGGGTACATAATTGTTTTGTTAATCTGCAATATTGGGAATTCCTCTGTGGCATGTATAACATTAGGCCTATCCTTACCTCCCAAAATGAAGAAAATAGGGTATTTGGATAACAGGACCTGATTTGATGCAGTTTAGTGACATGGGTGTTAAACCATTGTGGTGCATAAATGCAACATTGGTGGTGAAAGGGTTGAAAACAAATTAAAAAGCCAGCCAGAAAGCACTGATACTGTGCAAGCCGGTGGCAAGAGCACCAAATTGTACTTTGCCCATTCCGCCTTGTACCTCTCAAGCTCCATACCTCCCCAGAAACACCCCCTCCCCTCCCCTCCCCTTCTCCCCCATCTTACCCCCAGGGCAAGACCGGGGTAGAGTTTCTCTAGAGAACGGTTGCCGCGC
>CM065687.1:55587109-55589609 GCA_017654935.2 Phymorhynchus buccinoides
TCCTTCCTTCCTTCCTTCCTTCCTAATTCCTTCCAGGAGAAAGAAGAAAGAACCAAGATAAATGGATCAGAGAAAAGAAGGGGAGGAGGAGGAGGATCAGCAGTCAACCTCTTCCAGAATGGAAGCTCTGATGGAAAAGGTGAGGCAGTTTTCACTCCCACCCCCCCCTCCCTCCCCCCTGCATATCAAGTATGCTTAATGCATAATACAAAACAAAATATTCGAAAGAAATGAACACGCATCTGTCTAAATGTCCAATACTACTTAACCCTTTCGTCACCACTGTCGCCTCTTGGCACCACAATGATTTAACACCCATGTCACTAAAATGCATCTATAGAGGGTCTGGTATCCAGTGACCTTATGATCTTCATTTTGGGAGGTAAGGATAGGCCCTATATGATGTACGCCGCAGAAGAATCCCGTGCTGTGGACTGGCAGCACCTGAGCATGAAGAAGGCCGCCCTGTAGCCCTGGAGACGGCCTTTGGGGGGGGGGGGGGGCGTTTTGACCACACCAACTACGACTTTAACCCCGGACTTTCCCTGTGGACCACAGCGACACTGTGTCTACACAATCCCGATGATGACGAGTCTACGCCAAGACTACACAATCCCAATGATGTCGAGTCTACGCCAAGACTACACAATCCCAATGATGTCGAGTCTACGCCAAGACTACACAATCCCGATGATGTCGAGTCTACGCCAAGACTCCTGTTGCATAGGTTTTAGTCAACAAGTACCGAACCAAGACTACAGCTTCCTGATCATACACGTGACGAGTCTACGACAAGACTCCAACTGACTCTACTCCAGCGCCTCCCGCCCGACCCTTTCCTCCCAAGAACAACGTTGATGAACCAATTTCCAGGTGTACCCGCTACATCGAAGTCTACAGCACCAGAACTACATGTCCCTAAGAGCTACGGCTATGAGGACGTAAAATTTTCTGCAACCAACCAACCAGAATCCTCAATATTGCAGACGAAATCTTTTCTCTACCCGGGTAAGTTTAATGGTAACTTTTGGCTGAGGAATGGCTAGCGTTGAAAGGTTTAATAAGTTATCAAATGGACGAAGCCATGTAGATATATACACTTTTTTTTTTACTTTATTGTAAAATTAAAAAGATTTTTTTTAAATGTTGACACATCATTAACAAAAGACGATTGGTTTTGACAGAAAAGGGTCTTCAAAATATCACACAGTCATGTTTGTTGTTTGCTGCAATTTCTCTTATCTGTTTAATATACTAAGGTGTTAGCAACTCTGTGTGTGTGTGCGTGCGTGCGTGCGTGCGTGCGTGCGTGCGTGCGTGCGTGTGCGTGCGTGCGTGCGTGCGTGCGTGCGTGCGTGCGCGCGCGTGCGTGTGTGTGTGTGTGTGTGTGCGTTTTAGTGTTGTTGGTTATCTTTTTTTTCTTATTTGTTGTTGTTAATAATTGATATTGTTCGTGTAAAGCCACTCTTAATGAAAACACATTAAGCAAAATATTCAGTCTTTTATCTGCACAGTATACCTAATTTTATATTGACAACTTGTTATTTTGTTGTTGTTGTTGTTGTTGTTTTATATTATTTTGCTATTTTCTTCTGTTTGTTTTGTTCATGCAAAATCACACTCGGTTTAATAATTATAAAAATCCATTCAGGTATTGGTATCGGCATACATTATCATGTATTGGCATTTTGGTGTTAGTGGGCGACAGTGGAACCTCCCTTATGAAACCTCCCATTACAAGACTCCCTCCCACATACGACCTACTTCTCCGATACATCGCCCTTCATTGTAAGTATTCTTCCCCGTGGGGATACCGGGGGGGTCTTTCGTAAAAATAGTTGCCCCGCCTTCTGGAAGTTCTGTGCTTGTAACTTCCTCTAATCTGCCACTCTCTTTGACTCTACTATCTTTCTGATTTGTTGGCCCGTTCTCCTGCATTTTTTCACAAACAATCTTCCAAATACTTTTTCTCCCTTGAGCTCCTCCGAAATCCGAATGTGTCGGCTGTACGCAGCGGGGAGACCAGTGAAAACTGAAAACCGGACACATACGTACCTTACCCATTATGGCCATATGGCCTGGGAACGAAAAGGAAAAAGTAAGTATTGAAATTACATCCCTTATAATAGGACCCCTCCCTTATAAGACCTCATTTTGAATGATCTTTGAAGGTCTGATAAGGGAGGTTCCACTGCATGACAGTATTGGGCCTATCAAGTCATAGAGACTCGCTTCTGTTCAATTCGAGCTGCACCCGCATGGAGAGCGTGTCGACGCTAATGCGGCACCGTCCTCCTTGTTTCCAGGTGGGCAGCTGGGGCCGGTTCCAGTGGATGGAGAGGGTGTCGACGCTAATGCGGCACCAGCCTCCTTTTTTTCCAGGCGGGCAGCTGGGGCCGATTCCAGTGGATGGAGAGCGTGTCGACGCTAAAGCGGCACCAGCCTCCTTTTTTCCAGGCGGGCAGCTGGGGCCGGTTCCAGTGGATGGAGAGCGTGTCGA
>CM065687.1:55617109-55624609 GCA_017654935.2 Phymorhynchus buccinoides
CCACGTTTTCTGTGGAGTGGTCCTTTAATTATCAGTGTATCTTCAGTGATTCATCGTGTCATGCTTTGGCTCTTTATTTATAAACATTTTTTTATTATGGAGAAAAGAGGTTTAACCAGAAGTACAGAGTGAATCAGTTCTTGTTTGTCTACACTGGTGCATGGTGTCTCGCCTACGTTAGGTCACAATTTAGTTTGATTTTACTGTTAATCATTCGGTCTCGATGAATAAAAAATCACGATCTCTCGAGAAGGTGCACAAGCAATATATGACGGCAACGTCCAAATAACGTACATTGTTTTATTATTAGGGGGAAATTGTGATACCAAAAATACACGATTTTAAGGTTTGTATAATGTTTTATTAGGGGGGAAATTTCGATACGAAATAAACAGGATTTTAATGTTCGTACATTGTTTAATTAGGGGGAAGTTGTGATACGAAATAGACAGGATTTTAAGGTTTGTATATTGTTTTATTAGGGGGAATTTGTAATACGAAATAGACAGGATTTTAAGGTTTGTACATTGTCTTATTAGGGGGAAGTTGTAATACGAAATAGACAGGATTTTAAGGTTTGTACATTGTCTTATTAGGGGGAAGTTGTGATACGAAATAGACAGGACTTAAACCATTTCACCACCAGCCGTATTTCAGCCAAATATTTCTATTACATTTACCTGGGTAGAGAACAAAATGCATCTGCAGTATTGGGGATTCTTATGTGACATATATAATACTTCCCAAAACTAAGACAATGGGGTCTTCTTTGGATAATAGACCCCAATTTGATGCCTTTTAGTGACATATGTGCTAAATCACTGTGGTGCAAAAATGTGACTTTGGCGGTGAAAGGGTTAAGGTTTGTACATTGTTTTATTAGGGGGGGGGGGGGGGGGGGGGTTGTGATACAAAATAGACAGGATTTTAAGGTTTTTCAATTCGTGTTTTTATACTTCATACTGACAACAGTTGATGGGCATCCAGAGTCATGACCTGGGTGCTGCCCGGCCCCTTTGGAATGTACAAAGTTCAGGGTCAAGACACTTGATCGAGGGGCTTCTTCTTTGAAGACCCTCTGTATGTTGACCAGCTCTCCGTAGAGTTTCTTTGCATTGGCAGTTTCGTTCGTGAGGTCATTTAGGTGAATTACTTTCTGATGTTGTTGATGCTTAACGTCCTCTCGATTCCGAGGAACCACATGGTAATTTTTCTGACGTGTTATTTTAATCAGATTTCTTTGTTCTTCTTCTTTTTTGTGCTGTTGATGAATAAAATTGATATTATTTTATTTGAGTGGATATGCTACATAAAGACCTTCAGTTGTTGCTGTTGGTGGTGGTGGTGGTGGTGGTGTGTGTGTGCGTGTGCGTGTGCGTGTGCGTGTGCGTGTGTGTGTGTGTGTGTGTGCGCGCGCGCGCGCGCGTGTATGTATGTGTGTGTGTGTGTGTGTGTGTGTGTGTGTGTGTGTGTGTGTGTGTGTGTGTGTGTGTGTGTGAGAGAGAGAGAGTGCGTACGTGCGTGCTTGTGTGTGCGTGTTTATGTGTCCACAGCAGGTGGTTCCAACGGCTAGGTTGGGGGGTCTTGGGGTCCCCCCCCCCCCCCCCCCCCCAACCTCTCTCCCAATGCAAAGAAGGCCTCTCCTGGGAGAGAAAAAAAGTAAAACTCTGGCTTGAAATTACGTGAGGTTGTGGATTCTCCCCCTCTTCTTTTTTTCTCTTTTATATTTTCATTTTTTAGGTGGGGGGTGGGGGTGGCGGGTCCGGAACCCCTGTACCCCCCCCCCTCCCCGATCCACCTCTGCTCCCTGTACTAGTATAGGGGCAGACACTAGTAAGATGCAATCCGGTTGTCACGGTAACGCCGGATGCCCGTGAGTCATGATTCACGTGAAGTACTTCGATCTGTCTAAAACTAATTCTACTGTCACTTTCGATCCACGAATTACACAAAATCAGAAAGCTGAGATACAATGTCTTGGATAAAATGTCTCGGACACAAAAACAAAGAAGAAAAAACCCAGATTGTTTCATCACATTCGTGTACGGAGGACTACAAAATACATATAATATATAGCGAACAAGACTATAGTAGGATTTCATCAGATTCGTTTTTAAACAGTAGATTTTCACGAGAATCATGCTTCACAGATTGTGCACTGAGTCCGAGGGTCGCTTCGTATGCAGTCTGTCTTGCCCCCAGGTTATGTCTGTCTGCATCTTTGCTTACAGCGTGTAGGCTATAAAAAAAACAAATTCTGTTTTATACACGTTCTCTTCACGTGCACACAATGCACTAGGTTACTAGGCGTTCAAGACTGCACTTGGTCATCTCCAAACATGAAACACTCCCAAAAAGTTTAGTAAAAAAATTTATTTGTTTGTGTGTATTTGACGGTTTAAGGTTTTGGCTAGGGATAGGGTTAGTGATAGGGTTAGGGCTAGAGTCAGTTTAATTTAAGATTGAATGGTTAAAAGATACACATTCTAAAGTTTCGCTGAAAACCGACATTATCACGCGAATGGCGTCACTGTGACTTTCCATATTTGGAGATGACCAAGTGCAGCATTGAACTAGGTCACTAGCTTAATCACTCTGCATACTGCGTAGATGCGCGTGCACAAGAAAACAGAAGCGAACGTGCGTCGACGCAAGTACAGCCTATTTAAGGTGGACCCTGACGGATGAGTTTTTGCAAGAAACACGTCGAGATCACCAGAAAGACAGCCTTTTCAAGAATCGGAACACTCACTTTGTGTTTCCTAGAAATTAAACCGTCAAAACGACGATTCCTCCTTAGCGGAGATGCCGGAGAGAGTAGCCATTTTGGAAGGTCACTCATTGTGGTTGAAGCGGTTGTTTTTTTGTAGTGCAGTAAAAACCAAATTGAGCTATTTCCTTTGTTGTGAGCGAAACTCCTTTAGATAAACTGTATAAAAATATAAAAAAATAATAAAAAGGCTTGTATTGCGAAAATTTCGTGCAAATGATTAGGCGGCCATTAGAAAAGAGACAGAACATGCCTTCTCTTTGGGTGAAATAATTTGACTTCCAGCACCTCCACCAAGGAGGAATCGCCGATTTGACGGTTTGATTTCTAGGAAACCAGAGCAAAGTGAGTGTTGCAATCTCTGTAAAGGGTGTTTTCCTGGTGATCTCGACGTGTTTCTTACAAAAACCCATCCGTCAGGGTGCCCCTTTAAAGATGTACAATTTCCTTGTAGTAGGCAAAACGAAGTAAAAGTTTAGAGGTGTTTTTTTTTAGTAAACTTCATGAGCTCTGTTTCTAAAGAAAGCCTAAGACACGTTGCACACAGCGTGGCAGACAGTCTAGCCTTGTAGGGCATATATCTAGGTCAGCTGGGTCGATAGGATATTGTATGTACGTATGTATGCCACATTGTCGTTTCCGACTATGACTGCCAGATATTAGAGAGCGCAGAGGCTGCTATTCTAGATAGCAGGGCTAAATGTCTAGCATGATTGTAGGCCAAGGGCCTATAGTTATTCTGGAATATGTCGGTCGATGGTTGGATTCACGTCCTATTAGGCGTTGTCTCTTAAAGGGGCACCCTGACGGATACGTTTGTTTGCAAGAAACACGTCGAGATCCCCAAGAAAACACCCTTTGCAGAGATCGCAAAACTCACTTTGCTCTGGTTTCCTATAAATCAAACCGTCAAATCGGCGATTCTTCCTTGGCGGAGGTGCTTTAAGTCAGATTATTTCAGTGAAAAAAAAGGCATGTGCCTTCTCTTTTCTCAGCTAATGGCCGCCTGAGTTATACCAAATCGTTTGCACGAAATGTCCACAATATAAGCCTTTTTATCACAGTTTTTGTGCAGTTTACCAAAAGGAGTTTCTCTCACAAAGGAAATAGCTCCAATCAGTTTTTGTTAACTGTACCACAAAAAAGGAAAAGCTTCAACCACTCTCAGTGGCCTCCACCCACTCCGTCCAAAATGGCTTCTCTCTCCGGAAACTCCGCCTAGGAGGAATCGCCGTTTTGACGGTTTGCATGATTTCTAGGAAACCAGAGCAAAGAGAGTGTTCTGATCCTTGAAAAGGTTGTCTTTCTGGTGACCTCGACGACTTCAGTCTTGCAAAACTCATCCGTCCGTCATTGTCCCCTTTAAGGACAATGTTCGTGAAGACTTGGTCTTCCTGTAGATGAAGATGACGATGAGATAGAAGTCGAGACGTAGCAGCCGTCGTGCCGATGATTCCGGAAACGTTGCGGACCCTTGAACATGGGGGTTCACCATCTGTTACAGGATCATTCGCACGGAGTCCGAGTCGTGATGCTGTTTCTGTCTTGATGCTGGAGGTGGAGTATGGCAGCATCGGTGTGGCGGCACGAGACGGTGAAACATTGTGAGACAGCCCAAGGTTGTCGTTGGTCTCCTGTGATCCGCTTTCTTGTCGCTTCGCCGGTGAGCAACCCTTCCCTCAAAGGTCGTATTCAGGACCACCTGGCGACCTGCTCCATACCGGCCTGGGTGCTGGCGTCGTCGACACACGGGCAGGAGATACACAGTCGAGTCGACAGTCTCTGCAGGCGGCCGGGTGATTCCCTCCCAGCAGATGCCCTTAAAACTCACTTGTTTCGGACATATTGTTTGTGTGTGAGGGTGGGGAGTGGGGGATCCGTTTCATTGCAGAAATCTTGTGAAATTTTGTTTTACAATTATTTTATATTTCGTAATTTGCATGTAGAATGTAGCCTAGTAAACAATCTACGTCTTGCAAACTTTAAACGCTTGTAAATGGGGTAGAGGGGTATCTTTGTTTTTGCAAAATTTGTCTATTATAATTAGTCACGTAACTGCATGGTATGTCGATGGCAGTATGATTTTATTTCCAGTAGGCCTATTGTATCTAAGCTTGATTGAGAAGGTGAATGTGGTCTGTTTCTTCTTATAATTTTCATAATCTAACTATTTTACTCTTGCATAATTGTCAGTGTGTGTGTGTGTGTGTGTGTGTGTGTGTGTGTGTGTGTGTGTCAGTGTGTGCGTGCCTGTGTGCATGCCGCCGCTGCATGCATGCCGCGTGCGCGGCGCGCGTGTGTGTATGCATGGGTGTATGCGTGTGCGTGTGCGTGTGCGTGTGTGTGTGTGTGTGTGTGCGTGTGCGTGTGCGTGTGCGTGTGCGTGTGTGTGTGTGTGTGTGCGCGCGCGCGTGCGTGTGTGTCACAGTGTGAGGAAGAAAAAGAACGGTGCGTGCAAGCATCGTGTTTATTATTTATTTGCCTTTAATGTTCTTAATTGTTATCAACGTAAAGCGCATTGAGCTCATGTAAGAAAGAGCGCTATATAAATTCCTATTATTATTATTACTATTATTATTGTTATTATTATTATTATTATTAATTGTGACTGACTCTAGTGATGCAGCCGCGCCAAAGGAATATGTTGGCCTATGTTAGCATGTTAGGCTGCAACAATGCATTTAAATTGTTGTAAGCAAGTATATTTTCGAAAACGAAAAGCAAGCATACTCCGTTAACTTAGAGGAAGACGGGGTAAAAAGCGCATGGGCGGGTAAGAAGCCCACCCCAATTATCGGCTCATGAAATGAAGCAAATTTCAGTCTCATTTTGCCCATGAGACGAGCGTTAATGTCTAGCATTCGTCTCATGGGCAAATTTGACTGAAATTTTCTTTATTTCATGAGATAATTGGGGTGGGCTTCTTACCCGCCCATGCGCTTTTTACCCCGTCTTCCCCTATATGATAGTGTTTTAAATGGCTGAAACACAAATGAATGAATGAATGAATGAACAATGGTGTTTTACGTCCTCTCGGTCATAGACACATATTGGACATTTGTAAATACAAAGATGGTGGGAACAATACTGCTGCAATGCCCGGAGGCAGTGCAACACCAGTAAAGTCCCGAGTTTTTAACAATATAGATATGTGCAGCGGTAACCACGCAGCGATAACTGAAACACAAATTCTTTCTTTTTTTTAATTCTTTCAGCGAACAACCGTCATAGTCACATGGTGATGCCTCAGGGCCTAAACGATTAAAAAAAAAAAAATGACACATCAGATTTGAGAGGGCAAAAGGCTGGAACCGTGTGAAGTGCCCTAGATTTGGAACGACAGAAACATTCTTGTGTCGTTTATCGATCTTTCTTTCTCGCCATTGGTTAAAAATGAACCCAAATTCTGTCGCTTTTTTCGTTCAAATCCACTTCTTTTTTTTTAATCATTTAATCATTGAAAATAGGCCTTGGAAATATTGCTCGATTATATTCTAAAGAGCAAAAAGTTCATATTTCTTCATAAAAAAACCCAACACGAAATGGTTGCGAGCTGCAAGCAAAGCAGACGATCGAGTTCCAGCCAACGTGCCGCCTCGAAACGTGAGTTAAAAATAGACACACACATGCTTTTGGTCGCGTGACTGCCGTCGGAACGGCTGTAAACACACGTGACGTCAGAGACCCGTGCTGTTTGACACGTGAGGCACACATCATTGATAGGAGAGCAGTATTCACACCATGGCTCCTCAAACATGCTTATCGTGGACAAATTGCTACAGTTCACTGGCTTGTTCTTCCGTATCACCGTCTGTCACCCTCCTTCGTGCTTTTAGTTCCTAATGGATGTCAGTGACTCGTTTTTAGCACAGGATAGTGCTGGCAGCTCAAGAGGCGACGATTTGTCAAATGGGTAAGTCGAATTAATTTTGATCAGGAAACCGAAATGTCCTTGTCAGTTGTCTTTGCACGTTTGCCTATCTAAGTATGGAACACTATTATAGTCTACCGGCCTGCTTAGACCAGTTGTGCTTTTAGTTTTAGGGTCTAAATTATATGCTCCTTAAGTAAATGCATTTAAAAATCGTATTGACAAAAAAATATAAAAACATACTTTTTCTACCAATTTGGATGTATGAAAAACAAAGCTCAAATTACTAAAATACTACAATAGTATTAGGCCTAGTTTGCACTCATGCCAAAATAAATCCACGGGCAAATAAAATATTTTTAAAGAATTGATATATGATGATGCAAAAATCACCACTAATGTTATAATGAGGGCAAAAGGCATACTATAGTCTTATGTGATGTGATGTGATGATGTGATGGCTGATGCTATGCATAATAATAATAGTGATACATTTTATGTTCTGTGCATTGAGGCGCAACACAAGCCTGCCCAGAAGGAAGCTTACTTTAGACTTAGTTACCACGTACTAGTCCCACAAAATGTCTCTCTCCCTGAGTCCCTCTCTCTGATTGTGTCTGTGCAAACCCACATAGCACATACATGTGCACACGCAGACATACACACATGTACACTCACACACACACACAGACACACACACGGGTGTGATGTCCCAAGGCCCTGGCCATAGGCCATTGACCTATTGAAAATGCCCTATTGTGTTCTTCCCTGACAGGACAAATGTCTGGTTATTTTTTTAACACTGGCACGCTTTGCCTTTTTGATTTATGCAAGAGCCATGACATTGTCCTATTGATTT
>CM065687.1:55629609-55652109 GCA_017654935.2 Phymorhynchus buccinoides
TGATGTCATAGTCTTGGAATGATGGTTTGTAGGTTTAGACAAGTCAGGAAAGAGATATCTTTAGATCATTTTCTCAGATTGAGTCTAACAAACAGGTCTCTTTTTAATAAGAAATTCGATAATTCAATTTATCTGTTTTCCTATGGCAGTGAAGGGGTTAAATTTTACTAATCCATACAAGTACACAAAATTTATAATTTCGCAGTTTTCCTGCAGCAGTGAAGGGGTTAAATATCGTCTCTGCAGGGTCAAGGTCGCATAGAGAAGACGGAGATCATCGAGATGGCTATCAAGCACATCAAGACTCTGCAGGCCCAGGTGGAAAGCAGCCACAACTTGAGCATGAACCTCACCATGCCCCCCAGACCAAAACAAGGTGTGTGATCAGAATAATAATCATAATAATAACTACTGAACATAGTGATAATGAGGATAATTAACATGTAGAGTTGAGAACCGGTTGAAAAATCTGAACCGGTTTTCCCTCTTCGAACCGGTTTTATTTTCCCTCTTCGAACCGGTTTTATTAGCCAGTACTCGCATCACTAGTTTCACCTATGCAAACACATATTTA
Organism: Phymorhynchus buccinoides; assembly: GCA_017654935.2. Classification (NCBI taxonomy): domain Eukaryota; kingdom Metazoa; phylum Mollusca; class Gastropoda; order Neogastropoda; family Raphitomidae; genus Phymorhynchus; species Phymorhynchus buccinoides. The sequence continues at coordinate 55,630,184 of CM065687.1, forward strand.
TTTGTCAGAATATTCACACACACGCACGCACACATACACACAGACATACAATAAAGAAACTTATGACTTATGACACACACACACTCTCAACTCAACACTCGGTCATAGTCAAAGCCATACACCACCACAAACTAGAAACAGCTACTCTTGGTTTACAAACACCCAATCTGCGCTGAGAATTAGTGTTGTTCTTCAAAAAGAATGCGTTATTCTAAGAAACACTTACTTTCTGTTTGCAGTTAAAAAAACGGTTCACAGCAACTTGAACCAGTTTTTCGAACCGCGAAAGTTTAGCACCGTTTTTTTGGTTCAAAACGGTTTTTACCCCCACTTCTATTAACATATGCATAAAGACTCTGAGGCCCCGGTTGGAAGCAGCCACAACTTGAACATGAAGCCCACCATGCCCCCCAGACCAAAACAAGGTGCGTAATAATCATAATAATAATCAAATCAAATCAAATCAAATCAAATCAAATTCACTTTATTATCTCCCAAGGAGAAATTTTGTTCAGGTGCCAGAATAACAAAGACATCGACATTCAGCATGCATGAATAGGAGCAAAAGTTACACATAATACACACTAAAAGATACACATTATATGTGGATACATACACGTCTAAGGATAAGCATGCATAGTTTCTTTTAACACGATGAACACACATTTAAACCTAAAAGGATCATGAGTTTAGGAGGTGGATGGATCTGGGGATGAAGGATTTCTGTGCCCTGGAGTTGACTTTAAAAGTTTTGTAGCGACGTCCAGAAGGTAATAGTTCGTAATGTTTGTTCAAAACATGGGAGGTGTCATTTACAATCTTCCTGGCTTTATGCTTGGTTTGTCTTTCGTACATCTCATTGAAACCCATCTCTCTCTTTCCAACAACTTTACTACACACATTCACCACATCATCCAACACACGCTTGTTCTTCAAACACAGACTTCCAAACCAACACATAAAGGAAACAGTAAGCACAGACTCAATGCAGCTACTATAGTACGTATGCAAAATGTTTGAGTTAACACGAATGTTTCTCAGTCTGTGCAAAATAAACAATCTTGATTGACATTTCTTATGTATGTTCTGTGTGTTCTTGTCGAAAGTCAGTTAATAACTGTATTGAACACAGCGATAGTGATGATCATTAACATGTACACCAAGACTCTGTGAGGCCCAGGTGGCAAGCATGAACATCTAGATTCAACCTCACCATGCCCCCCAGACCAAAACAAGGTGCGTAATAATCATAACTGCATTGAACATAGCGATAGTGATGATCATTAACATGTACACCAAGACTCTGTGAGGCCCAGGTGGGAAGCATGAACATCTAGATTCAACCTCACCATGCCCCCCAGACCAAAACAAGGTGCGTAATAATCATAACTGCATTGAACATAGCGATAGTGATGATCATTAACATGTACACCAAGACTCTGTGAGGCCCAGGTGGGAAGCATGAACATCTAGATTCAACCTCACCATGCCCCCCAGACCAAAACAAGGTGCGTAATAATCATAACTGCATTGAACATAGCGATAGTGATGATCATTAACATGTACACCAAGACTCTGTGAGGCCCAGGTGGGAAGCATGAACATCTAGATTCAACCTCACCATGCCCCCCAGACCAAAACAAGGTGCGTAATAATCATAACTGCATTGAACATAGCGATAGTGATGATCATTAACATGTACACCAAGACTCTGTGAGGCCCAGGTGGGAAGCATGAACATCTAGATTCAACCTCACCATGCCCCCCAGACCAAAACAAGGTGCGTAATAATCATAACTGCATTGAACATAGCGATAGTGATGATCATTAACATGTACACCAAGACTCTGTGAGGCCCAGGTGGGAAGCATGAACATCTAGATTCAACCTCACCATGCCCCCCAGACCAAAACAAGGTGCGTAATAATCATAACTGCATTGAACATAGCGATAGTGATGATCATTAACATGTACACCAAGACTCTGTGAGGCCCAGGTGGGAAGCATGAACATCTAGATTCAACCTCACCATGCCCCCCAGACCAAAACAAGGTGCGTAATAATCATAACTGCATTGAACATAGCGATAGTGATGATCATTAACATGTACACCAAGACTCTGTGAGGCCCAGGTGGGAAGCATGAACATCTAGATTCAACCTCACCATGCCCCCCAGACCAAAACAAGGTGCGTAATAATCATAACTGCATTGAACATAGCGATAGTGATGATCATTAACATAAACATCAAGACCCTGCAAGGCCCAGGTGGGAAGCATGAACATCTAGATTCAACCTCACCATGCCCCCCAGACCAAAACAAGGTGTGTAATAATCATAACTGCATTGAACATAGCGATAGTGATGATCATTAACATGTACATCAAGACCCTGCAAGGCCCAAGTGGGAAGCATGAACATCTAGATTCAACCTCACCATGCCCCCCAGACCAAAACAAGGTGTGTAATAATCATAACTGCATTGAACATAGCGATAGTGATGATCATTAACATAAACATCAAGACCCTGCAAGGCCCAAGTGGGAGCAACCAGAATTTCACCGAGACACCTCTGTGACTATGAAGTACCAAATAGCAAATGCTTTGCTAGGCGGGTGTTGTGGTAAATAACTTTGGTGGAGGGAGTTAATTAATAAAGAGTTCCTCCCCCTTATTCATTTCACTATAGATAACCATTGTGTTGCTGACATGGGGACGAGCACACGGAGGGGGGGGGGGGGGGGGGGGGGGGGGGCACCTGAGCTGCTGCAGGGACCAGTTAGTGACGGGCTTCAAGGACAGCTCTCTTTCTCACTGTGCCATTGGCCCACACTGTATGTTAATCATTGTGTTGCAGACATGGGGACGATGACGGAGGGGGGGCACCTGAGTTGCTGCAGGGACCAGTTTGCGGCGGGCTTCAAGGAGTGCCAGGAGGAGACGCTGCGCTATCTGGTGGAGGGTGAGAACATGGCCGCCTCCGACTCCTTCTGTGTGAGGGTCATGGACCACCTGGGTTCCGTGGGTCACCGCTTCCACATTGCTTCCCGTGAGTCATAGTACCACCGCTGATTAACTGAAATGTTGGTAACTTTGTAGTCATTACTGAGTTCTGTGGGTCGCTGTTTCCACATTGCTTCCCGTGAGTCATAGTACCACCGCTGTTTAACTGAAATGTTGGTAACTTTGTAGTCATTACTGAGTTCTGTGGGTCGCTGTTTCCACATTGCTTCCCGTGAGTCACATTGCCACTGCTCTTTAGTTTAATTCAGCATGGGTGCTACTCTTTCGTTTTTACACTAATTTCAGTATTTTAAATTTTACCAGAAAGTGAACTTCAGTTTATTCATCCCCCCAAACAAATTACCTCAAGCGTCTTGAGGCGTTTTGAATTTAGTTATTCTATCTTGGAAGTTTTCAAAGGTGATGTAATAATTTTGCAAGGCTTATCAGACTCAAACTGTCTCTTGTCTATCATTTTAACTGTCTGTCTGTCTCGTTATCTCTCTCTCTTAAGTTGCCCCCCCCCCCTGAATCATCCAGAGGGGGCTCTGCCCCTGTACCCTGCTGGGGCCATGGGTCCCTGGATCCCTGCTTTTCAGTTTTTTTCATTTGGGGGAGTTGCGCCCATGTTTAGTTGAAATGTTGGTAACTTTGTAGTCATTACTTCTGTGTCATGGACTATTTGAGTTTTGTGGGTCACCGCTTCCATTTTGCTTCCTATGAGTCAGAGTACCGCTGTTTAGTTTAACTTTGAGCCTTGCGGCTGAAACGATTGCAGCTTATTTGTGGATTTTTCCAATTTCTATTTTAAGCCTGGAATGTCAGCTCCGGCCTCTACTGTTTCTCATCAGGGATCTCAGTCAAATATGGGCAGGTTGTCTGACCAATATTTTGGAGTTTATTCAGCAATCACACAATCAGACCTCCGCATAGCACAAGCTTTGTGCATTTCCTGATTTCCCACTGTCCTGTTTCTGATCTAAAATTGAATCAAGATGCATGCTCGCAATCTCTATGATCACAAGTGCATGTTGGTATAATTTCGTTTCACACATTTGATTAATGTTCTTTCAGTTATGTTGTACAGTGGAACCTCCCTTATAAGACCTTAAAAAAATCATCCAAAATGAGGTCTTATAAGGGAGGTTCCACTGTATTTCTGTCATGTTGTTGTACTTAACCTGAATTTCTCTTTGGGAAATATTAAAGTATACCGGTACTTGAAGTTCAAGTTGAACTTGAATAATAGTATACTTCGGGCGTATCCAACTTTGCAAGGTCAGGCTACCATGCTGTTTGGATCATTAGGCGCTTGTATTTATAAGGCGAATAGGGCAATTTTTAATTAAAAAATCTGAACAAAAATAAAGAAAAAGGCGCCCTCGTTTATAAGGCGATAAAGTTTTCTTTAGCAAAAGAAAGTTGAACGTTGAAGACCGTACGTGTCCGGTAAGCGCTTGCCAACCACCATTACTGCTGTCATAAACGAGAGTTGGCTCCCCTTTTAATTCATCGAAGTTCCGTTCGTACAACTGCCTGTTGTTGTGTTTGGACTTTTCTTCAAGAAAACTGGTAGAATTATGGCATTTTAAGCTCTACAACGATGCTTTTTACATCCAATGAATTGTTATGGTATCTGTTGGACAGTATCTTGGACGATAATAGGGATTTTGAAGCATTTTAATGTGAGTATTCGTTGTATCGGCAACTCATGACCACTTTTGCTGTCTAGACTGCACTGAGCATGGCAACTGTTGCCTCTCTCTTCTCATGATTTTGTTCACTAATAGGGCACCCTCGTTTAATAGGTGCATAGGTCGAAATTGGGGAAAACATATATCGCCTTATGCGTTATAGTCAGAAAATTATATCCAAATGGCCATTTGCTTCCTTATTTTAGCTCGTCACGGGTGCCCATATGAATAGTAGTGCAGGTACAATAATGGAGTGTGAACAATAATAAGGTGGAACGTCCCTGTTAAGGCCTTGAAAAATCATCCAAAATAAGGTCTTAAAGGGACACCCTGATGGGTGAGTTTTTGCAAGAAACACGTCGAGATCACCAGGAAAACACCCTTTACAGAGATCGCAACACTCACTTTGCTCTGCTTTCCTAGAAATCAAACCATAAAATCGGCGATTCCTCCTTGGCGGAGGTGCTGGAAGTCAGATTCTTTCAGTGAGTCAGACCAAAACATTTGCGCAAGATTTCCACAATACAAGCCTTTTTTTTTTTAAAGCTATTTTATGCAGTTTACCAAAATGAGCTAGGGTTACAGCCAATGCTCACAGCAAAGGAAATAGCTCCAATTTTTTTTTGCTGCACTACAAAGAAGAAAGAGCTTCAACCACTCTTGAGTGGTATCCACCCACCCCATCCAAAATGGCTTCTCTCTCCGGCAACTCCGCCAAGGAGGAATCGCCGTTTTGACGGTTTGATTTATAGGAAACCAGAGCAAAGTGAGTTTTCCGATCCTTGAAAAGGCTGTCTCTCTGGTGATCTCAACGTGTTTTCTTGCAAAAACTCATCCGTCAGGGTGTCCCTTTAAGTGGGAGGGAGTTGTAACAGGGAGGTAATTTTTAACTCTTACAAAGTCAAGTACCCTTTATTATCTCAGCAGAGAAATTACATGTCTCAGAGAAGTAGGTCAATGTCTCAGAGAAGTAGGTCTTAAGTGGGAGGGGGTCTTAATAGGGAGGTTTCACTGTATGATGTGCACTGCGGGTGGGTTGCAGGAGGCCTGGTGGAGGACCACAAGGACCTGGACATGGACACCCAGCCCCCCTCCTGCTCCTCCTCCTCCTCCTCCATGGGGATGCCAGGCCCCCCCGCCTTCTATTCCTCCGCCGCCACACACCCACACCCTCCCCCCTCCATGGACACCCTCTTCCACCCCTCCCACCACGCCCCCATCTCCCCCATCCGCAACAAGCAGCTGCGCAACCTCCTGTCGGCCCGCGCCCTGCAGCAGCAGATGGAGGCGGCGACGGACAGCAAAGAGGCCTTCGCCCATCATCATCATCATCATCATCATCCTCCGGGAGAGTCCAAGAGCGGTGACGGGGGGGCAGGAGGCGGCAGGCCCACTCTCCCTGGGATCTCCATGGGGGAGTTCGGGATGGGGCACTGCGACGGTGGTGGTGGTAATGGCGGCACCAGTAGCGGTTACGTGTCGGACACGTCAGCCATTGAACGCTTCTCCACCACCGGCTCGGTGATGAGTTTGGGACTGGGCGGCGGGGGAGGCGTGGAGCACCCACCAGCAGGCTTTAACGGCAGCGGTGGTGGCAAAGACGCCAATGTGTACAAGTTCAAGCACAACATCACCAAGCGCTTCTCCCAGGAAGGCAAGGTGGCGGTGGGGGCGGCCGCCACCACCACCACCACCACCACCGCATCTTCCTCCTCCCAGCCGTACGACGGCTCCTCCAGCACCAGCTCCAGAGACGCTGAGGACGAGCTGCCCCCCGCCATCGCCCTCCACAAGCCGAGGCCCCACCTGAAGAGCAAGAGCCCCCGCTGCTACGCCTCCAGCACGGACTCGGGGCCCTACCCCACCTCCGAGCTGAGCGGCGGGGCTCTGAGCAGCAGCAACAGCTCCTCCCACGACAGCACCGACACGGGAGGGCAGGAGAGGGGCAGGAGTAGTCGCAAGGCCAGCCACAGGTCTGGGGACGGATGTTCGGAATCGGCGGAGTCGTCGTCGCGGCGAACCAGCATGCCGCTGCCGGGGTTCGTGCTGCACCCGAGCGGCACGCACTACATGCCCATGTCGGTGTGCTATGGCACCAAGCCCGACCTCTTCGACGGGGCCGGGGGAGGGGAGGTGGGGATGGGCTCGGCGGTGTTCCACCCCATCAGCATCCCCGTCCACTTCCGCGGGCCGGTCCTCTCCGTGCCGGGGTCCAGCGTGTACAGCCGGAACTCTGTGGTGGTGAAGACGGACGGCGCTTCGTTGTCATCGTCGTTATCATCGTCGTCATCTCCGTCGTCATCATCGTCATCGCCTAAAGACATCGCCAAAGGGACGAGGAAACTGCAGGGCTGAGTTACAGAGCCAGTGACGCACCACAATTTAAGTCCCTTGGGTTTTTTTCTGGGTTGCTGTGACCCACGTACAAATAATTCCCCATATTCACATTGAGGCTGCTCTTTAAACTGATGTGTCGGTTTGAATTTGGGGCCATTTATATGGGAGTCAGACTTGGTCAAAACAAGATTTCTTTCCAGCTATAAGAGGGAAAACCCGTGAAACCCGTGATTTTGACACGTGATCTGGTGGGTCTTTGAGGGTTGGGGGTGTTGTTGGTTGGTTGGTTGTTGTGTGCGCGGAACAAACGGACAGAGGGTCCGGGGCGGATGTAGGCATGCCGGGGTGCTTTTTGCTTTATCGCGTCAAGTTGGTTGAGGATTTGTGACCTCTTGGTGTGGATAATTATTTCAAGGCACTGTGATTGGTTCTCGTGCGGCAATCTTTGTGTCGAGTGCTCTCTTTGCGTTGTGCGGTTCTCGTTGGTGATCATTGGGTCGAGTAACTTATTTGGTGGTCTTTGTGTCGAGTGTTCTCATTGGTGATTGTTGTACATCGAGTGTTCTCATTGGTGATCATTGCATCAAGTGTTCTCATTGGTGATCATTGCATCGAGTGTTCTCATTGGTGATCATTACATCGAGTGTTCTCATTGATGATCATTGTGTCGAGTGTTCTCATTGGTGATCATTGTGTCAAGTGTTCTCATTGGTGATCATTTTGTAAAGGTTACGTCAAATGACAAATCGGAGCAGGTCTGTTTAATCCACTTTCCAAGATGGTGACCTACTCTTGTTATTGGTTTTCCACCTGCTCAAAGCTTTCCTACAAAACACAAAAAGAGGCTGTGGTGATATGGTGTTGAATTGTTTTTGAACTGCTCATTCAGAACTTAGTGTAAAGATTGTTGTTCCGTGTTTCTTTATTCTATGAAATCTGATATATCTTTCTGGATGTATTAACTCTTTAATCTCTCGTTGAAACATTTCAAACATAGTTCTTTAACTGTTATGAAAGTGGATATATCTGTGATACTAATACTTACATGCTGTTGCTGTTTGTGCTTTAATTAATTTGTAATTAATTATTGGTCAAAATAGCTTGTGTACATGATGCATCAATGCACAAAGGTAAGTAGCTCTCCAACCCTGAATGGCACACAACTACTATCAAGACCGCATGCAGCATTTCTGTGCTTGTGTGCCTGGTTCGGAAAAGGAATCTTGACTTGAACATTTTGAAATATGAAGCTGCTTATAATATCTGATGTATATATGCATATGTACTGGTTTGGTTCAAAAAGGTTAGGGGGGGGGGGGGGTAGTCATAGAGAAATGGAGTAGAAAAGTCGAATAAGGACAGGGGTATGGTAATGCCATTTATGTTCAGGATTGACGCCAAAAGACAGGATGTCAATCAGACGACAGAAAAATCAGATAGAAATGTCAGCATTACTTCTAGGACTATATTTTTTTTTTCTGGCTGTCCCATCTTCTGGGCCGTACAGTGGCATTGCTCCCACGCCGCTCATTCTGAATCCCAATTCGCAGCTACACCCCGGTTTGTTCAAGTCGCAGAATCCGAGACCAGCAGTCCAAGGGGAGCGAATCTATGTCAGGCCGTCAGGAGGCAACCAACCGAGGAGACACTGCACTTCTGCTGATTCACTTCGGTGGAGTTCAGTGGAGCCTGCTCAGGACACCACCTACTAAGCCCCCTACTGACGACACTATTCTCTTTGTCGCGGAGCCAGCGTGAGTGAGGTCCTCCTCCGAGGGCGCCACCACGACCGTCCACCGACAGCTCCCCAGAACACACTGATCCCCATGACTTTGACCCGAACGCACCAAGGCATAGACTGGATTGGAAGCCGAAACTGAGGTCACCATGAGAGCAGGGCATGCAAAGCCACAGAATTTGAGACATTTTTCTAGGACTATGCTTGGTTTCTTTGCGTTCTCCCTACAGTTGTGTTCAAAACCTTCTTCCTCTTTTTTGTTATTTATCAAATCATTTTAAACAGCATTAAGAACAAAATTTAATCTTTTCGTGTTAACCTTTTATATAATTATTTAAAACATTTGTTTCACAATAGGGCAGCTGAATGTGTGGTACTGGTAATGCAGCAGTCTGTAAAAAAAATTAAAAAAAATTAAATAACAACAAGCAAGCAAACAAAAACATAGGAAAGATTGCTTAGACAACTGCAACAAAGCTGGTAAACCAAAATATGTCCTTATTTTCCTTTCATGTTTTGCATATATTTCTGCGTTGCTTTATTAGGTGTAGGCGAATCTGTAGTTGATAATGAAGTGAGTGTGCGCTTATACGTGGAAACCCAACCGCAGTTCGCATTAGCTATCTGAAATAATAAGATGATGGAAGGAAGAAATAGGCGGGTGGGTTTTCGCATATATGTGTGCACACTTCTTACTATTTCTGACTTTCAGATTTTAATTGCGGGGGTGGGATATGTGGATGGGTTTCTGGGTATAATGTGCACACACCCTAATTCTAGTGTGGTCATAGCAGGGATGTGAGAGGTATGTGTATGCGCTATTTCTATTCGACAAAACACACACACACATTCACTCACAAAAATAAACGTACAGAGAGAGAAGATTGTTGTGTTTGGTAGACCCTTTTTCTTGTGCGCATGGTGAAAATGGAAAAAGATTTTTAGCGAGAGTACATTCCGTTGACTGTATTTCGTAAGGTTATCTGTGGTTGGCCAGTAACGTCCAATGGCAATGCACCATTTTCGTGTGTTGGGCTACTTCCTTTGCATTATTTCGAAGGAGGATTTTGATGTTTTCAAAGCTATTGAGTGTTGATATTCACCTATGATAGTTATGCATCATACCATAGATATGAAGAAAGAGGAGATCAACAAAGAATGCCAACACAAATTTGACATGGCTTGGCTGGATAAAACTGTAAGATCCTTGTACAAGTTGTAGGCGAGCCACGACAAATTTGATATCGCAGGCAAAGTTTTGTTTGAGTATTTTGACGATACCATCAGCTACACTTTTTTGATTGGGGGCCTCTTACATCCCTATTATGGGTAATGTTATTAGTAGTGTGATAAGGACAGTTGTTTATCAAAGAAACCACAATTCTTGCATCAGTCTGTGTTGGTAGTGTCTACTGTTTAGTGTTACTTTAGGTATTGTGACTGTTGAAGTATGTATTTATAGACTGCATTTAGTTGTGTGGCTCTGACCGAGCATTTGCAGCCTGGGCTATTATTTTGTTTGCTTGAACAATTTAGGACAAAAAAATATAGAACAGAGCTTATTTTCAAGATCATGTTTTTTGAAAGTGTGCATAAAATGATGCACCGTGTGTTTCACTGTTTGATATCGCGATTCATAATTTTTGTTTGTTTTACATCAATGGTCTGTTTTACATCAATGGTCTTTGTTTTACATCAATGGTCTTTGGTTGTTTCTTTGTTTTGCGTCAGTGGATTTTGTTTGTTCTTCTTCTTCTGTGGTGGCGACCAACTTCTATTTACAGAAGTAAATGTACGCACTTGTTTGTTTGTTTGTTTTATGTGAATGGTTTTTGTTTGTCTGCGTCTCTTGTAGAACTAGAAAAGTGAGAAGTTGGTTTGTTCAATTTCTGTCACTTTCCATAAGTCTTGTTTGAATCACTGTTACATCATTATCAAGGCCTTCACCTGATGGTATCAGGTAGAGATTTTCTTGAACTTGAACAAGAAAAAATACTGTTACAAATAGTCTTGGTGTGTGTGTGTGTGTGTGCGAGAGAGAGAGAGAGAGTATGTGTATGTGTGTGTGTTAGAGTGTGTGTGTGTGTTCATTGTGTCATCACTTTCTAAGTTTTTCTGGGTTTTTTTTATATTATGATACATTTCTGTTTTTGCAAGAGAGGTCTAGTTTTCTGAGATTTGTACATGTACATCTTTGACCGACTTGTAGGGCAGTAAGGATTTTTTTTTTTTAAGCAGATTTATGGCATACGTTCAACCACGCTCTTGCAGCATTTGTGTTAACTTAGTTTGTGAAAAGTATGATGCTTTTGTTTTGTGCGATGGTATTGTTTGGTATAAACAAAGTTATACATTATACATGAAGTTTGATCAAAGGTTTTGTTTGATGCAGAGATACTTCTGCCGTTCTGGTGCAGGGTGTCTAAAAAAATGGAACCCACAAAATTGGTCATCAAATATTTAATATTCAAACTATCATCTTAATTTTCGGGGTTTTAACCCTCTTGCATTCGCATTTGTTACATACAAAACTTCTTCTAGTGTTCAGATTCTTTCGCGCATTTTCGGGAAAAAATGTCTTTTGAAGCACACAGAGCAGCATACAGTTACTATCGCATCACTGCAAGTGAGAAGCTTCTTCATAGTGTGTGTAGAACAAGCCAGAAGTTTGTGCGTGATAAAAATGCCATCAGAGGGGGTCTCAGTGTGGGGTCAAGCTATGGGCGACTTGAATACACAGAGGCAACTTCCGGCTGGGCGGTTTGGGCCAGAATAAATGCAAGAGGGTTAAAGAAGATTCAGTTCATAATTTAACCCTTTGAACGCTAGCCTTTCGTCAGCCAAAATGTACCATTAAGCTTACCCAGATAGAGAATAGATTCCGTCTGCAATATTGGGGATTCGTCTGTGACATGCCTAAAATAAGGCCTATCCTTACCTCCCAAAATGAAGAACATAAGGTCACTGTATACCAGACCCTCATTTGATGCCTTTCAGTGACATGGGTGTTAAATAATTGTGGTGCCAAGAGGCGACAGTGGCGATGAAAGGGTTATAAAGAGTGTAACGTTTTGTTTTTCCAAGATTTGTTCATGTGCTCCTGAGAAACTTAAGACAGTTCCCATGGTACCCCATTTTCAGAAAAAGACGCTTCCAATGTCTGAAAGAAGAAGAAGAAAGAAAGAAAAAAAGAAGAAGAGGAAAGGCAATTTCTCCTCTCCACCTTTTCCCTCTTTCACGTTCATGCCTGTTTGCCGTTTTATTTGCCCTCCTCCCTGCACAATATCTTGAGAACCGCTGCACACAATCACTTCAAATGTTGCCCCACCCAGATCCCTATTTTACCAACCACCGTAAGACCCATCCAGTTATAAAGTGCCCCTCCCAAAAATGTACACCAGGGCCTGTATTCACGTTGAGATAGCATGAGACTTAGCATGATGCTAACTTAGAAGCTCTTCCAATGTCCTATAGAATTTAATAGGACTTTTGGAAGAGCTTCTAAGTTAGCATGATGCTAAGTCTCATGCTATCTCAACGTGAATACAGGCCCCGATTCTGATTTTGTTCTAATGGTTTCTAACTTTCTTACTGAGCCATAAGGCGGTACTTTTTTCCCCAGAACTGAGACCCACCTGCCCAGCGCCTTCTTCTTCTTCTTCGATCGCTCAGACAGTTTCCTGTCAATTATGAGTTCAGATGTGTCATGCTGCCGTTATGCGCCTAACTAAGAGATACTTAGGCCCAGCATGTCCGACTTCGGCTGGAGGAAATCTTTTTGAAAGTGTTTCGTGAAAAAAGGCAGGAGAATGGACCGGCAAGGCAGAAAGATAGTAGATGACAGTAAGCAAAGGGAAAAGGGAGTGACAGATTAGAGGAAGTTACAAGCACAGAACTTCCAGAAGGTGGGGGAACTATTTATGCAAAAGACCCCCGGTATCCCCACGGGGGACAGCGCCTTGTAACTAAGTAAGAAAGCATTAGAACGCAATGAGAATTTGTGTGTAACATTTTAAGGCGCAGGGGTCTCAGTCTGGGGGGAAAAAGTACAGCCTTATGCTTTATAATAGTCTGCGAATTTTGGTAACTGTGGACTGTAGCAGAAGATTTGTTGCCGTAGTTTGAAAATGTATCATCACTTCAAAACTTTTGATGTTAGATGATGGGTGTGAGTGTGGGTGCGTATGTGCACACATGCTTGCGTATCTTTTTGTGCTATTGTTTTGTACAGATATGTCTAATTGTCAAGTGCTTTGAGCTTGGTTTGAAGCCGAGGATGGGCACAATAATATATATGTGTGTCCAATGATGTGTTGGATAACATATGAAGTGAATTTAAAATTTTGATTTGTTATAGTTAAACCAGCGCTGTGGTGTAATGTATTGTGAGAAAGGTGTTGTCTTGTATGTGCAACAAGGACTGTTGTATATATATTGCTCTTCATGTTGTTAATGTTTGTTAACACTAGTGAATATTGACGACTCAATGAAAATGGCAACACATACTATTATTATTATTATTATTATATGATTATTATTATTGCTTATTCTATTGTGAGCTCTTTTTGAAACGAGGGAATGTGGAGCCAGCAATTAATCTTGTCCCTTATCTGAGAAATAGCTCTCATGTGCGTGCACGCAAGAGAGAGGCAGAAAGAGAGAGTGTGTGTGTTTATGTAAATGTATGGTATAAAAGTTTACATGCATGCATGCATACATGAGTGTATGTTAATGGAGCTTATTTTCATTATGGAGTTAATTTTACATGTTTGTGGCATCAAAATGCACGCACACGCACACACACACACACACGATCTCACCACGCCACACTTTGTTTTTAATAGCTCAAAATGTTAATGTAGCAACAAATGTTGAATTTTTTTTTTGGGGGGGGGTTTGGTCAGTGCTTATGAATTTGTGCTCATGAATTATCAATCAGGTTCCTATAACTCAAATGGTTGTGAAGCGACAGTGAAGGAAAAACAGTCACAAGCAACAACAACAACAACAAAAGTTAAACTCGCCAAAAAAAATAGTCTCAAGAAATACAAAGTGCCCGACAAAAAAAGTCACAAGAAATAGCCCAGTTTCGGAGAACAAAGTCGTGCAAAAACTCACAGAAATAAGATAGAGAAAAACCAAGATGGCAGGCGCAGTATAAACGTGCTTCCAGTACAGCCATTTAATTTAAATATTGGCTCCTTCAAAGACTAGCCTCATTTGAGTAGCTAAGAGTACAACGATGAATGAATGAATCTTTAATTGAACAGTGATTTTAGACAACATGCAAAAATTGAACCGATTTAAAATAAAAAAAATGTACAACACACAAAGAAAACCATCTACAGTAAGCTGCCAATAGGCGTGGACAGCACTAATTTAGCAATTAAAGCAATGTCAATTTCTGCGTCACTTAAGTCAGTTAAGACATCCTTGATATTATTATACTTATGAAAAAAGTCCATATTGAACATTCGGTATTTAGAGAGCAACACTGGGCATTCTAATAGTAAATGATAAATTGATAATCTCTGGGTGCACAGACAATTTCTATGTATTTAGTTTTCCATGAATTTAGACGTATGTACAACGATGATGCTCACAATCAAACCACATTTTTTATTGTAAACATACCATATTTTTCGGACTATCAGGCAACTATCACACTTATTTTCACTATGCCTACATTCGTTTAAATCCACACATTATTTTATTATTTTTAAACAGTATCTTTGTAATATTCAAATGTCTGTCATTGGGATTACGTTGATATGGCTTGCCATTCTGTGAATCTAGCATCGTGTGCCGCATCTGCAAGGGCTAAGGAACCGTTGTGCCAAGTTTCATTATGATCGGTTCAATGGTTTATGCGCTATGGACTGGAACACATTTCGGACACAAACACACACACACACACAGCACAACACAACACAACACCACACAACACACACACACACACACACACACACACACACACACACACACACACACACACACACACACACACACACACACACACACACACACACACAAGGAAATGCACAGACCTCATTTCCATTCCAATGGAAATCACGATAAAATATAAGTTGGTAAAACGGCAGCAAGTCCTGTTAGTGCTGCATGCAATTGCGTGGACTCTTAATAATATTTTCTAGCAACTGATTCACCTTCATATAAAGAAACACTTGACACTGTGTGTTGATGGTATGAATAATTAACTTAACCGATTGATTGAAAAATAATTGTCGTTCGTTGTGGCTTTTTGATTCATTGATTGAATAAGTAAGTGATTGAATTGATTGAAAACAAATTTGTTTTTGGGGGGTGGGGCTGTAGTTTCCCCCATAGACTAGTTTTAATTCACCCATGGTATAGACTCAGTTGTCAGTGGGGCTCTAATTCTAAACAAGCATGACTTGACTTTTCCGTTAGGTAGCATTGTTGGGCCCTTCTCTATGTGTCCCCGTCTCTATGTCATGTGTCCCCAATTTAGTCTCTATGTGTCCTCGTCTCTGTATTGTCCCCATTTATATGTGTCCCCGTCCCAATGTGTCCCCAATTTGGTTTCTATGTACGTGTCCTCGTTTCTATGTGTCCTCGTTTCTATGTGTCCCCAAATCGGGGAGAGCTGAGAAATGTATGGGGGGGGGGGCACATCTTGACCTTTACCGATACTTTATAGTCACAGAAGTGTTTCTGTGAAATTCGGGTTGCTCCCACCTGGAGAATGCGTCGCAGCCAGAGACCTTTTCTTTTTTTGCATGCGATTTTTGTGTGACTGATGAAGGAAAGGGGGAGGGGGAGATATTAAATTTTGACCAAATGACAACTTTTTCATTGCCTTTGGGTTTAACTTGTGCTAAGTGCATGGGCACACGGGACCTCAGTTTATCGTCTGATCCGAAAGACTCCACGTTCAGACCATAAGGCACCTTATAAATAGTTCCCCCACCTTCTGGAAGTTCTGTGCTTGTAACTTCCTCTAATCTGTCACTCTCTTTGACTCTGCCTTTTCCCTTTGCTTACTGTCATCTACTATCGTTCTGCCTTACTCCTCCATTCTCCTGCCTTTTTTCATGAAGCACTTTCAAAAACATTTTCTCCAGCCGAAGTCGGACTTGCTGGGCCTAACTATTTCTTAGTTAGGCGCATAACGGCAGCACGATGCATCTGTGCTCATAATTGACAGGAAGCTGTCTGAGTGATCGAAGAAGAAGATGAAGAAGAAGAGCATAAGGCCTAGTGCAGAGTGAGAGAAAAAAATCCCCTGTACCCTGGTTCAAACTGTGCAGTGCACGAGGCAAACGCGTTGCCTCTGTGCCACTCTACACTCTAAATCATAACTCTAGCTCTATCCTTAACCTAAGCATTACCCTTAGTTAACCTCCACCCTAGCCTTTACCCTAATCAGAGGGGACATGCAGAGACGAGGACAAATAGAGACGGGGGCACAGAGATGGGGATACATAGAGACGGGGGACATCAATGTGATTTCCTTTCGTTCTATGGAAGGAACTGTCGCCATATTCTTTTCATCATCATTTTGTTAATCATTAAGCATAATAATATATATGTATTGTTAAAATTTTCGGGACTTTCCTGGTGTTGCGCTGCCTCCGGGCATTGCCTCCAGGATCGTTCCCATCATCTTTATATCTACTAATGTCCCATATGTGTCTGTTCCAGACCGGAGGACGTTAAGCAGAATGTTCATTTGTTGATCATGTATTAGCATTTATGGCGAAAAACAAAGATAATATTGTTGAGTTTTTGTGAACATTATTGACATTGTAAATTGTTGTTATCATGTCATTCAACTTGTGAAGAGAGGCCTCTTGTGGTGTGTGTTAAAGAATTACATTTTGTTAACTGATTGTTGATTGATTAACTCGGCCTCTTGTGATTTGTGTTAAAGAAAAAAACGTTCTTAATTGGTTGTTAATTAACCCACGAACATGATTGTTATCGTTATTGTTGATGATCTAATTCAGGACTGGTTGCCGCACCAAACGTGGCGCTTTGTGTGAAGCAGAGCGGACTGTTCTGTTGTGTTGCCGTACATGATCTTTGCTGACCGAGTCAGTCCAGTGACCAATGTTTTGATGTAGTGTCATTAAATGTCGGATAAAAACAGTGGTATCGTTTGGAATGTTTGTGAGATAGAGGGGTGTGTGTCTGTGGTTAACAGTGATGTCCCGAGGCCCCTGGTCATAGGACATTGACCTATTAAAATTGAAAATGTCTACTGTGTTCTCCCCTGTCCGGACAAATGTCCGATTAAATATTTAGCATAGGCACGCTTCGTCTTATTGATTTTTGCAAGAGCCAGGACATTGTCCTATTGATTTATCTCGTCTCAGGACAGTTTGTCCTATCACTTTCAAGGATCAGTCTTGTCACAGGGCATCATAGGTCATTTGACCAGTTCGAAGAAAGTATAATAAACATGGGTGCTACTCTTTCATTTTTACACTGATTTCAGTATTTTTAAATTTTACCAGAAACTGAACTTCAGTATTTTGTAATTCATCCCTCAAAAATTGACAAGCGATTTGGGGCGTTTTGAACTTAGTCTAGTTGTTCTATCTTGGAAGATTACAAAGGCAATGTAATAATTTTACAAAGCTTACCAGTCTCAAAAACTGTCTGTCTCTCATTTTAACTGTCTGTCTGTTTCGGTATATCTCTCTCTTAAGTTGGCCCCCTGAATCGTTCGACGGTGCTCTGCCCCTGCACCCTGCCGGGGCCATGGGTCCCTGGACCCCTGCCTTTCATTTTTTTTCATTTTGGGGAGTTGCACCCATATATAGGTCATTTTGCTCAAACAGTAAGTCATCATGTGAAAAAAGAAAGGAGAAACAACTTGAGAGCAACGAAAACTGTTTTCTTGGACACTGTTGCAATCAGCCACTTAGTTTCACAGACAGTGTTTTCTGAAAATGAAATGACGAAAGTTAGTAGCTATGCAACGTAAATCAATAAACTAGAGCAAACGTGTTGGGTTTTTTTTTATAGTCTATCTGTCACATAGCACATCAATATCCTTAAGACTAAGTTGCTAACGAAGTAAACTTAATAAGTCATATGACCTCTTGCCTGCAAAAACAGTAGGTCATTTCATAATCTTATGTGTCAATGACTGATGACCGGTGCTAAGAGTAATCCCTGCACTTTTCGATACCTCGGTACCTCACTGTATGTGTGTGAAACATGAGCTATGTTGTAGTTTGGACACCTCCTATATGTTTACGTACGTCTCTCAAACTCAAAGTCTGGTTGTTTCAGTTCCATGGCAATAAGTGCTAGGCTGATTCTAATCCTATACCCTTTCGGGTTGCTTCGGAGCGAACATTTTCAATGCGAACGTGCGTGCGCATGTGCATGAAGCGCATATTTACACATGCCTGAAAGAGCACGCACGCAAACAAACAAATGCACACAAGCACGCACGCACGCAAGCACAAACGTGTCCTCGCAGCAAGTACACAGTCACACACACTCAAATACACCCGTTGTTTGTTTTTGGCGTCACACACTTTAAATGCTCCCAGAGATAAAAAAAAAAATTTTTTAAATGAGTGATGAAAATCCCTCTTCCAACCACCCACCACCCCATCCCATCCTCATCACCCCCACCCACCCCCCAAAACAAAACCACTCATAAACCCCTTCACTGTCCTAGAAAATTTGAGAGAATGATGTGCATTCAGGCGTCATTGACATGAACGTTTTGCCTTATGTTTCTTTTGATTTCGATTCCATTTTCAGAAACGTTTCAAAACAGTAAGGGTACACAAAATTTGTAATGTCAAATGATTCAGCCGAATCGAGTTTTGACCATATTCAATTATTATTTTCAAGTTTGCCTACTATTAACTGGTAGTGACTCTTTACCCCAGGCAGAACAGGGCTGGGGATGGGTGGGGGGCTTTACTTCATACTCACCTAATGAAAGGAAACGCAAAACTTAAAAAAAGGGACTTTTTACCTCAGGGTGGGCCCATTACCCCAGGCTCACCAAATAAATGGAAACGCAAAACTTAAAATAGGGACTTTTACCCCAATGTGGGCCCTTTACCCCATGCTCCCCAAATAAATGGAAACTTAAAATAGGGACTTTTTACCCCAAGGTGGGCCCATTACCTCAGGCTCCAACAGGAAATGGAAATGCAAAACTTAAAATAGGGACTTTTTACCCCAAGGTGGGCCCATTACCTCAAGCTCACCAAATAAATGGAAACGCAAAACTTAAAATAGGAACTTTTACCTTAAGGTGGGCCCATTACCCCATGCTCCCCAAATAAATGGAAACGCAAAACTTAAAATAGGGACTTTTTAGCCCAAAGTGGGCCCATTACCTCAGGCTCCAACAGGAAACGGACACGCAAACCTTAAGATAAAAAAGACGCAGCGGTGGGTGGATGGATGCCTTGTGCCTCCATTCGGGGAGCTGGACGACCCCACCTTCCACGAGTCTCTCCCCATGGGATCTTTTGTACAAATAGTTCCCCCAATTTCTGGAAGTTCTGTGCCAGCAGATTCCTTTGATTCTGCCTTTTCCCTTTCTTACTGTCATCTACTATTTTTCTGACTAAAATAATGGTCCCATTCTCCTGCCTTTTTTTCACCAAAATCTTCCAAATTATTTTCTCCTTTGAGCTCCTCCGAAATCGGAATGTGTCAGCTGTACGCAGCGGTGAGACCAGTGAAACTGAACACCGGACAGGACAGATACTTCTTCTTCTTCGGTCACTCAGACAGTTTCCTGTCAATTGTTAGCGCAGATACGTCATGCTGCCGTTATGCGTCTAAGAAATAGTTAGGCCCAGCAAGTCCGACTTGATACGTACATCACCCATTATGGCCATATGGCCTGGGAACGCAGAAGAAGAAGAAGATGAAGACAGAAATGTGCATCACTGGGTCTTACCGCAATGCTGTTCGTCACGGTGGTACCCACAGTTATCGATTCCACTGCACCGGTGACATACGTGACAAAAAGCAGTAATGCACATATTGAAAAGTAAATAAGAGAGGGAGATAGAGAGAGAGAAAGAGAGAGTGACTGACCGCGTGTGTAAAACATGGTACACATGTGTGTGTGTGCGTGCATGTGTGTGTGTGTGCGTGCGCGTGTGTGTGTGTGTGTGTCGTACGAGCGCACGACCAAAATGTGTGCATGCTCTCGTGTGTGTGTGTATGCTCGCGTGTGTGTGTATGTACGTGTGTGTGAAGGATCATATTATTGAGATGCATAGGTGAGCCAAATATGTGCCAGTCCACTCACGAGCAAATGTATGCAAACAAACGTGTGTACTCACACACACACACACATACACACACACACACACACACACACACACACACACACACACACACACACACACACTCTCTCTCTCTCTCTCTCTCTCTCTCTCTCTCTCTCTCTCTCTCTCTCTCACACACACACACACACACGTGTACACACACGCTTGCGCGCCCTCTCACACACACGCACGCACGCACGCACGCACGATCGTAAAACAAAACAACAAAGGCATTAACAACACACACCTGCACGCAAAAAAAACCACAGACACGCGCGCGTGCAAACACACACGAACACACATTTAAAGAATGAGAGAAAGAGATCAGAGTACCAAACACCCATGTAAGTTGAAGAACATTGATTTTATTCGTGAATGTTAGGACTAAGCATAACCATCAACAACATAACACTAACGTAGACACTACTAGAGACAGAATGCTAGAACAGTAGTATCATCAAATAGTTGTCATTTCTATTATGTTTATTTTCACATTGGATTATGATATCATTATTTGTCTCCCTTGCTTTGCATGCAAAATCATAACTGCAACCAAATATGTTGGAACATGAGCATGCATTCGCGCGCGCGCACTCACAGACAGGTAGCTACGCGCACGCGCACATACACGTATACACGCTCTTGCACCAACTAGACACACACGTAAACACACACGCGCGCGCTGTGAGTGCTCGCGCGTGTCGTATACACTCATACACACACGCACGCACGCACATAATCATCCTCACACAAATATTATAGTGTATTCATATCTTTACATACAGATGCAAATAATTATGTGTACACACACACACACGCACGTACGCATACGCACGCAAGCACGCACATACACACACGCACGCACGCGCACGCATGCATACAGACACACGCACCCACATATATGAGCATAATAAAAACAATAATTATGTAAGGAGAGAGAACAGTTATGCGCATGTATACGTTTGTTCTCTCTCCCTCCCCCCCCCCCCCCTCTCTCTCTCTCTCTCTCTCTCTCTCTCTCTCTCTCTCTCTCTCTCTCTCTCTCTCTCTCTCTCTCTCTCTCTCTCTCTCTCTCTCTCTCTCTCTCTCTCTCTCTCTCTCTCTCTCTCTCTCTCTCTCTTCCTCCGTTTATTCACCACGTTATATCTGCAGAAAATGACCTCAAGTGTTTAGAGGAATATTGTTTAAACAAAGAAATTTCAGCTAAGTTAGACATACCCCTGTTAACCACTTATGAGGTTTATACATCACTTAAGCAACTGAAGCAAACCAGTACCACTGGACTTGATGGCATTGACGGTAAAATCTTAAAACTTGCATCCCCTGTCATTTCGGAAACGTTAGCTGATGTTTATAATTCATGTATATCAAAAAGTCAATTTCCTAAGGCATTTAAAGTTGCTAAAGTGACTCCTATATTTAAATCAGGGGATCGTTCTGATCCATCCAACTACAGACCAATTTCAATTGTGTCTGTATTATGCGCAAGCCTTTAGAAAATCATATAAAAAAAACACATTCTTGGCCACTTTGATCGATTTAAACTATTTCACCCATGCCAGTCTGGTTTTAGACCTAAACACTCATGCCATACAGCTCTCACTTCTCTCGTTGACAAATGGCTCTCAAATATCAACAACAACGAATTGACCGGCGTCCTTATTGTAGATTTTGCCAAGGCTTTCGATCTAATAGATCACTCACTCCTTCTCAGAAAACTTAAAATGTATGGTCTATCTAATGATACAGTAAAAATATTGTCATCATTTTTAGTTGATAGAAAACAGGTAGTGAATACGAACGGATCTGTCTCATCCTGTCTACCAACTAAGTATGGCATACCGCAAG
>CM065687.1:55669609-55672109 GCA_017654935.2 Phymorhynchus buccinoides
TCATCCCCACCCCCACACCCACATACGACCCTTACCTCAGCAGCAAAGCTGTATCCCTCTATGGAGTGCTCGGAGCCCTGTCGGTCTGTGCGGCCTAGGTGTAGCTGTATAAGCACACCTCGCACCAGAACTCATCCCCATCTCCACACTCACATACTCCTCACCTCAGCAGCAAAGCTGTATCCCTCTATGGAGTGCTCGGAGCCCTGTCGGTCTGTGCGGCCTAAGTGTAGCTGTATCAGCACACCTCGCACCAGAACTCATCCCCATCTCCACACTCACATACTCCTCACCTCAGCAGCAAAGCTGTACCCCTCTATGGAGTGCTCGGAGCCCTGTCGGTCGGTGCGGCCTAGGTGCAGCTGCAGCCTGTGCAGGCGGTAGGTGTACAGCAGCGGGCCGTCACTGAAGTTGGCCACCAGGGACAGGTTGGCCGACACACGGAGCGTCAGGTCGTTGCCCGTGTTGACCAGCGTGCCGGACAGCTGGACACAGCCACACGTGACCGACAATCGCATCAGAATGAATGATGAATGAATGAACAAGAAACACCCGAAGGTGCTGACGGGGACCCAGAGATGCACTGCCCCCCCACCCCGCCCTACCAACACAACACAACACAACACAGGCCTATGGTCGACTTTCTAAAGACTATCAACACCACCCGCCCTACCAACACAACACAACACAACACAGGCCTATGGTCGACTTTATAAATGTGATGGGGGGGGGGGGGGGGGTAAGGGATAAGGATAGGGAGGAGTTGATGAGGGATAAGGATTGGAGGGTGAAGATAGGCACACTCCGCACAGACCAGGAACATATAGAGGAAACCAGACAGTTATTTGACTTTGTTTATTTACTAGGAATAAGACTAAGAAAGACAACTGTCTGGTTTCCTCTATATGTTCCTGGTCTGTGCGGAGTGTGCCTATCTTCACCCTCCAATCCTTATCCCTCATCAACTCCTCCCTATCCTTATCCCTTACCACCCTCCCATCACATAAAGACTGTCAACACCACCCACCCTACCAACACAACACAACACAGGCCTATGGTCAACGTTTCAAAGACTGTCAACACCACCCACCCTATCCATACAACACAACACAGGCCTATGGTCAACTTTGTAAAGACTGTCAACACCACCCACCAACACTACACAACACAACACAACACAGGCCTATGGTCAACTTTTCAAAGACTGTCAACACCACCAGACAATTACACTTTTTTTAAAGTATTTTATTTTCCAACTCTCAATGCGCTCTCCCGTTTCTGTCATGCTCATAGCCTTCATAGGCTCCTGTGACGTATCAGAGCCAGAACAACAACAACATACAACATGCAGTATCTATACGGCGCTGAATCTTGGTAGAAATCAAACCGAAGCGCGCACACACATTATCATCCATAACGCATCCAAACAAAAACGCAATACTGAAAGCGAACACACACGTACGGCATAAATGGAATACAGCAGAAACAGACCTAAAGGCGAGAGAGAGAAGAGAAAAAGAGAGCGGAGCTTCAATGACGGGGGGGGGGGGACAGACAGGTGGGGGGGGGGGGGGTTGTGGTTAGATTTGAAAGCAGAGAGGGTCGGTCGCTGACGGAAGGAAAGAGGAAGTTTGTTCCTGGAGGTCGGTCCTGAGACGGTAAAAGAGCGCCGACCAGAACCGGAACCAGAACCAGAAGACCAGCCCCAAACCAACCCTGAAAAGTCCGTAAATAGGCCTATGTAGGGGAGAACGGGGCTCATCCTCCCCCGGCCCAGGCCTGTCATTTTGTTTGTATTGCTAAGTACGTTGCTCTAGAATAGTTTAGAGCATGTGATAGCCAGACACTGTCCTCTCCTGTGTGAATTTCGAGGGTGTGCATCAGTTTGAGTAGGAAGGTTGAGAGCGACGAAAATAGTGTTTTACGTCCTCTTCGTCTGAATCAGACACATATGGGACATTTGTAAATACAAATATGATGGGAACAATACTGGAGGCAATGCCCGGAGGCAGTACGAAACCAGTAAAGTCCCGATTTTTTAAATTAATACAGATAGGTGTAGCGGTGACCACGCCTCGGTTAAACCTCATTGGCTATGGCACCGCCACAATATATAAAAAATAAGGAAGGTTGAGAGCGACAAAAAATGGTGTTTTACGTCCTCTTGGTCTGAATCAGACATATATGGGACATTTGTAAACACAAATATGGTGGGAACAATAGCCTACTGGAGGCAATGCCCGGAGGCAGTACGAAACCAGTAAAGTCCCGATTTTTGTATTAATACAGATAGCTGTAGCGGTGACCACGCCTCGGTTAAACCTCATCGGCTATGGCACCGCCACAAGTAGGAAGGTTGAGAGCGTATCGTAAATTTGGGTTTTACGTCCTCTCGACCTGGAAGGTTGAGAGCGACGACGAAAATGGTGTTTTACGTCCTCCTGGTCCGAATCAGACGCACACGGGACATTTGTAAATACAAATATGGTGGGAACAATAC
>CM065687.1:55674609-55677109 GCA_017654935.2 Phymorhynchus buccinoides
AAGGGATGGATGGATGAAGGGAGGGAGGGAGGGATGGAGGGGAGGGATGGATGAATGGATGGATGAAGGGATGGATGGATGAAGGGATGGATGGATGGAAGGAAGGAAGGGATGGATGAAGGGATGGATGGATGAAGGGATGGATGGATGAAGGGATGGATGGATGGAAGGAAGGAAGGGATGGATGAAGGGATGGATGGATGGATGAATGGATGGATGAAGGGATGGATGAAGGGATGGATGGATGAAGGGAGGGATGGAGGGAGGGATGGATGGATGAATGGATGGATGAAGGGATGGATGGATGAAGGGATGGATGGATGGAAGGAAGGAAGGGATGGATGAAGGGATGGATGGAAGGAAGGAAGGGATGGATGAAGGGATGGATGGATGAAGGGATGGATGGATGAAGGGATGGATGGATGAAGGGATGGATGGAAGGAAGGAAGGGATGGATGAAGGGATGGATGGATGAAGGGAGGGAGGGAGGAAGGGATGGATGAATGAAGAGATGGAGGGAGGGATGAAGGAAGGGATGGATGGATGGATGGATGAAGGGAGGGAGGGAGGAAGGGATGGAGGAATGAAGAGATGGAGGGAGGGATGAAGGAAGGGATGGATGGATGGATGGAGGAAGGGATGGATGGATGGATGGATAGGTGGAGGAAGGGGATGGATGGATGGAAGAAGGGATGGAGGGATGGATGGATGGAGGAAGGGATGGAGAGATGGATGAATGGGTGAAGGAATTAATGGATTGATCATTTAATGGATGGGTGAAGTAATGGATGGATGGATCATTTAATGGATGGATGGATAGATAGGTGGATGAAGGAATGAATGGGTGATCATTTGAATGGATGGATGGATGGATGGACGGACGGCAGAAGGAAGGGATGGGTGAAGGAATGAATGGATGGATCATTTAATGGATGGGTGGATTAAGGAATGATTGGGTGATCATTTGAATGGATGGATGGACGGATTGATGAATGGATGGATGGATGGATGGACGGAGAGCAGAATGAAGGGATGGGTGAAGGAATGAATGGATGGATTGATGGATGAATGAATGGAGGAATGTGTGAGTTGATGAATGATAATAAATGTAAGGATGGATGAATTGATGAATCATTGGATGGAGGAATGAAAGGATGGACAGATGATTGAATTAATTAATTAATTATTGAATTAATTAATTAATTAATTAATTAATTAACGGGGGGGAAACTGCTGTCGACCTAGTTTCTGTTGGGCAGTTATCTTTTCCTGATATTATTTTATCGGCATTTCGCTTTTTCTACTTCTTTGATTAATTAATTAATGAACGGAAAAAAAACTACTGTCGACCCAGTTTCTGCTAAGCAGTTATCTTTTCCTGATATTATTTTATCGGCTTTTCGCTTTTTCTACTTCTTTCTTTCTTTCTTTAATTGTCTTTCTTCTTTCTAAGTTGCTTTGCCTTTTTGCAGAAAACAATATTGTTGTCTGATATTATCAGCGATAATGTCAGCAAGCAGCCTATTGTCTTTATAATCAGTGCCCTTTCATTGAGCAATACAATATCTTGTGCTACAGACACAAACGGCCTATGGCGAACGTTTGTTTGTCTGTTTGTTTGTTTGTTTGTGTCAATGAGAATATATTATTCTTCGCAACGAATGTTCTTAAAGGGGCACCCTGACAGAATGTGTTTTTTTGTAAGAAACACGTCGAGATCACCAGGGAAAACATCCTTTACACAGATTGCAACACTCACTTTGCTCTGGTTTCCAAAAAATGAAACCGTCAAATCGGCGATTCCTCCTTGGCGTAGGTGCTGGAAGTAAAATTCATTCACCCAAAGAGAAGGCGTGTGCCGTCTCTTTTCTAATGGCCGCTAAATCGTTTGCACGAAATTTTCGCAATACAACCCTTTTTCCCCCTTTTTTTATACAGTTTATCTAAACGAGTTTCGCTCACAACAAAGGAAATAGCTCCAATTGGTTTTTTTACTGCACTACAAAAAAAACAAAAAAACGCTTCAACCACAATGAGTGACCTCCACCCACCCCATCCAAAATGGCTACTCTCTCCGGCATCTCCGCCAAGGAGGAATCGCCGTTTTGACGGTTTAATTTCTAGGAAGACAGAGCAAAGTGAGTGTTTCGATCCTTGAAAAGGCTGTCTTTCTGGTGATCTCGACGTGTTTCTTGCAAAATCTCATCCGCCAGGGTCCACCTTTAAGGTCCTATTTATGTCAATGGCTTCACTGGTAACAATCTAACCTTTACGGCTGGTTGTTCACGATGGTACTCGTTGATAGCCTACCCCAATTAAGAGGGGAAAATAGTTGTTTTGGTGGGGGGGTGTTGGTTTTTTTTCAAATTAAGCTTGGTTCTATTGATCTAATATTGAAACTAATAAGGAAGTAACGCGAAAACAATACTCTATAGGGAATCCGTCGCGCAGTTTTAAATGTTTTATTCCATTAGCTGCTGATTACTTGTTTCGCAATAAC
>CM065687.1:55682109-55687109 GCA_017654935.2 Phymorhynchus buccinoides
AGTTTATAATGAAGGCGTGTGGCCATTTCTGTTCTTCTTTTTTGGGGGCATAAAAATAGGTTAATGCGAGAAGTAAACAATGTTTTTTAAAAATATTTAGTATGGTCTCTAAATGGTCTTATAAGTGCTTTAAAACAAGTATGTCAATGCATTTCCTTCAGCTGTCTAGCTTTGCCTGTCTATCTCTGTCTCTGTCTGTCTCTCTCTCTCCTCTCTCTCTCTCTCTCTCTCTCTCTCTCTCTCTCTCTCTCTCTCTCTCTCTCTCTCTCTCCTCTCTCTCTCTCTCTCTCTCTCTCTCATCTCTCTCTCTCTCTCTCGTCTCTCTCTCTCTGTGTTTTTTCTCAAAATGGCCGACGCTCACCCTACTAACTTTAAATGCTCATAACTCTGGAACGGAAAAAGATACAAGAATGGTTCTTGTATCATTAGAAAGAGAATTGTCTGAAGTTTTCAAATGTACAATTTTCGCAGAATGGTCAGTTTGACACTTAATGTCCCTTTCATGGAGCTGGGTCACATTTAATAAACAATACTAGTACTAGAACAAAATCTTGTACTTTAAAGACACCCCCCCCCCCCCCCCCCCCCCCCCCCCCCTTCGAATTTATGTAATGAAACTTTTTACTGAGAAGTAACATTCTATCATTCTCAGGAAAGGGATAGGGTTAGGATCAGCCTAGGATTAGGCCCCTTTTGTTTATAAAACTGACAGAAGACTTTGAGATTCAGTCATAAATATGAAGGGGGGGGGGGGTCTAATGTACAAGACAACCAAAGACCATTTGTAGACTAACACCAAACAAAATGTAATGGTAGAAAAATCAATCACGTTCTTAATCGGAGATTGTGAAGTTCGAAAACATGCTGATACCTCAAGTGTTTACCGGTCAGACGTTTCCGACCATGACTGCCAGATAGCAGAGGGGGGAAGATACTATTCTGGCGGGCTGGGCGAGAATTTGTTTATAGTGGAGATGCTTTGCTCAGGGAAAATCCCCACTCTCTCGGCCAAAGGGATTTGAGGACACAGCTGGCGTTGAGGAAGGTCCCCAAAGGCCAGCCCATCCCTTTGGCCGCAGCACCAGAGCCGGTGCAAGGGCCCCCCTCGTTAGAGAGTCACAGTCTTCCACAAGAGACCAAACTGTACCATGACTTTCCATGACTGTAGTGAACTATCTATTGTACAGCTCTCATGCTACCGTTGGCCCTTACTACAGGCTAATGCCAACCAATGATGTGCAGCCCGCCTCATACTGCGTAAGCGCAAGCGTGATCACGTCACGCCACTTCTGAAGGAGCTCCATTGGCTCCCTGCGCAGTCCCGCCTTCGGTATAAGCTGGCTGTCCTATCCTTCCGTCACTTGACTCAGAGGGCGTTAAATCTCTATCTTTCTCTCTCTCTCTCTCTTCCGTCACTTTGAACAGACCCTTCCGCCTAACCTCTCCAGTGCTCTTCACACCTACACTCCTTCCCGCTCACTCAGGTCCTCAAACACAAAACTTCTGAAAACAAATCTTAAATCATTTTGGTGACCGCAGTTTCCGTTTCAGTGCCCCTGCTGTTTGGAATTCCCTCCCAGTCGATCTCCGCCATGAACCAACTATCTCTACTTTCAAAGCTAAACTCAAGACTCACTACTTTCAAAGCTCATTCGGTTTGTAAATGTTTCCTTCTTGATCTTTTGTACCTGGGTGAATGATTGGGTAATAATGTTTTGTGTGACTGCGGGTGTATCAGTGAATGGAAGCGCCTTGAGTGTAAAATAATTATAGAAAGGCGCTATAGAAATTCTATCAATTATTATTTATTATTTAAAAGCCATTTGAGTAAAGACGCTCAGAACAGTATCACGTGCTGGTGATGACTGAGATTTGGGAGACCATGTTTTGTCCTTGGCAAGCCCGAGACGATTCGCCCATGCACTGACCTTTGATGCAAATAATGCAAATAATGCAAAATGTTAACATGCACCCAGATAGCACACCGCTCAAATGCCGACGTTGGCAAATCATCGGATGCCGACGTCGGCTAGCCGTCGTTTTTGCCCATCGCGTCGACGTCCATTCACCCTGAAGCCGACCCTTTGCCACCCATTAGCCGACGGGGTGGTTTAAGTGGGTAAGCCATTGGTGTGAATGTTCTGGGTTCCGTTCATATTAATTTGTAAGCCAACCCGTCAGGTTTAGCACAGGACAGTCTTGTGTAAAGGGGGTGTCCTACTGGTCGAGTTCTCGATCTGCTTGCGCAAGAATGAGGTCTCCCCATAGTATGTGGTCTCTCCCAGCGTGACACCCCTTAAGTCCTTCGTATGAGATTGATTTACAGTCACATTGTGTAGCTGTATCAAAATAAATAACCAAACAGAAACTGGACAAAAGAAAGAAGACTTAGTACGCGTAACGTCTATGATATTTCACCATTTAAAGTTACATTGTTATTGGGATCAAATGGGGACCTCGGTTTTTCCTTTCGCTTAACTCGCCTTTGTTTCCCGTCCACTCGCCACCCTCCAACTCCAAAACATAATTATATATTCCTACCAATATGGAAATGACGTTTAAAAACACAGACGCTAAACGATTATTCTAGACGACGCCCTAGCATAATGGCTATTTTAAAGTAGAAAAAATACAAGAGGCAAAGCCTTCAAGGCTCACTCGAACAGGCACATGTGGGACAACAACAAACAAAGATTGAGGGGGGTGTATAAAGTACAAGATTGCCAATATTTTTTTAAAGTACAAATGAAGCTATCGTTAATGGATACAACTTTTTTTTTAAATAACAAAAGTGCTCGTGCCGAGAATCGGACCCGGAACCATTGGCATGACAGACAGACACTCTACCAATGAGCTGTCGAGGCTTTCAATGTTGATGAATTTCTTAACTCATGTTGCCTGTTGAATACTCTCTAACCCACTAATCTAAAATGTTGTCTGTTTGTTATCTGTTTACAGCGTTGTTTTAAGTATTTAATTATTCAAATCATTATTGTTTGAAAGCTAGCATAGACATCTATATGTGTGCAAAGTTTGAACATTGTATGCCTTCTGTTTCGCGAGAAAATGCCAACGTTAAAGTTTGGAGATTAGACCACGGACGCAACGCACACACACATACACACAGACACACAACCGAACAACTATCCTACTATAGACTCACTTCGTGTTAACTTCGTGAGCCAAAAAGCGCATCAAGAACAAACCCAGGAAGCCATGACATGAGTTGCGGACAAACAGGTCGACACGCAGACAGTAAGCTTTATAACTATAGACACAGATCATCGTCATTATTATTATCATTGCGTGACGTGGCAACGGATGCTGACTTTTCGCAGCCCCTGTAGTATAGGAATCCTACCCAGACTTGTCTGAAGATTCTGATGAAAACATTGATCATGTGACAGTGTGTATTTTCCTGTCTCTCTTTCCTGAAAAGATGTTTCGTTTCGATGTTGATGTAGGAAAGGAATTTGGTGAGCCAAAGCTCATTTATATTCTCCCCTATCTATAAGAACGAGAATGGTCTACAGTAGAGCTGGATCGAGTCCCTGCTTGAAAGAGAGAGAGAGAGAGAGAGAGAGAGAGAGAGAGAGAGAGAGAGAGAGAGAGAGAGAGAGAGAGAGAGAGAGAGAGAGAGAGAGAGAGGAGAGAGAGAGAGCCTGTTTTGGAGAGAGAGAGAGAGAGAGAGAGAGAGTAAGAGAGAGAGAGACAGAGAGAGAGAGAGAGAGAGAGAGAGAGAGATGAGAGGGAGAGAGAGAGAGAGAGAGAGAGAGAGAAACGTCTGAGGTCTGAAGTCTGACGTTTTTATTGATTAGGCCTCTCTGACCGTATCAATACTTTTTATCAATAAATAAATGTAAACTGGAACAATAAAATCATGCACACACATATAATCCATAAATTGGGAGAAATAATTTGAGAAAAAGAATTTATCCAGAGACAGGCGATTGACTTCTAAAAGCAAACGCTTTAGATAATTTAAAAAAAAGAGAAAGAGATGAGCATGCTTTAATATTAGTAAATAATAAAACTAATTTAAAAGCATTGGGATGATTGCAGATAGATTTTGGGAGAGAGAGAGAGAGAGAGAGAGAGAGAGAGAGAGAGAGAGAGAGAGAGAGAGAGAGAGAGAGAGAGAGAGAGAGAGAGAGAGAGAGAGAGAGAGAAATGAAAGTGGCAGAGACAATGACTGAATGGGTCTATTATGCGACTGTTGCTTTCAAATTCCTACAGTGGCAACAAAGCCACGAAAGGAGGTTATTATTTAAAATGTCTAGAGAGAAGAAACACCGCAAAGAACAATAACTGTGGAGAAACTCTAGGGAAACGGAAAGAACAAAACTCTGGAAACTCTAGGGAAACGCAAAAACAATAACTCTAGAGAAACGCACAATAACAATAACTCTGGAGAACAAAATCTAGGAAAACGGAAAGAACAATAACTCTGGATAAACTCTAGGGAAACGCAAAGAACAATAACTCTGGAGAAACTCCAGGGAAACGCAAAGAACAATAACTCTGGAGAAACTCTAGGGAAACGCAAAGAACAATAACTCTGGAAAAACTCTAGGGAAACGCAAAGAACAATAACTGTGAAGAAACTCCAGGGAACCGCAAAGAACAATAACTCTGGAGAAAATCTAGGAAAACGCAAAGAACAGTAACTGTGGAAAAACTCCAGGGAAACGAAAAGACCTTGGGAGAATGACTGTCCCCCCATCCAGGAAATGTACCCATGAGTAAACTCAAGCGTTTCATGAAGAAAAATCTGTTTAACGTCCTCCGGTCTGAAACAGACACATAATTATGGGACATTAGTAGATATAAAGATGGTGGTAACGATCCTGGAGGCAATGCCCGAAGGCAGTGCAACACCAGGAAAGTCCCGATTTTTTTTAACAATACAGATATTGCATGCTAAATCAAGCGTTTCATGACTCCCAGCCCCGTTATGTGGGATAGTCAGGAATCTGACGCGGGAGAGAGAGGGGGATGGA
>CM065687.1:55699609-55712109 GCA_017654935.2 Phymorhynchus buccinoides
AGAGAGTTCCAGAATACTCTGTACTTCGCGGTTATATTAGTTAGGAATCTTGGTAATGGTCACGACGCACGCTGCTATTTTTCGATCGTTCCACATGGCAGCACAGCGATACCGCTAGTAGGCCCGTCGCACACTAGCGTCAATGAGTCAAAACTTCAAGCGTCGTTGGTGGAAGCAGCTTGACGCGCAGCTTCTACGCTGGCCGCATGCATCAATTTTCACGCGTCATATGACGAATAGAACCTGTTCTATTTTCGAGCGTCAAGCTGCGTGAACTGGCCAATCGAAACGCAAGGAACCCAAAAAACAAGGGACACCACTCCACGCTATACGACCTACCAGACAATCATGGCGGACGACGGCGACACTGCTATCTTGATTGAGCCGTATCAAAGCCAGGAAAACCTTTACAACACTAAGTTAAAGGCCTATACCATGACCAAGATAAGACTCATGAAAGTCTTCTTTCTTTCCATTCTTGCTGTTTACAAAACGGAAGTAACATTACAGTGAACTTTTATTGGTTCCCTAAATGCAGATGACGCCCAGTGAGCGACTCCCAACGCGTGCGTCGTACGTCAAACATGCTTGCATCACTGACGCACGTCATGATCTTGACGCTAGTATACTGTGCGAAGGGCCTAATATGACTTGCGTATCACTGCGTTTTCTGTAAGGAAACAGCGAAAAATGACAACGTACATCGTGACCATAAAGTTGTCAAACTTCCGCAATAGTTCACAAAAAATGGGTGGTGGAGTTTTTTTGGGGGGTCCGTTGAGACCTTTGCAAATCGAGAGTTTCAGAAGAAATGTGCGTAGAACTGTTGTTTCTCCACCACCACCACCTAGCCCCACCCCCCTCCACCCAACCCCCTACCCGTTTTCGGCCATCTCAAGGCTCTAGAGTTTTCCAAACCAATAAGCGGAACTAAACGTTAGAGGGAAGAAACAACATTGTGTCGCAAGCGTTGCAAAGGTTTAAAGTGGAGATTTAAGGCCGTGTACACATACACGCGGATGTTCCGCGCGGAAACCCACGCCCAATCAGTAAATAAGTAAAAGAAAGAAGGGGGGGGAAATATACGCACGTGTCCGAATTTCCCCCAATCTGCATAGTTGTTTCCGTCCTTTCTTTTACTTATTGATTATTTCCGCGCAGAAAATCCGGATGTACTGTGTACAAGGCTTTATTCTAATTGTGTTTGCTTGCCGTTCCGAAAACTAGGAAGTACGTTTGTTTGTTTTCTTGAGTGAGAGAGAGAGAGAGAGAGAGAGAGAGAGA
The DNA here is from genome assembly GCA_017654935.2 of Phymorhynchus buccinoides. Taxonomy (NCBI): domain Eukaryota; kingdom Metazoa; phylum Mollusca; class Gastropoda; order Neogastropoda; family Raphitomidae; genus Phymorhynchus; species Phymorhynchus buccinoides. Next base: position 55,700,894 of record CM065687.1, read on the forward strand.
GAGAGAGAGAGAGAGAGAGAGAGAGAGAGAGAGAGAGAGAGAGAGAGAGAGAGAGAGAGAGAGAGAGAGAGAGAGAGAGAGAGAGGGCAGACTCCAAACTAATAGTTTAATGTAATTTGGCCACATGGGGCGAAGGAAATTGTGGTCCATAAATAAGAGAGAGAGAGAGAGAGAGAGAGAGAGAGAGAGAGAGAGAGAGAGAGAGACAGAGACAGAGAGACAGACAGACAGACAGACAGACAGCGAAAGAGAGACAGAGAAAGAGAGGGAAGAAGGAGAGAGAAGAAAATGAACAGTGAACAAAATTTAGCCCATCAGCGCTACGAAATTGTAAAAAAACAAACACAGGAGAAGCCGCATAAATCACGAAGCAAGAGACCAGCAAGAGAAAGACAAAAAGGAGAAGGAACCAGACAGGCGGACAGAGACAGAGACAGAGAGAGATGAATTCATTCAACTTCTCTTACAAGAGACAGACAGACGGACGGACAGACAAAACAACAAGAAAGACATAACAAAGATCCACAATAGAGACGTAGAACTGAAGCTGGTCTGTGTTTCCTGGCCTTACCAGCTTCTTCACATCTCCAGTTCCACAACGTCGCACTGTTTTAAAAAGTCGTATTCATCAGTAGTAGTAGTAGTAGTAGTAGATAGGGACAAAATAAGCCGTCAAGCTTTTTAGAGAGTCCCGTCTTTTTATAATCAGTGTTACATACAAGTACTGGTCAAGGTTTAGTGTGGTCAAATTTTCCTAAGATTAGCTACTCATCAAAGCTTCTAAATAAATTTAAATAATTTGGAGATTTGTCGAGACGATCAAAGTCAAAATCAAAGTCAAAGTAAGTTTATTTCCAAGGTGTGCAATCTCAAGTTCAAGTTCAAGTTCAAGAATACTTTAATATCTCCAAAAAGAGAAATTCAGGTTAGGTGCAACAACATGACAGAGATACAACATAACTGACAACATTAATCAAACGTGTGAAACAAGATTACACCAACCAAATAATTATCATTAAATTCATTACATCAACTTAGAAATGTGCACATTTAAAACAGACTTCAGACTTCAGATAATTTAATGTGTTTAGGCCACAAGCATGCATACACATGAGGTTTAAGAAATTAAAGCAGAGAGAGAGAGAGAGAGAGAGAGAGAGAGAGAGAGAGAGAGAGAGAGAGAGAGAGAGAGAGAGAGAGAGAGAGAGAGAGAGAGAGAGAGAGAGAGAGAGAAGATCAATAACCATTATCAACTTATAGCAGTCAAGCAAATAACAAAATTTGGAATACGTCTCGTCATCAACAATCAATACACATGATAATAGTATGTCCACACATTACAATTACTGCAATTACAATTACAATCTGTAATATCAGCAGTTCTCTGAATGAGAAATTTAAAAAAAGAAATAGGAATACAAACAAACTAGAAATTGTGTATCCCATAGTCACTTAATGTTTAATATATGAACTTGAAGACTTGAAGAAATCAGTTGATCCAAACTCAGTCATCGTGCTGAGAGGAACTCACGATAGCAGACTCCCCAAAAGTGAAAAACGGGATCATCTTTGTCAGCATAGCCAAATACTTGCAACAGACAATGTGGCGGTACCATAACCGATGAGGTTTAACCGAGGCGTGGTTACCGCTACACCTATCTGTATTGTTAACAACTCGGGACTTTACTGGTGTTGTACTGCCTCAGGGCATTGCAGCCAGTATTGTTCCCACCATCTTTGTATTTACAAATGTCCCATATGTGTCTATGACCGAGAGGACGTAAAACATCATTTTCATCATCTTCGTCAGCATCACGATTCTAGTCTGAGGCTTTTCTCTCTCCGAGCTCAGTAGGGTTAATGCGGAGATCGTTACTGTTGCGCATTAAGCTCAACGTGCACAAAATTGCCCATTAGGCTTATTGAGTAGGGAGTCTTGCTCATCAAGCCTATTGCGCAAATGTTCTTGCTCATTAAGCTTAATGCGCAGATTTAGCCTATTGGACACGACATAATATATACACTTTTAGCACAGGTTTTTAGTCGGTCTTCTGGGCACACAATACAAAGATACAGCTCATACAGACAGACAGACAGACAGACAGACAGACAGACAAAGAAAAATGTAATCAGTATGTGTTATGGAAGCATACTGTCTCAAGAGAGAAATACAAAGAGATGGAGAAGGGGGATAATAATCTTTATTTCCGGGCTGAAAGAGAGGTTCCCCTTTGAGAGCGAGAGACATAGAAAGATACTTACATAGACAGACAGACAGAGAGACAGACAATAGCTGAGAGAGATTCCGAGCCTAGAAAGACAGATCTTTAACCAGCCACGAGGAAAAAGCTGGCTAATGTTTTCAGAGCAGTCTCTTTGTTCTTGACTGTGTGGCTGTGTGTCTATCTATGTGTCTACCTATCATAGCGCTTGAACGGATTGACCTAGGAGGCTCACATTTTACATGCGGATAGGTATTTAGGACATCTAGGCCAAGTGCGAAATCGAAGGTCGTTGGTCAAAGGTCAAGGTCACTGGAGCCGAAAACGCTGCCGCGCGAGATACTCGCTGGAGCACGGGTACTATAAAATGCAGGCGTATACTGTTTGATCGCTCTATAACTTGACCGTTATTCAAGATAAACACTACTGAATTTAAATCAAAAGCATCTATATTTTGAGAAAATCTTTTTTCACTACCCCCTCCCCCCCTCTCCCCAAAATCTAAAAGTTATAGAAATGTCTCATATGACTTCGGTCGAGAAGACGTTAAACATAAACTCGTCGTTTGATCGGACTTTAGTTTCAGGAGTGTTTCTCTGTTTTGGGCCAAGTTCGAAAATGAAGGTCATTGGTCAAAGGTCAAGGTCACTGGAGCCGAAAACGCTGCCGCGCGAGATCCTCGCTGGCGCATGGGTACTGTAGAGGTGCGGGTGTAGACTGTTTGATCGTGACTTTTAGTTTCAGGGGTGTTTGTCTGTTTGTTCCTGCAAGGTCACTGGACCCGAAAATGCTGCCGCGCGGATGGTTGATCTGGCGTTTTCACGCTCTAGTATCTCATATTTTTGGTTGTCTTTGTATCTCTCTTGCTCCAGTGAGCTTGGCTGGGGAAAGGAAGGGGGAGAGGTAGGTAGGTAGCACTAAGAAGGGGGAGGAGGAGAAGGAGAAGAAGAGGGGGGGAAAGGAAAAGGAGGAAGAGAAGGCCGATGAGATGAAGAGGAGGAGGAGAAGAAAAGAAAAAAGAAGAAAGGAAGGATAAGAGAAGGCCGATGAGATGAAGGAGGAGGAGGAGAAGAAAATGGAAAAAAGAAGAGGAAGAAGAAAAATAAAGAAGGCAGATGAGATGAAGGATGAGGAGGAGGAGACGAAAATGGAAAAAAGAAGAGGAAGAAGAAAAATAAAGAAGGCAGATGAGATGAAGGATGAGGAGGAGGAGAGAAAATGGGAAAAAAGAAGAGGAAGAAGAAAAAAAGAAAGAAGGCAGATGAGATGAAGGAGGAGGAGGAGGAGAAAGAGGGGGAAAAGAAGGAGGAAGGAAAAATAAAGAAGAAGAGAAGGCAGATGAGATGAAGGAGGAGGAGGAGAAGAAAATGGAAAAAAGAAGAGAAAGAAGAAAAATAAAGAAGAGAAGGCAGATGAGATGAAGGAGGAGGAGGAGGAGAAGAAGGAAAAAAGAAGACGAAGAAGAAAAATAAAGAAGAAGAGAAGGCAGATGAGATGAAGGAGGAGGAGGAGAAGAAGATGAAAAAAGAAGGAGAAGAAGAAAAATAAAGAAGAAAGAAGGCAGATGAGATGAAGGAGGAGGAGGAGAAGAAGATGGAAAAAAGAAGAGAAAGAAGAAAAATAAAGAAGAAAAGAAGGCAGATGAGATGAAGGAGGAGGAGGAGAAGAAATGAAAAAAGAAGGAGGAAGAAGAAAAATAAAGAAGAAGAGAAGGCAGATGAGATGAAGGATGAGGAGGAGAAGAAATGAAAAAAGAAAGAGGAAGAAGAAAAATAAAGAAGAAGAGAAGGCAGATGAGATGAAGGAGGAGGAGGAGAAGAAATGAAAAAAGAAGGAGGAAGAAGAAAAATAAAGAAGAAGAGAAGGCAGATGAGATGAAGGATGAGGAGGAGAAGAAATGAAAAAAGAAAGAGGAAGAAGAAAAATAAAGAAGAAGAGAAGGCAGATGAGATGAAGGATGAGGAGGAGAAGAAATGAAAAAAGAAGGAGGAAGAAGAAATAAATTATAGAAGAAGAGAAGGCAGATGAGATGAAGGAGGAGGAGGAAGAAGAAATGAAAAAAGAAGGAGGAAGAAGAAATATAAATTAAAGAAGAAGAGAAGGCTGTGATGAAAACAAGGATGAGGAGAAAGAGGAAGAAGAGGATGCCGAGAAAAAGAAGACGAAGAAGAATATAAAAGAAAGAAAAAGAGAAGAAGAAGCTGTGACACGGAAAATTCAAATGACCACGACAGACAGACTTTACTAACCCCTTCTCGTTACTGAAGAAGAAGAAGAAGAAGAAGAAGAAGAAGAAAAAAGAAGAAGAAGAAGAAGAAGAAGAAGAAGAAGAAGAAGAAGAAGAAGAAGAAAAAGAAGAAGAAGAAGAAAAAGAAGAAAAAGAAGAAGAAGAAGCTGTGACACGGAAAATCCAAATGACCACGACAGACAGACTTTACTAACCCCTTCTCGTTTAACTGAGAAGAAGAAGAAGAAGAAGAAGAAAAGAAGAAGAAGAAGAAGAAGAAGAAGACAAGAAGAAAAGAAGGAAGAAGAAGAAGAAATAAAAAAGAAGAAGAAGAAGAAGCTGTGACACGGAAAATCCAAATGACCACGACAGACAGACTTTACTAACCCCTTCTCGAAACTGAAGAAGAAGAAGAAGAAAGAAGAAGAAGAAGAAGAAGAAGAACAAGAACAAGAACAAGAACAAGAAGAAGAAGACGAAGAAGAAGAAAAGAAGAAGAGGCCGTCGAAGAAGAAGAAAGAAAGAAGAAAGAAGAAGAAGAACGTGTTGACACGGAAAATCCAGTTGTCAGGGAAGACAGATCCCTTCTTATGAAGAAGAAGAAGAAGAAGAAGAAGAACAAGAAGAAGAACAAGAACAAGAAGAACAAGAACAAGGAGGAAGAGGGAGGAGGAGGGGGAGGAGAAGAAGAGGAGGAGAAGGACAAGAAAAAGAAGAAGAATGGAGAGAGGGGAAGGAGAAGAAAGAAAATAAGGAGGATGAGATAAAGAAAGAAAGAAAGAAAAAAAGAAAGAAAGAATAGGAAGAAGTACTTACGACACGGACAATCCAGTTGTCAGGGATATGCAGACCGTTCGTTTTAACTGGAGAAGAAGAAGAAGAGAAGAAGAAGAAGAAGAAGGAGGAGGAGGAGAGAAGAACGAAGGAAGGAAGGAGGAGAAGAAGAAGAAGAACAAGAAGAACAAGAACAAGAAGAACAAGAAGGGGGAGGGTGATGACAAGAAAGAAAAGAAGGAGTGGAAGAAGAAGAAATAAAGAAAGATAGATAGATAGAAAGAAGACGTGTTGACACGGAAAATCCAGTTGTCAGGGACAGACAGATCCCTTCTTATGAAACGAAAGAAGAAAGAACAAGAACAAGAAGAACAAGAAGAAGAACAAGAACAAAATCAAGAACAAGAAGAAGAAGAAGAAGAAGAAGAAGAAAGAAGAAGAAGAAGAAACAGAAGAAGAAAGACGAAGAAGAAGAAAGTGTAGGAGAAAGAGGATGAGGAGGCCGTCGAAGAGAAGAAAGAAAGAAGAAGAAAGTGTAGAAAGAAGAAAAGTCGCCGAAGGAAGAAAGAAGGAAAGAAGGAAAGAAAGAAAGAAGACGTTTTGACACGAAAATCCAGTTGTCAGGGGCAGGCAGATCCCTTCTTAGTAAACTGTTCGGTTTTTCCATTGTTGTCCTCGGTCCACAAAAATGGAACGAGGAGTATGTTTGTGTGTCTGTGTCTGTGAGTGTGTCTCTCAGTCACGCGAGATTTTTTTTCTTCTCGGAAACTACATAACGGATATAAACCAAAGCTGGTAGAGCGAGAAAAAAATATCGCCCAAGGGCTACTTTTGATCCATAGTCGGTTTAGTCATTCCGATACCATGACTTTTTAATCGGTTAGGGTTAGACCACCGAACTGTCATGAAAGATGCTAATAATAGTAACAACGTCTTACCTACGTCATAGTTAAAAATAGTAGATAACTAAAACAGTGATCTTATGTAAACGTAGGTGGCACACGCGTTTCAGTGCATGAGACAGGGGCAGAGACTTTTCAGTATAGCCCCTGACTGGCAATTATTGTCCAATACCGTAATAGTCACGAGCGCGTCTAAAACACTTAATCCGGGATGCAAAATGTAATTTAGAAGAAAACAAAAACAGCCAATCGTTTTTTGGTGTTTTTTCTCATTTACGTTTAAGGATGAGTTTTTGTAAGAAACACGTCGAGATCACCAGGAAAACAACCTTTACAGAGATTGCAACACTCACTTTGCTCTGGTTTCCTATAAATCAAACCGTCAAATCGGCGATTCCTCCTTGGCGGAGGTGCTGGAAGTCAAATTATTTCACCCAAAGAGAAGGCGTGTGCCGTCTCTTTTCTAATGGCCGCCAAATCGTTTGCACGAAATTTTCGCAATACAACCCTTTTAAAAATATATAAAAACATTATACAGTTTATCTAAAGGAGTTTCGCTTACAATAAAGGAAATAGCTCCAATTTTGTTTTTTACTGCACTACAAAAAACAAAAAAACCGCTTCAACCACAATGAGTGACCTCCACTCACCCAATCCAAAATGGCTACTCTCTCCGACATCTCCGCCAAGCAGGAATCGCCGTTTTTGACGGTTTAATTTCTAAGAAACCAGAGCAAAATGAGTGTTCCGATCCTTGAAAAGGCTGTCTTCTGGTGATCTCGACGTGTTTCTTGCAAAAAACTCATCCGCCAGGGTCCAACTTTAAAGGCCCACCACGTCACGTGTCAAAATCATGGTTTTCACGTGTTTTTTTCCTCTTATAGCTGGTAAGAAATCCTAACAAATCTTCCAAGCATAATACGAGGGGATGTGACACGTGACGTGGGGGGTCTTTAAGACGCACTCGTGAACACAGTAGATGTACCAGATTACAGAATAGTGTGTTCCAGTTTGGAACCATGACCATACGCATTATTACTTATTTTTTCTTCACAAATCAACAGGGAGAAAGTTACAAAGACGTTGTTGTTGTTGTTCTCTGTCTGTCGTTTCCGACAATGACTGCCAGAACTGATAGCAGAGGGGGCAGCTGCTATTCCGGCGGACTGGGCTATATTTTTTGGTAGTGGAGAAGCCTTACTCCCCACTCTCTCGACCAAAGGGATTTGAGGGCGAGAATTGGCGTTGGGGAAGGTCCCCAAAGACCAACCCATCCCATTTGGCTGCAGCACTAGAGCCAGTGCAAATGCCCCCCTAGTTAGAGAGTCATAGTCTTCTACAAAAGACTAAGCTGTACCATGATATTACAATACTATAGAAAATCATATACAATACAGCTCTCATTTACCATTGGCCCTTTCTACAGGCCAATGTCAACCTGTGATAAAAGCTATTTCAGTAAAAGGCCTGATTACAAAGACGACTCAACAATTATTAGTAGGGCCGACATTAAATAAACTCTCTTCCACCGTCTCCTCATAATCTCGTGAGATTTTCAGCGTTCCTTAAAGACCCACCAGATCATGTGTCAAAATCACGGGTTTCACGGGTTTTCCCTCTGATAGCTACAAATAAATATTGTTTTGACCAGGTCTGACTCACATATAAATGCCCCCAAATTCAAACCGAAAAATCATTTTAAAGAGCAGCCTCAATTTGAAGGTGGGGACATTTGTATGTGGGTCACAGCTACACCCAAAAAAAATAATAAAACCCAACCACAAGGGGCTTAATCGTGGTGCGTCAGTGTGTCTTTAAGTTAATGCAGCGAATCAATAAATAGTATGAACATTACTGTAGGAAAAACACTGAAAGTATAATACTTAAAGAAGCATCGCCATCAAAATCGTGATAACTAAATCTCCTGTTTTGTTGCACAAACTGGGGCAGTGGGTGGATGCCTCGTGCCTCCATACGGGGAGCTGGACGAACCCGTCCCCTCCACTAGTCTCTCCCCGTGCGTATACCGGGGTGTGTGAGGTATTTCGTAAAAATAGTTCCCCCACCTTCTGGAAGTTATGTGCTTGTAACTTCCTCTAATCTGCCACTCTGCCTTTTCCCTTTGCTTTGTGTCATCTACTATCTTTCTGACTTATTGGCCCATTCTCCTGCCTTTTCCCTGTGCTTTGTGTCATCTACTATCTTTCTGACTTATTGGCCCATTCTCCTGCCTTTTCCCTGTGCTTTGTGTCATCTACTATCTTTCTGACTTATTGGCCCATTCTCCTGCCTTTTCCCTTTGCTTTCTGTCATCTACTATCTTTCTGACTTATTGGTCCATTCTCCTGCCTTTTTAAAAAAAAAAATCTTCCAAATATTGTTTCTCCTTTGAGCTCCTCCGAAATCGGAAATGTGTCGGCTGTACGCAGTGGGGAGATCAGCAAAAACTGAAAACCGGACACATACGTGCCTTACCCATTATGGCCATATGGCCTGGGAACGCAGAAGAGAAAGAAGAAGAAGAAGGTGTACAAATAGACGCATTCACGATGTGGTAATGCAATGCTGCGTGTGGAGGTGCCGTGCGTTCGCTGTTTCTTTTGTCTTCGCATTCGTCAGTGTTGCCAGATGATATTGTTGCACGCTCCTCCTTTAAACCACGGAGCAACAATCTAGCTGATTTAATGTCACCATTAGAGCGATAATGAGTCTCGATAGCAATTCTTTTTAGAAAGGAAGATGCCAAATGTCTCTGTCTGAAAATACTTTCTTTTTCTCTCATTCAGCTGGGCCTGTATTCACATTGAGATAGTCTGAGACTTATCGTCATGATGTCTTAGAAGTTCTTCGGAAAGGAAGATAACAAATGTCTCTGTCTGAAAATACTTTCTTTTTCTCTCATTCAGCTGGGCCTGTATTCACATTGAGATAGTCTGAGACTTATCGTCATGATGTCTTAGAAGTTCTTCTTCTAAAGTCCTATTGAATCCTACTACTTTAGAAGGGCTTCCAAGATATCAAGATGATCAATCTCAAACTATCTGAATGTGAATACAGTCCCTGAATTGTAAGGAGAAACACAAAGAAAGGGGGAAACGACGACAGGTTAACCCTTTCACCGCCAAAGTCGCATTTTAGCACCACAGTGATTTAACACCTATATCCCTAAAAGGCATCAAATTGGGGTCTATTATCCAAAGACCCTATTGTCTTAGTTTTGGGAAGTAAGGGTAGACCTTATTTTACATATGTCACAGAAGAATCCCCAATACTGCAGATGGATTTTGTTTTATACCCAGGTAAATTTAATGGAAATATTTGGGTGAAATATGGCTGGCGGTGAAAGGGTTAAAGGAAACACAATGCATTTTTATATTTATCGGTTACATTATGTGAAGAAAAAAAGTGGAAATAACAACAGAGAAAGTTGCCCTTCCTCGGAGATAGAGAGAAAAGAGAAGAGATGACTTGGGGGTAAAAGCGAGACAAGACATTCACGGCAATACAAATAAGAATAACAACGAAGCAAGAAACAACTTGCCAGGCAAATCAACACTTATTATCGAACTAAAAACACCACACAACGAAACAAACTAATACAACTCTGCACTGCACAGTACTGTACTGTACTGATTTAAATTCCTGTTTTTATTATATACCGCCCTGCCTAATGTGACCAGTTAGTTGGACTTCAAAGAAGAAGAAGAAGAAGAAGAAGAAGAAGAAGAAGAAGAAGAAGAAGAAGTTGAAGAAGAAGAAGAAGAAGAAGAAGAACAAGAAGGAGGAGGAGGAGGAGGAGGAGGAGGATTACGGGTGGACAATAATATTTGTATTACTAGGTCAGACCTTTCACATTCCATTAAGCTTTAAGCTTTACACAACAAACATTTTTAAAGATAAGATGCAGTAAGATTCAACAACACCACATCACACCACACCACATTACACAATACAGACAATCCGAACAGAAAGGGAAAAAGAAAAAAAAAAGTGCAACGCCGAGCGGCTGCAAAGTCCCCTCGCAGCATCGCCGAGCTACTCCAAAATCGGAATGCGTCGACGTACACGAACATAAAAACGCATCAAAACAGCACGTAACTACATAAAAACGCATCAAAACAGCACGTAAATGAATAGGTTTTTTTATATATAGCCTTGGGGTTCGGACCCGTGATTTGAGCGCGCGCGATCATGCGCACACGCGCGCACAGAAAAATTCATGACAACTGTGTTATAGACCATTCATCAAGAAATGTTGTGTCAAAAAACTGCATTAAAATACATGCAAAACTTCGCGAGATATTAGCGATTATGTGTTTCGGGGTTTCAACCCCGTAACTGGCGCGACCTTGACCTTAATGTAAAACTAAATACATCAGTGGATAGCTTGCATCTTGGCAAACTAGTATACCAAATTTGATGATGATAGACTGAATAGTTTTTGAGAAAAACGGACGAATAGCCGGACGGAGGCACGCCGGACGGACGGACGGACACCGGACGGACACCGGACGGACGGACCAGACAAAAACAATAGCTCCCCGAACCTTCGGCTCGGGGACTAAAAAACAAGACAGGCTCTATTAGAAGAGATCTTTGGATTTGTCACTATATAATACTACACTGGCTAAGACAAGACCACATTTTCGTTCACTAACTAGGAAACTAGTTATCCATCATTCCCCGGCAGTTTTGCATGGGACGCTCCGGAAGAGAAGTTGATTTCGGAGAGACAAAGGGAAAGTCCTGCCGCAGAATTGGACACCATGAATAATTCAACGCTTTTCCTTGTACTGCTAGAAAAAAATTAGAAAAAAGATGGTTCTAACGGGAAGGGAGGGGATGAGGCAAAGATTAAGGGGGGTGGGGGTGTTGCCGGGTATGGATGAGATTTAGGGAAAGTGAAAGTTGAGAGTTTTTTGATCGAGTGCACAGGAAAAAGATGTAGTGGAGTATGAATCTTCTTCTTCTTCTTCTTCTTCTTCTTCTTCTGCGTTCCCAGGCCATACATCGATAATGTGTCCAGTTTTCAGTTTTGACTGGTCTCCCCGCTGCGTACAGCCGACACATTCCAATTTCGGAGGAGCTGAA
>CM065687.1:55719609-55724609 GCA_017654935.2 Phymorhynchus buccinoides
CTAGGCCAAGTTCGATAATGAAGGTTATGGGTCAAAGGTCAAGGTCACTGGAGCCGAATAACGCTGCCGCGCGGTTGGTGATTTAGCGTCTTAACGCTCTAGTTCATTCATATTGCTGTTCTCAATTGCAAGTTATAAATTGGCTATTTCACGAACTGGGCAAACCATTTTGCCCATCATGAAATGGGCAATTTCATGGATTGGGCGTAACACAGATACACTCTAGAAAACAAAGTGCTTTGAGTGGTATCTAGTAGGCCTACCGATGTCACGAGAAATAAGTCATTGTGTGAAATAAGTCCCGGTCACCGTAATATGCATGCACCGTAGCGATAACTATTTTTGCTTAGTATTAAATAGAGAGATTTAAGTGCTCAATCTACGTGGAAAGAACAAAGAAATGGAGCGGGAGGGCGTTAATCTACATCTTTGCCTAGAAATCGATGTACACTGCTTTCGCTTTTTAAAAAAAATGGCAGACGACATAAACAAACACTCACGCAGACAAGAATAATTAATACTAAATTTCAGAACAAAATATCACTGATCTCTCAATGTTTAGTAATAATGAATCATCTGCTTGTCCTGCATCCCGCTATGCAGACGCCTCTGAATGCATTCTGGGTCGAATCCTTCCCAAACACCAAACAATTCAAATGAGGAAACGGGCATAATTTCATGCTGGTCGAATTGTTCGCAACAGCCTCATACACTGAAATGCGAACGCCACCTACTTAAGATTATCGCCCCTTGCCTGTCAGGAACTAGTAGTATATAGCCACACACAAAATTATCTGCCCCAGACTAGTCACTAGGTGGCATGGTCAAGAGTCCGAAAATTATCGCCCTTTCGTGTCACCCCATTGTCTGGTAGCGTTTTAACACGGGAAGTCTATAAATCTATGGACTGTAGACTAGGAGCTATTATTGTAGCATCCATGATAAATCAAACCTTACTCAGGCTAACCGTCGCTCCCACAATCCATCACAAAGCGTGCACCGGAAGTTCGAGAGAATGGGTAGATTGTCAAGATTAAGAGACGCGCGGAAATGGGCTGTTTGGGTGGAGCTACGGTCCTTAGCATTGACACCAGGTGGCGCTTCGTTTGAAGGCAATTTCTTAGCGACAGCAAACTCTCTCTCTCTCTCTCTCTCTCTCTCTCTCTCTCTCTCTCTCTCTCTCTCTCTCTCTCTCTCTCTCTCTCTCTCTCTCTCTCTCTAACCCTCTTTTCTTCCCTGAACTGGCCCAAGGCCAATTTGCATTAAAATGTTCCGACCTCTCGGCCAATTTGCATTAGAATGTACCTCTCTCTCTCTCTCTCTCTCTCTCTCCTCTCTCTCTCTCTCTCTCTCTCTCTCTCTCTCTCTCTCTCTCTCTCTCTCTCTCTCTGTCTCTCTCTCTCTCGGAGAGTAATATAATATATTAAGCCAGTAGAGTAACGCGCTCGTCTCCCCCCCCCCCTCCACGATTCACGTGCGTTAATTAATTAATCAGTTAATGTGCTGGTTAGACAATCGTCAAACCGCCCTTCCCCTCCTCCCCCACCCACCCCCTTCCACCTCCTGCCCGACGCTGTTCTAACGGCATTTTTTATCCAGGCCCAGTGGGTCATGAATGCATTTTTAAACATCCGCCCGAAAATGGAGTTTTACGTCCTCTTGGTCTGAATCAGACACATATGGGACATTTGTAAATACAAATATGGTGGGAACAATACTGGAGGCAATGCCCGGAGGCAGTACGAAACCAGTAAAGTCCCGATTTTTTATGAATACAGATAGCTGTAGCGGTGACCACGCCTCGATTAAACCTCATCGGCTATGGCACCGCCACAAGTTAATATTGATTTTTAAACATCCAAAACGGGGATTAGAATGTAAATTAGGCTAAGCAGCCAATCGTTTTGGTGGGAGCTTAGTCTAATTTATGCATACTATTCCCCGTGTTGACTGTCTGATTCGTACTCATGGCTACAGGGTCTGGTAATGTTTTAGGTAATGTGGTCGGAAATGGATCTGGAAAATGCTCCCAAACATGGCGTGAGAAAGCAGGGTATCTAAAATAGACAGACACACTGATCGCAGTGGATATCCGTCTTCGTGTTTCCAGAAATAGCGGTACGAACCTTAATACGTGACGTGACGCAGTTTTACAACAAGGGAAGATTAAACCAGGGTCCGTTTCACAAGGGCTAACGTTACGTAGCGTTAGCTCAAATCGGCAAAAGACGGTCTAACAAACACCCTCCCTTTGCCGATAGTTTCCAAAACGTTATGTGACCAGTTTGGTAGTAGCTAACGGCGAACGATAAGTTGCATCATGGGAAATGCATATTACTTCCGTTTTTTGTTTCTCTCTCGCGTGAACGAGACTTTTAATTTCAAAATGGAAGACCAGGTAAAGAAGCTTGTCACAAACAAACGCAAGTGTTTTTGAGTGTTCTTTCTTAATTTATGATCATGTTAGATGGCATAATATAGTGCAGATTTAATTTTCTGCACACAAAAAGACGTGGATACGATCGAAATGTTTGTCAAACTGACAGAGAGGTATGATTTATCTCCCTTTTGATAGCAACCCTTTTCTCTCTCCCAAAAGGGAAGAGTAAACTTAAAGAGTTATCTGACCTTAGCAAACGTTTAGGTGTTTCGTAGACCCCTTTTAGCCTAACAGTTGACCTTAGCAAACGTTTAGGTGTTTCTTAGACCCCTTTTAGCCTAACAGTTATTCACGCGGCGACCGTTATCTAGAGAAACTAGACTCTGGGGTTCGTTTCACAAGAGCACAATTCGGCAAAAAACGGTCCTAAGTAACACCTTCGTTTGTCGATAGTTTGAGAGCGCTCTGAGCCTTTCCAGGGGCGAGTTTCACAAGGGCTAATGTTTCGTCGCGCTCGCTCAAATCGGCAAAAACGGTCTAAGAAACACCCTTCGTTTGCCGATAGTTTGCATGGCGTTTTGCTCTCAGTCGAAAGGTGACAAGCGGCGAACTATCCGGAACTAGTATAGGGGGTGAATACGGTTCTTGTTGTTGATTTTTCCATTACAGTTTGTTTAAAATAATTTTTTGTTGACCAATCAGACAAGAGCTTGTAATATTCTTCCGCAAACGCTTTCTAAAGTGTTTCTTAGGCCCCGTTTTCCGTGAGCGTTATTCGCGCGGCGACCGTTATCTAGAGAAACTCGCCCCAGAAGCAATCACTCGGCGAACTATCACGTGACTCGCACGGGATTAACACATTTTTTGTTGTTGATTCCTTTGGTCCATTAAAATTTGGTTAAAATGATTTTTTTTTTATCAATCAGACAAGAGTTTGTAAAAGTTTTTCAACAACACGTTTTCTACCCCTTTTGGCGTAACAGTTATTAGCGCAAATAGCGACCCCTATTCAAATTGACCCCTGGTGGGAGTTTCACGAGAGATTTTTCAGATTTCTTCAGATCACAAAAGGGGTCTAAGAAACGACTTTACAAAGCGTTTGCGGAAAAGAAATGTTACAAGCTCTTGTCTTATTGGTCCAAAAATAAAAGGATCATTTTAACCAAACCTTAATAGACCAATCAACAACAAGAAATATATTCATCCCATGCTGCCATTATTAATCTCGTTGTCGCGAGACTATTAAAAAAAAAACTTGATGGAAAAGCAAGCCACGTGCTGCCATTATTAATCTCGTTGTCGCGAGACTAAAAAAAAATACTTGATGGAAAAGCAAGCCACGTGCTGTCATTATTAATCTCGTTGTCGCGAGACTAAAAAAAAATACTTGATGGAAAAGCAAGCCACGTGATAAGTTTTCGGCGAGGATGACCTGCGTGAGCATTTATTTATAAAAAAAACTTTTAGCTTCTTCATAATGTTTTGTAATTATGTTTTTCTTCTTAATTGTTTTCTCTCGTAATATTTGTAAAGCGCTCTGAGGATGGGTTTTATTTTCTCCATCGAAAACCGCTATATCACTGTTGCGAAATGAAAACGGAGGTAACAGACGAGTTCTGTGCCCGTTAGGACGCTTAGTTCCGGTTAGAAAATGCTGTAAACACGGCATGGCTGCTCCGTAATTGTAATGGAGGGGTGTTTAATTGCTCAGTTATCAGTTTGGAGATTTAATAATATTAAGTCCTCGTTCATGTTTTTTTCTTTAAGTGTTTACATTCGTTGACTAAAACAGTTATTATGTTCTTATTTGTTTACTTGATACGACCACATTAATACCCTAAGACTTGAAGACAAGAACAAAATATAGTTGTTGTTTAAGGTAGGTAACTTCCGTTTTTTAACTCTATTTTTGAACCGGAACTACCCCAAACCGACTTCAAAACGAGACAGTAGAGAAAGATAACCCCAAAAGACCGAATTATGAGACAGTGCTATAGAAGCTTTATTTATTATCAGTAGTAGTAGTAGTAGTAGTAGTAGCAGCAGCAGTAGCAGCAGTAGCAGCAGTAGTAGTAGTAGCAGCAGTAGCAGCAGTAGTAGTAGTAGTATTCCCTACCTAAAAACAAAAATAATAAAACATAAAAGGGGGGGGGGGGGGTAAAGGAAAAAAACGGAAGAAAAAAAAGAGAAAAGGAACCAGCAAAAAAAGGAAAAGAAAGGGTTAAAAATGAAGGCGGAAGTGGTGGTGGGCTGCATGATGAGTGAGCGAGATAGCGGAGAGCGGATGAATGATTGAGTGTGGTGTGAGAGTTACATATTTGTCTTAATGTAAAATTTATGTCTCCTATTTTTATTTAATGTTTTTATTTTGACATATCTCGTCTTATTTTGCAAGGTGGAAGACAATTACGTTCCCATGTGCGTTGTACAATGCCAATGGACAATAAAGAAACTTATGACTTATGACTTTGTCATAATTATAGAAGGCAAAATCTGTTTTTGCCATGCGGGGACGAGAGAGAGACAGAGAGACAGACATCGTGTGAAATTGTTTCTTTTGCCAAAATAGTGGAAGAGATAATGGCAGAACTGTGCGTTTTCAAGCAACAAGCATGAAATT
>CM065687.1:55729609-55732109 GCA_017654935.2 Phymorhynchus buccinoides
ATAATTTTTCTCCTTTGAGCTCCTCTGAAATCGGAATGTGTCGGCTGTGCGCAGCGGGGAGACCAGTGAAAACTGACAAACGGACACATATGTACCTTGCCCATTATGGCCATATGGCCACGCAGATGAAGAAGAAGAAGAAGAAGAATCAAACAACTTCGACGCGACTCTTTTCATTATGTTGTAGCCATTGTGTGCGTTTCCTACATCGGATTGTTCACAGTGGAATGAATATTGATAGGTCTGGAATTCGCTCTGTTCATCACTTCTTGTTTGTTTTTATTTCCTCCTTGTTTTCACTTTTTCTGGATGCAAGTGGTTGGATGTGAAAGATCAGTTTAAATGTTGAAGCAAGTCTTCAATAACTGTCCTGTCTCTGTCTCTGTTCTCTCTCTCTCTCTCTCTCTCTCTCTCTCTCTCTCTCTCTCTCTCTCTCTCTCTCTCTCTCTCTCTCTCTCTCTCTCTCTCTCTCTCACACACACACACACACACACACACACACACACACACACACACACAAGCACACACACACACACACACACACACACACACACACACACAAGCACACACACACACACACACACACACACACACACACACACACACACACACACACACACGTACACACAGCGCGCGCACACACACACATACACACACGCACGCATGCACGCACGCGTACACACACACACACACACACACACACACACACACACACACACACACACACACACGTGCGCGCGCGCACGCACACACACACACACATACATATATATATACTCCTCACTGGGAGTATGTTGGTGTTTACTACGATTTCTATGACCTCCCTTATTGAATCCTTCACTGGATCCACCAACATGGCATCCCATCTCTTCTACTCTCTTCGAGGGATTGTAATTTTAGAACATTATTATTTTTGTTATTTTACACAATATTTTTGCAATTTCTTTTGAATTAAGTGCTGGTTTGCTTTTATTGTAGACTTTCAATCTGGTGCAAAGAGGACAACCTTTCTCCTGTAGAAAGTCTTCTAGCTCAGTTTGAATGTTCACAGTGGACATTCTTTGCAGGCTGATATGCACACTGAAGAGTCTTTCTCAAAGACGAAACAGCTGTCTTTGCATAGGCATTGTTCCCCCCCCCCCCCCCCCCCCCCCATTGGGAGAAAAGTAAATCAGCACATTATTTTCTTTTATTCTTTTCAGAACACAGAACAAATCGTAAAGTTAAAATTAAAGTTATTGAGTTTCTTTCTTAGGTTCACAAACTTAAATATTGGACACAAAAAAAGTTTGATTAAAGCAAACTATATATATAAGAGGAACGTTTAATGGTGTGGTTGTTTTTTCTTCTTCAATTCTTGTACGTTTATGCAAACGTACGTTTTTTTCTTTCATACTATATATATATACACTACTCACAAAAAGTTAAGGATCACTATGAGAAAACAGGTGCGCAATAAACTCCGTTCGCTCCTGTTATTTATTTCTCAGTCAAGCCAAATTGTTATGAATTCTTGTTCAGCTGTAAGTGGGCGATGTTGTGTTAGTGGAAACATTGCACGTGATTCTCTATTACTGAGCTTGGCAGCAAAAGAAAAAGCGGAAACTTGCGAAAAAGGACCTTGTTTTGGATCGTTCTGCATGAACACATTGCACAAGCCAGATGGAAAAACCATTATGCACGTGCAAGCACTACTGTTTATGTGTGAGATGCTGTCTCTTGCTTGGCTTTATAAGAAGACATACCACCAGTATTAGGCCTGATTTGACAATGCCTCCACGACGAAAATTGAGCGAGTTGGATAGGGGACGAGCTGTTGCATGGTTCCAAGATGGTGTTCCCAAGCGAGAAGTGGCCAGGCGACTTCAGGTGTCCATCTCGGTCATTGTCAGACTGATTCAACGCTTCACAGCCACTGGGAGGGTCCATGAAAGACGCAGATCTGGTCGACCGAAGAAGACAACTCCACGTGAAGATCGTCTCATTGAACGACAAGCCCTGCAGACAAGAACAGCCTCTTCCAGCATCATTCGAAGGCAGCTGAGGGTGGCTACTAACATCAACATCAGCCAGCAGACCATACGGAACCGCCTTCATGGGTTTAACCTCCGTTCTCGTCGCCCAGCTGTACGGCCACGCTTAACTCCAGCCCATAGGGCAGCACGCCGCGCCTTCTGCAGACGTCACGTGAGGTGGACACGTCAGCAATGGTCCCAGGTCCTGTTCAGTGATGAATCACGCTTCACCCTGAACCACAACGACGGCCGACTGAGGGTCTGGAGGCGCCCAGGGGAACGCTTTATTGACGCCACTGTCCAAGAAAAGGTGGCCTTTGGTGGAGGTTCTGTAATGGTCTGGGGGGCCTTCAGCCTTCACCACAGAACACCCTTGTATCATGTACAGGGTAACCTGACTGGCCTCCGATACCGGGATGAGATCCTTCGACCGCTGGCTGTGCCTACACTGCAGCAGATGGGACCGCCGGCTGTCTACCAGGATG
>CM065687.1:55737109-55739609 GCA_017654935.2 Phymorhynchus buccinoides
CCGCCAGCCATATTTCAGCCGCTTTAACCCTTTCACCACCAGCCATATTTCAGCCGCTTTAACCAATTCACCGCCAGCCATATTTCAGCCGCTTTAACCCTTTCACCACCAGCCATATTTCAGCCGCTTTAACCAATTCACCGCCAGCCATATTTCAGCCGCTTTAACCCTTTCACCGCCAGCCATATTTCAGCCGCTTTAACCAATTCACCGCCAGCCATATTTCAGCCGCTTTAACCAATTCACCGCCAGCCATATTTCAGCCGCTTTAACCAATTCACCGCCAGCCATATTTCAGCCGCTTTAACCCTTTCACCGCCAGCCATATTTCAGCCAAAACATTCCATTAAAATTACCTGGGTAGAGAACAAAAGCCATCTGCAGCATTGGGGATTCTTCTGTGACAGATATAAAATAAGGTCTACCCATACTTCCCAAAACTATGACAATAGGGTCCTTGGATAATAGACCCCAATTTGATGCCTTTTAGTAACATAGGTGACTGTGGTGCTAAAATGAGACTTTGGCGGTGAAAGGGTTAATGCTTGCATGCTGCTTAAATGGAAACTTAGGTATGTGTATGCTATAAACGGGTTCAAATACAGAGAGGCTGACTGAGATGGGCAGACTCGGTATATTAGACACACAAACTAAAACTCAGGTCGGGTTATTAGGACAACTAGGCCCCACGGCCTCTCAAGTGTCCTTTAATTGATAATATGGAGGCCCTTTGCTCAAATGTCTCTTTGTATCATTGGTTGACCTCAGTCTGTAGCAGAGCTCCAACAGTAACATGAGAGCCGTACTATTGATGGTTTTCTACAGTAATGGAAAATCATGATACAGTTTCAGTCCCTTGTGGAAGGAAGACTATGTATGACGCTCAAACGAGGGGACCTTAGCACCGACTCTGGTGCTGCAGCCAAAGGGATTGGTTGGCCTTTGGGGACCTTCCCCAACACCAGCTGTCCTCAAATCCCTTTCTTTGGCCGAGAGAGAGAGAGAGAGAGAGAGAGAGGACATACCCTGGGCAAGGCATCTCCATTGCAAACAAATTCTAGCCCAGCCCGCCTGAATAGCATCTGCCCCCTCTGCTATCTGGCAGTCATGGTCAGAAACGACTGACTGGCATACATGATTTTTGTTTTTAACAAAGCTGGAAGGCATCGATTCAGAACGGACTTCTCCTATCTCATAGGACCGACTGACCCATATTCAATGGCTGTTCGCATAGAATATGGAACCCTTCTCCAATGCGGGGGGGAGGGGGTGTTGAAGGCAAAGATTTAGCAGGTATAAAGCTGCAATAATTGGTTGATGTTTTTAAACTAATTCATGACAATGTGGCGGTACCATAGCCGGTGAGGTTCAACCGAGGCGTGGTTACCGCTACACCTATCTATATTGTTAAACACTCGGGACTTTACTGGTGTTGCACTGCCTCCGGGCATTGCAGCCAGTATTGTTCCCACCATCTTTGTATTTACAAATGTCCCATATGTGTCTATGACCGAGAGGACGTAAAACATCATTTTCATCGATGTTTTTAGGAAAAAGAAACATGGAAAGGGGATTCGACTGAGAAAAAGACAGAAGGAAGGAATAAGAGAGGGGAGACAGAGAGACAGACAGACGAAATAGACAGACGGACAAAAAACTTGGAGGAATGGTAGAAAGATCGATCCAGGGACAGTGAAGATAAAGAAGAAGAAGAAGCAAAGAGCATTCGTGTGGCACAGTTTCCGCTATGTAAGTTACCACATCTTTTTTGTTCCACTAGGAGTGCATGATAGACGTCCTTTTTCTCTACGAACGTTCTGTGCCCATTCTCTACGGTGTAGGCCTATTGCGGATAGTTTAGTACCTCGGAGCATCCCACAGCAGTTGTAAAAGTCAAGGCAGAAACGGAAAGGAGACATTCCGGTGCGGGGTGTGAGACTGCACACGAAGTCTTACTGGGTGGCAGACAGTAAGGTGGGCGGCGCAGCCATCTTCCCATCACCACGGGTGTTTGGTTGACTTGGCATGCGGACGGGGCGACGTACGGCGACTTGGATGATCTCTGCAGTATTAGGTATTAGGTACTTTATAGTTACAGAGGCGTCTCTGTGAAATTTGGGTTGCTCCCACCTAGAGAGCGCGTCGCAGCCAGAGGCGTGCCACCCAAAAAAAAATTTTGGCTTGCGATTTTTGTGTGACTGATGAGGCAGGAAAGGGGGGGGGAGTAAATGTTGACCAAATGACAACTTTTTCGTTGCCACTGGGTTTAACGTATGCTAAGTACATGGGCACACGGAACCAAGGTTTGTCGTCTCATCCGAAAGACTCCACGTTCAAACCGCAAGGCCTATTGCAAAGTGAGAGGAAAAATCCCCTGTACCCAGGTTTGAACTCGGGTTTCCTTGACACGAGTCGAACGCGCTACCACTGTGCCACTCTACACAGTGTTGGCCTTTGAGCCAACAAGATCGCCGCTGCCCAGGGCCGGGGATCAGCCTTC
>CM065687.1:55744609-55752109 GCA_017654935.2 Phymorhynchus buccinoides
AATAGGAAAAGAAGAAAATTAATAGGAAAAGAAGATTAGAAGATTAAAAGAAAAAGACGAAGAAGATAAAGAAGAGAAGAAGAAGAAGAAGAAGAAGTAGTAGTAGTAGTAGTAGTAGTAGTAGTAGTAGTAGTAGTAGTAGTAGTAGTAGTAGTAGTAGTAGTAGTAGTAGTAGTAGTAGTAGTAGTAGCAGCAGCAGCAAGTAGTAGTAGTAGCAGTAGCAGTAGTAGTAGTAGTAGTAGAAAAAGGAGGAGGAGGAGAAGGAGAAGAAGAAAGAAGTAGTAGTAGTAGTAGTAGTAGTAGTAGTAGTAGTAGTAGTAGTAGTAGTAGTAGTAGTAGTAGTAGTAGTAGTAGTAGTAGTAGTAGTAGTAGTAGTAGTAGTAGTAGAAAAAGAAGGAGGAGGAGGAGGGAGAGGAAAAGAAGAAGAAGAAGAAGACCTTCTCTTGTCCAGCTCTCCCCAGAGCTTCATTGCATTGCCCCCTAGGCCCTTGGCAAGCAGTCTTTCCCATTTCCACGAGATTAGGCTTCTAAAGTACCGATAGTCTGTTGCTATGGGATACAGTTTATGGATTACCGGCTGGCTGTAAGGGAAACGATAAAGGGGGTTGTAATAATATGCATTTTATTTTCCATTTCCATTTCGTGTGGTCTTAAAACTGTGATTACAAAATAAGACTGGGAAATTGAAACAATAAATTATCTATCTGTCTCTGTCTGTCTCTGTCTCTGTCTCTTTCTCTTTCTGTCTCTCTCTCTCTCTCTCTCTCTCTCTCTCTCTCTCTCTCTCTCTCTCTCTCTCTCTCTCTCTCTCTCTCTCTCTCTCTCTCTCTCTCTCTCTCTCTCTCTCTCTCTCTCTCTCAAAACGAAGATCACTTTCTCTGTCACTGTCCTATGTACATTGAAGCTAGAGGCAAATATCTTAGGCAACAATCAAACAGTGTATCAAATCATGATATTATTGTCTATGCAAGATGTTGATCTAAACAGAAAACTTGCCATGCGTATCTATTACGCCTTCAAGAAGCGAGAGGACCAGTTGGACATCGTGTAATGTTGTACTGTAATAATATTTAGTCAGTTGTTATAGCAAGTCCAGAACAGACCCATTGGTCTGTTTATATTCAAGTGGAGTCCTATGCATCTAGTCTTATGCTAATTGTCTATGCACATGCTGTGTTTTTGCTGTAGACCTATGACCAATATGCAACACTTATGTTGTGTTTATTGTTGCAAGGCACATTTGCATCCATTCATTTGTTTATGATTTACATTCTTTTATTTAATTCTGTACTTATTGACGTATTTATTTTCGACTTGAATTATGGGAGGGTGAAGGGTAGGGAAGGGTGGGGACGGGCAGGGAAGGGAAGGGGGAGGGTAGAAACTTTGTGTATGGGTCGATGGCCTCCGCAAATAAACATGTGTCAGTGTCAGTCTCTCTCTCTCTCTCTCTCTCTCTCTCTCTCTCTCTCTCTCTCGCTGGCTCGCTATGTGTGTGTGTGCGTGTGCGTGTGCGTGTGCGTGCGCGTGTGCGTGCGTGCGTGCGTGCGTGCGCGTGTGCGTGTGCGTGTGCGTGCGTGCGTGCGTGTGCGTGCGTGCGCGTGAGTGTGTGTGTGTGTGTGTGTGTGTGTGTGTGTGTCTGTTTGTGTGTGTGTGTGTGTGTGTGTGTGTGTGTGTGTGTGTGTGTGTGTGTGTGCGTGCGCGCGCGTGTGTGCGCGTGTGTGTGTCCCGGTATTATATCTATCTGCCTCTTTGTTTTTTCCTAGTGGCATACAAGTTGTAGCAGTAGATGTTGTTGTTGACTGTTATCTGTGCTTGCTGCTCACGTTATTGGATTCTCTTCCTGTTAGTGTTACATGGTTTTAGTTGTTTTTTCCTAGTGGCATACAAGTTGTAGCAGTAGATGTTGTTGTTGACTGTTATCTGCGCTTGCTGCTCACGTTATTGGATTCTCTTCCTGTTAGTGTTACATGGTTTTAGTTGGGTTTTTTCTCTCTCCAATATTGTTATGTGTAAAGCGCATATAGTAGGATGGGCGCTATATAAATGTTCCTCCTCATTATTATTATTACAGTGGAACCTCCCTTACAAGACCTCCCATTATAAGACTCCCTCCCATATAAGACCTACTTCTCTAAGACATTGTCCTTCTTTATAAGTATAAAAATTACCTCCATTATAAGACCCCTCCCTAATAAGACCTCATTTTGGATTATTTTTGAAGGTCTTATAAGGGAGGTTCCACTGTATTATAACTTTATCCCTAACCCTAATACGAGGGGGACACATAAGAGATGGGGGCACATCCGTATAATTCCGGCACTGTAATCAGTGTTGTCTGGCACCCTGTCAGAAAGACCCCACAAGGGATCGGACCGGGGTGTCTGCAAATGACTGTAGAGTGGGCAGTTTAGTGAAGACAATATGGGTCTGGCGCCGACTGCTTCCAGACTAAAGGAGCTTCTTTTTGGCACGAAAGAGAACCGTTAAAAGAATATATGTGTTATTAAAAGCCAGTGATTTGGGGTTTTATTTCCCCAATCAAATACCATCGATTAAAGAAAACGGGATGAGGTGGGTAGTTGATTAATTAATTAAGTAGGCCTAAATAATTAAGCCAAACAAATTCCATATTTTTGGTTACAGGGATATAAAAAGCTTTCCAACGTTGATTTGAAAAAAATGAACAAAGGGGGAATACTCTCTTTCTAATTAACTCCCCTCCACCAAATTAAGAAAGAGAGTATTCCCTCTTTGTTCAATTTCGTTATCTCCTCTCTGGATCTGGATCTGGAGGTATACGTCACAGACGCCACTTCTGACGATAGACGCGACGGAACTAGGAGGGCGCATTCCTTATTAGAATTAAAAGAAAAAGATAGAAAGGAGAAAGACCTACTGCTTACCCTGGGTTAACTCTTTGATTTCTGTATTTAGAGAAGTTTCTTCAACTACTGTTCATTCTTGAGAACCTCTTTAGCTGCTGAGAAATGTTATCCCGTTGATTCCTACGGGCCTCTTTTGCCCGTAATATCATGCAACATAATGCAACTGTTATTACTTTGCTCTTCTATAATTGCATTGCAATAAGGGTTTTTCCTTTTTCTTACTGGGGCAAGTATTGTTTATGAAAGAGAAACAGGCTGCTGAAAACATGCCGCATAATCACAGTAACATAACACCCCTTTAGACAGTTTTACTCTCTCTGGAAACCCAGGAATAGGGAGATAGAGAGCTATATAAAACTAGGAATCTGTAGTTGCTCCCATTCAACCTCAAAAGCGGTTCTCAGGAACGAAAGAGTTTTTAAGACCATTAAACCCCCCAGGCTTGGCCTCACTATTTCATTCTTTGTTGATTTGAGAGTTTCCAACGTTAGTTCTCATCTCACATCCATTCATACCTTTTGTTTTAGAGTTTTACACTTTGTACGCACAGGCGGTGCTTCTGGCCGGGCAATTTGCACGTGGCAAACAACCCCATGGAACTGCTACAGAACGCTCGAAGCGCTCTCAACCAGCAGTTTAGAAAACAACGATTGTGTAAATTGTCACAGGGCACAGATAAGAGCCTTAAAGACACACTGACGCAACACGATTAAGTCCCTTGGGGGGGGTTTCTGGGTAGCTGTGACCCACATAGAAATATCCCAACTTCAAATTGAGGCTGCTCTTTAAAGTTATGTTTCGTTTTCCAATTTGGGGGCATTTGTATGGGAGTTAAACCTGGTCAAAGCAAGATTTCATACTAGCTATAAGAAGGAAAACACGTGAAACCCGTGATTTTGACACGTGATCTGGTGGGTCTTTAAACATCGCTTCTATTGACGAATACGTTTTTGCAGTTCCACCAAAGCCTAAGTATAGATTGGTCTTGGTTCCACCACGAATCCGCGTGAGTGCATTTACATAGGCAACATTCAGCTTATGGGAAGTTTATCCGTAGCCTACTTCTCTATCCACATTACCCCCTTTCCATCCCCCACCCTCTTGCATAATTCTTATGGGTTGCTCCCTCGTCTCTTAGTATTTGCATAGACTATGCTTTGAGTGTCTTTGGTATTTGTAGTCTATCAATATGCCATCTAGTGTAGGAACGGTTAAAGGGGCACCCTGGCGGATGAGGTTAACAAACACGTCCAGATCACCAGGGAAGGGTGTTTTACCCTTTACAAATATTGCAACACTCACTTTGCTCTGGTTTCCTAGAAATCAAACCGTCAAATCGGCGATTCCTCCTTGGCGGAGGAGCTGGAAGTCAAATTATTTCACTCAAAGAGAAGGCGTGTGCCGTCTCTTTTGTAATGGCGGCCTGGGTTTAGACCAAATTGTTTGCACGAAAGTTTTGCAATACAAGCCTTTTATTTTGTTATTTTTGTTATTCAGTTTATCTAAATGAGTTTCGCTCACAACAAAGGAAGTAGCTTTTTTGTTTGTTTACTGCACTACAAAAAATACAAAGCTTCAACCACAATGGGTTTGGCCTCCACCCACTCCATCCAAAATGGCTTCTCTCTCTGGCATCTCCGCCAAGGAGGAATCGCCGTTTTGACGGTTTGATTTATAGGAAACCAGAGCAAAGTGAGTGTTACGATCTCTGTAAATGGTGTTTTCATGGTGATCTTACCGTGTTTCTTGCAAAAACTCATCCGTCAGGGTCCACCTTTAAGCGTGATGCCTTATCAGGCATGCAGTAGATCTGTGTCAATACACAGCGAGTAGGTGGAGAGAGAGAGAGAGAGAGAGAGAGAGAGAGAGAGAGAGAGAGAGAGATTGAATACCTCATTGTGGTGTGAAACAAATGTAGTAGGGAAACGGTTTAGAGATTTGGTTTAGAAAAGGAGAGTGCGCGCGTGCTTATGCGAGTCAACCTTGACCTTTGACCTATGACGTTCCTCTGAACTTGGCCTTAGATATCCTAACTACCTACCTCTCAGTACTGCAGTACTACAGTAATGGAAAATCGGCTATCTTGTATTTTAGTCGCCCGATCTAAACATTTTGCATTTTAAATGTTCACCAAAAAGCAACATTCTGTCTTTCTTTTTTTTTGGAAAGGGGTAAGGGTTAGAATCAAACAAGGATTGTTTTTTAACCTGAAAGAAACAGACTTTGAGATGGAGGATCGTAAACATGAGGGGGTTCACTAAAATACAAGATTGCCAGAAAATCAGTACAGCTTAGCCTTTTGTGGAAGACTATGACTCTCTAACTAGGGGGGTGGGGGGTATAGGGGGGGGGGGGGGGGGGGGGGGGGGGGGGGGTTGCACTGGCTCTAGTGCTGCAGCCAATGGGATTGGTTGGCCTTTGGGGACCTTCCCCAACGCCATCTGTCCTCAAATCCCTTTGACCTGAACGGGTATGATACACACGTATTGGATGAATGGAATTCTGATTAATGTCCTCCGGTCTGAAACAGACACATATGGGACATCAGTATATATAAAGATGGTGGGAACGATCCTGGAGGCAATGCCCGGAGGCAGTGCAACACCAGTAAAGCCCCGAATTTTGTATTAGTTGACTTAAAGACCCACCAGATCACGTGTCAAAATCACAGGTTTCACGTGTTTTCCCTCTTATAGCTGGTAAGAAATCTTGTTTTGACCAGGTTTCACTCCCATACAAATGTCCCCAAATTGAAAACGAGAAGCCTCATTTTAAAGAGCAGCCTCAATTTGAAGTCGAGGACATTTGTATGTGGGTCACAGCTACCCAGAAACAAAAAAGGGACTTAATCGTGGTGTGTCAGTGTGTCTTTAGCAACTCTCTCTCTCTCTCTCTCTCTCTCTCTCTCTCTCTCTCTCTCTCTCTCTCTCTCTCTCTCTCTCTCTCTCTCTCTCTCAGTTAAGCTAGTGCAGAAGCCTGAAGTAGGAACGAAAGTACAGCCAATAAATGCATGATGTTGATCTGATCGATCTGATTATTATCATTGCCGGCCAAGCCCCGGGCCTAAACAAACGTGGGCAGATCGGGTCATTCATATTTGGGTTGTTTGGGTTTGGTTCTTCTCTGTGTTGGTTGTTTTCTTGCATTGACATTTAGAGACAGGCTTTAAAGGTGGACCCTGACGGATGAATTTTTGTTGCAAAAAACACGTACGTCGAGATCACTAGAAAGACAGCCTTTTCAAGGATCGGAACACTCACTTTGCTCTGGTTTCCTAGAAATCAAACCGTCAAAACGGCGATTCCTCCTTGGTGGAGATGCTGGAGAGATAAGCCATTTTGAATGGGGTGGGTGGAGGCCACTTATTGTGGTTGAAGCTGTTTCTTCTTTGTAGTGCATTAAAAAAAAGAGGAGCTATTTCCTTTGTTGTGAGCGAAACTCCTTTAGGTAAACTGCATAACATAAAAATTAAAATTAGAATTAAAGGCTTGTATTGTGGACATTTCGTGCAAACGATTCGGTCTAAACTCATGCAGCCATTACAAAAGAGAAGGCACATGCCTCAATTCTCTTTCATTGAAAGAATTTGACTTCCAGCACCTCCGCCAAGGAGGAATCGCCGATTTGACGGTTTGATTTGTAGAAAACCAGAGCAAAGTGAGTGTGAGTGAGCGACCTCTGTAAAGGGTGTTTTCCTGGTTATCGCGACGTGTTTCTTGGAGGAAAAAACCTCATCCGTCCGGGTGCCCCTTTAAAGCACGGGAAATTGGCAGCACTCGCAATTACGCCCCCTGCATTTCCTTTAATTTCCGTTGACCCTCATTCCTTTCTTGCTGTGCGCGTTCAAAAACACGTGACATACACATACAAGTACACACACAAGTACGCGCACGCACACACAAACCCACACCATTTTAGGCTTCATAAAGTAAAACTTAGAAGCATTGCTTACGCACACACCTTCTCTCCTCCCCCTTCACTCTCCTTTCCCCTATATCTTTACCACCACCCACCACCCTCCCCCCCTTAACAATACATCTGTATCGCCAACAAAAAAAATCGGGACTTTCCTGGAGTTGCACTGCCTACGGGCATTGCCTCCAGGATCGTTCCCACCAACTTTACATCTAGTAATGTCCCACATGTGTCTGTTTTACTTTTAGACCGGAGGACGTTAAACGGATTTTCACCCCCCCCCCCCCCCCCCCCTCTCTCTCTCTCTCTTTCTATGTTTTCTTTTCTTTCTACCCTTTCTCATAGACACACTGGAACAACGTTTTGTGCGGTATTCTTTCCACACACGATTCCAGTCCATCAGCCATTTTGCATCACGCTGATCCGTATTTATTATATGGAGTTGTGTCCCCTGGGCATTCCTGTTATGTGGACCAATGGGATTCTGGTGTATGAATTTGTTAACTTTGTGGGTGCAATATGGTTGACGCACTTGTTTATTTGTGATTGTTGTTGTTGTTGTTGTCGTTCTTCTTCTTCTTCTTCTTCTTCTTCTTCTTCTTCTTCTTCTTCTTCTTCTTCTTCTTCTTCTTCTTCTTGTACGTTTTTTTTAAAAAAACATTTGATAATATACTTTGTGTTTTAGTGTTGTAATTCT
>CM065687.1:55759609-55997109 GCA_017654935.2 Phymorhynchus buccinoides
CGCGTGTGCGCGCGCAACACACACGGGTGCGCGCGCACGCACACACGCACACGCACACGCACGCACACGCACACGCACACACGCACACACACACACACACACGCACACACACACACACACACACACACACACACACACACACACACACACACACTGCTGTGCGCTACACGTATACTAACCTAAGCGTACTTACACGCGCATAAGCCTACATTGTGCTCTTTTTTTTAAAAAACATTCTTCATTCGTCATTGATAATTAAGTTACAAATCATTGAAACCAGACAAGAGCCTCTGTTTATACAACACATCATGTCAGTTTGTTGTTGTTGTTTCGAAGGGGAGGGGGTGGGGGGCTTTTCTTTTCTTTTTTTTTTTTCCCTTTCTTCTTCTTCTTCTTCTTCTTCTTCTTCTTCTTCTTCTTCTTCTTCTTCTTCTTCTTCTTCGGTCGCTCAGACAGATTCCTGTCAATTATGAGCGTAGATGCGTCATGCTGCCGTTATGCGCCTAACTAAGAAATAGTTAGGCCCAGCAAGTCCGACTTCGGCTGGAGGAAATGTTTTTTGAAAGTGTTTCTTTTCTTGAAAAAAGGCAGGAGAATGGACCGGTAAGGCAGAAAGATAGGGGAAGACGGGGTAAAAAGCGCATGGGCGGGTAAGAAGCCCACCCCAATTATCTCATGAAATTAAGCAAATTTCAGTCACATTTTGCCCATGAGACGAGCGTTAATGTCTAGCATTCGTCTCATGGGCAAATTTGACTGAAATTTTCTTTATTTCATGAGATAATTGGGGTGGGCTTCTTACCCGCCCATGCGCTTTTTACCCCGTCTTCCCCTAGTACTAGCTTTCAAACACCGAGATACACAACATGTTCACATTGCAATACTCTCACGCGACTGTGATTTGTTAGTTATCGTGCCAGCCCTCGATGTTTGCCATGAATGAATTCAGGAAATATTTGCATAAATACAGATATGATCAGGACCCACTGGAGAATGACAAGAAATAACAACATTGCGTATAAGTCATAAGTCATTAAGTAATAACTTTCTTTATTGTCCATTGGCATTGTACAACGCACATGGAAACTTGTCTTCAACCATGCAAAATAAGAGGAGATATAACAAAATAAAAAATATGAAACATAAATGTACATGAAGACAAATAAGTAACTCTCACACCACACCCAATCATTCATCCGCTCTCCGCTATCTTGCTCACTCATCATGCAACCCACCACCACTTCTGCCTTCATTTTTAGCCATTTCTTTTATTTTTTTCCTTCCTTTCCTGCTTTTTTCCTTGTTCCTTTTTTTCTTTTTTCTTTTTCTTTTCTTTCTTTTTTTATTTTTCGTTTTTTTGCTTTTTTTTTTTCGTTTTCTTTCCCCCCCCCCCTTCTTTTAGTAGCCCCCCCCCCCCCCCCCCCCCCCCCCCCCCCCCCCCCCCCCCCCCGCCCGCTCTCTTTCATCCTATTGTCTGTGTGGCTGACTAAGATGGACATTTCCAAGAGCCTTAAGTGTTGTTTGATACAAACATGTCTGGGTTTCTGTGTGTATAAGCCCATTCCTTTGATAAACAAGCATAATAACATCACAATATGAGCCAATACTCTTTGGGGAGAAAACACACACACAAAAGCTTGAGAGGGAGAGGGGGGGGTGTGAGGGGGGAGGGGGTAAAGAAATGGATGTGGAGGTTCAGAGCGAAAGTTTCTTTAGTCCAAGCCAACATGGTGATGCCTTTATTTATCAGTCGGAAACCGCGGGGGAATTATCGATTCATCCGGGCGAGAGACGCAGCATCATCAACTATCATTATCTCCCTTGGATTTGCGAGCCTTAAGGTCTCTGTACACGTGAAAAATGTTCACCCTTTCCCCATGGCAACACAGTGATAGTCTCCAACTGGCCCTCTCAGGACGCACGCACGCGCGCGCGCGCACGCACACATACACCGACACACACACACACACACACACACACACACGCGCGCGCGCGCGCACACGCACGCACACACACACACACACACTAACCCTCCCTTCCGCTCTCTTCGCGCATGCGCATTCCAGACACAGTCCTTATTTCTGTATAAAAAAAACCCCAATACACAAAGGTAAGGAAAAACAAAAACAACATGGTGATAAAGCCTATCCCTTGTGTGTATAGTAAGCAAAACAAACCTGACAAGCCAATTTGGGAAACATGGTTCTTCTTTCGATTGAAGCAAATTGCCCTCACTGGCAGAGAATAACAAAAGAACATGTGTGGAACAAACGCTAGATCAAGCAGCCGCGAGGCAGCATTTTCGGCTCCAGTGACCTCGACCTTTGACCAATGACCTTCATGTTCGAACTTGGTCAAGACTGAGTCCTAACTAACTATCCACTATCCGCATGCAAAATGTAAAGGTCCTCTTCTTCTTCTTCTTCTTCTTCTTCTTCTTCTTCTTCTTCTTCTTCTTCTTCTTCTTCTTCTTCTTTTTCTTCTTCTTCTTCTTCTTCTTCTTCTTCTTCGAACATGTGTGGAACAAACGCTAGATCAAGCAGCCGCGAGGCAGCATTTTCGGCTCCAGTGACCTCGACCTTTGACCAATGACCTTCATGTTCGAACTTGGTCAAGACTGAGTCCTAACTAACTATCCACTATCCGCATGCAAAATGTAAAGTCCTCTCTCTTCTTCTTCTTCTTCTTCTTCTTCTTCTTCTTCTTCTTCTTCTTCTTCTTCTTCTTCTTCTTCTTCTTCTTCTTCTTCTTCGAACATGTGTGGAACAAACGCTAGATCAAGCAGCCGCGAGGCAGCATTTTCGGCTCCAGTGACCTCGACCTTTGACCAATGACCTTCATGTTCGAACTTGGTCAAGACTGAGTCCTAACTAACTATCCACTATCCGCATGCAAAATGTAAAGGTCCTCTTCTTCTTCTTCTTCTTCTTCTTCTTCTTCTTCTTCTTCTTCTTCTTCTTTTTTCTTCTTCTTCTTCTTCTTCTTCTTCTTCGAACATGTGTGGAACAAACGCTAGATCAAGCAGCCGCGAGGCAGCATTTTCGGCTCCAGTGACCTCGACCTTTGACCAATGACCTTCATGTTCGAACTTGGTCAAGACTGAGTCCTAACTAACTATCCACTATCCGCATGCAAAATGTAAAGGTCCTCTTCTTCTTCTTCTTCTTCTTCTTCTTCTTCTTCTTCTTCTTCTTCTTCTTTCTTCTTCTTCTTCTTCTTCTTCTTCTTCTTCTTCTTCTTCTTCGAACATGTGTGGAACAAACGCTAGATCAAGCAGCCGCGAGGCAGCATTTTCGGCTCCAGTGACCTCGACCTTTGACCAATGACCTTCATGTTCGAACTTGGTCAAGACTGAGTCCTAACTAACTATCCACTATCCGCATGCAAAATGTAAAGGTCCTCTTCTTCTTCTTCTTCTTCTTCTTCTTCTTCTTCTTCTTCTTCTTCTTCTTCTTCTTCTTCTTTTTCTTCTTCTTCTTCTTCTTCTTTTTCTTCTTCTTCTTCTTCTTCTTCTTCTTCTTCTTCGAACATGTGTGGAACAAACGCTAGATCAAGCAGCCGCGAGGCAGCATTTTCGGCTCCAGTGACCTCGACCTTTGACCAATGACCTTCATGTTCGAACTTGGTCAAGACTGAGTCCTAACTAACTATCCACTATCCGCATGCAAAATGTAAAGGTCCTCTTCTTCTTCTTCTTCTTCTTCTTCTTCTTCTTCTTCTTCTTCTTCTTCTTCTTCTTCTTCTTCTTCTTCTTCTTCTTCTTCTTCTTCTTCTTCTTCTTCTTCTTCTTCTTCTTCTTTTTTGTTGTTGTTGTTGTTGTTGTTCTTGCTGCTGCTGCTGCTGCTGCTGCTGCTGCTGCTGCTGCTGCTGCTGCTGTTGTTGTTGTTGTTGTTGTTGTTGTTGTTCTTCTTCTTCTTCTTCTTCTTCTTCTTCTTCTTCTTCTTCTTCTGTGGTGGTGGCCATGCTGCAGCTTCTGTTTATGGAAGTAAATGCACACACTTTAGGGGATGACCAAAGAAAAAGAAGCTGAAGAGAGAGAGAGAAAAAAGCAAAGATAAAAATCATCTATCACACACAGTCTACTTTAATTTACTGGGGTTCAGTAGGAAAAAATAAGATGCAGCAACAAAATATTAAAAAATCCTATTTCTGGACTAGAATGGGGATCCCCCCGTGGGGATGCCGGGGGGTCTTTTCTATAAATAGTTCCCCACCTTCTGGAAGTTCTGTGCTTGTAACTTCCTCTAATCTGTCACTCTCTTTGACTCTGCCTTTTCCCTTTGCTTACTGTCATCTACTATCTTTCTGCCTTACCGGTCCATTCTCCTGCCTTTTTTCACGAAACACTTTCAAAAACATTTCCTCCAGCCGAAGTCGGACTTGCTGGGCTTAACTATTTGTTAGTTAGGCGCATGACAGCAGCATG
Source organism: Phymorhynchus buccinoides (assembly GCA_017654935.2). Taxonomy (NCBI): domain Eukaryota; kingdom Metazoa; phylum Mollusca; class Gastropoda; order Neogastropoda; family Raphitomidae; genus Phymorhynchus; species Phymorhynchus buccinoides. The sequence continues at coordinate 55,764,036 of CM065687.1, forward strand.
ACGCATCTGCGCTCATAATCGACGGGAAACTGTCTGAGCGATCGAAGAAGAAGAAGAAGAATGGGGATATTTACAGAGAGCTGCCGGCAGCTACTAATTTTCACGTTCGCCCCCAGGAAGCTGGGAACTAGCCGACCCTAGACACTCCATAGGGCAGTGCCCAGGCCCCAACCAAAAGGACAAACAAAAACAAACAAGCAAATCCCTAACTACTGGGGTAAGAAAGACAATTGGGGATGGGGATGAAGGGACAGGGAACACCATCGTTTTAACATAGGACACAAGGCACAATTCTGCCAAGCTTAACCCTTTCACTGCCAGCCATTTTTCAGCCACAAAATACCATTAAACTTACCTGGATAGAGAATTTAAAATATCGGCTATATTGCGAATTCCTATGTTAAATGCATAACATTAGGACCTATCCTTACCTACTAAAATGAAGAAAATAGGGTCTTCAGATAACAGGCCCTGACCCGGGATTTGATGCTTTTTAGTGACAAGGATGTAATAAACCATTATGGTGCAAAAATGCGACATTGGCGGTGAAAGGGTTAATTATAATTCATTGGTCTGACAGTTTAGGCATTATGCTGCCCACTAATGAAAATCCGTTTAACGTCCTCCGACCTGGAACAGGCACGTACATTCCCTTCTTTTAATTTCTTCTTCTTCGTCTTCTTCTTTGGTGGCGATCGACCAGCTCAGTTCTATTTATAGAAGTATAATTATGTACCTACGCATTTTGGGATGTGACCAAGGAACATTGAAAAGAAGCAACAGAAAAAAGCAAAGAAAGGACAAAACAAAAACAATTTAAAAAAAGAAGCGTTTGAAGATCAATGATATTTGCTGAATGGATGTTCTTGAGAGTCTTGTAGTTCAAGCGTTTACAGCTTGGAGGTGAAATATTTCCTGCTTAAAACAACAATTGATTAAGCTTTACACAACATTTTTTTGGGCAGTATCCAGGCAAGGCTAATCCGGCTAGCGTAGCACTCACTGGGGACAAGCCCCGACCGGTGTGGTGTTCTCAAATGGGATTTGTTCTCAAACCGTCTGCGCATGTGCGAAGAGTTAGGGATATATGTAGGCTTAGGGTTAGGGTTAGGGATAGGCTTAGGGTCAATTTAGTGTCGGATACACCAAAGATAAAATGTGATGGTACGTCATGATCGATTTCGCACATGCGCAGACATGTTGAGAACAAATCCCATTTGGGAATGGTACACCGGCACAGCCCCTGCCCTTCAGTTTACCACTACTTTGACGAACGGCTCCTAATTCCCTATAGTCAGTCTTTGGTGGGCGAGAGCACTGCGGCTGCAGGCTCTCCTCCAGGGGCTGATCGAGGCGTCAGTCATGTTGAGGTGCATGGCGCAGCAACCTCAACGTCGGTGCAGCTGCCACACTTCAGCCTGAGTCTGGAAGATGGCTCCAGTCTGGGATTGTGCTGGGGAAGAAAATTAATGTGGGGCATTTCTAAATGTAAAGATAGTAGGACGATCTTGGAGGTACTGCAATATACCAGGAAAGTCTCGATTTAAAAAAAAATCTTCTTCTTCTTCTTCTCTTTGGGGCCCACGATCATTCAATTGATCATTCTGGCACCCTCATGGGGAAAAAAGACTGAAAAGATATATGTATAAAGCAGATAGCATATATATGTGCATAAACCAGTATATTCGAAGTAAACACTATGCTGCCCACTAATGAAAGTTAGGTTTTACGTCCACTCGGCTGCAAAAACAGCATATATAGGCCTTTGTATGGGACGAACCATCAATCAACCATCATTCAATGCCCGGAGCAGATCCTGGAGGTACTGCAATACCAGGTCTGATCCGTTCATGTGTTATGCAGCCTTAAGAATAAGAGTAAGTGCTGCCCACTAATGAAAATCTGTTTAACGTTCTCCGGTCTGGAACAGACACATGTGGGACATTGGCATATATAAAGATGGTGGGAACGATCCTGGAATGCAACACCAGTAAAGTCCCGAATTTTTAACAATACAGATATAAAATAATATTTTTGCCCACTAACGACGAATTTAGCTTTACGTCCTCCCGGCCGAAGCCATATGGGACATTACTTTTTACTTGTGGTTTTTATATTAAAAAAAGACGAATTTGCCCACTAACTACTGGGAGTGCATTTATATAGCGTGTCATCTTGCATGCGGATCGTGTTGTGGCCTCCAGCATGATTTCCCTTTGCAAGGGAGGCCACTGATCACTGTAGTGTGACAAAATGGCTGACAAGGAGCAAAGTGACGTGTCGTACCAAACGAATAATCCTCTGTCCAGGAAACTGAACAAGATATTGGAAACAAGACTTGACAATGACAAGGTTTGCGTTAGAGTTGTACTCTGAGACAATGCATTAATCAGCAATAATTTCAATCCAATAACAGTTTATCATAAACTAGTTTGTGCAGCATTTTGTTGTTGTTCAGACGAGTTGCAGACGACACGAGTTCTGCTAAATTTTATCTTAACAGCGCTGAATCACGGACAATGCTTTCCCCTTCCTCCGCCCGGATGATCGGCATTGATATGGTTCGGAAAAGGGGGTGGAAATGTGGTCGGGGAAGTGGATGATGGGAAGGGTCCAAGGGAGTATTACGGGGGTGAGGTGGGGTCAAGGAGGGAGGAGTGGGAGGGATGAGTGGTGGCGGGTGAAGGTGGGGGGGAAAGGGAGGGGGGAGTTGAAGGGAGGGGGGGGGCGTTGTTCAGATCCGGGACTTGAAGCCTTCCAACGAGGTTGATGTTATTGCCTCAGGTGGGAGGGAGTTCCAGTCTGATGGTCCTAGGGAAGAAGGTGAATATCCTGTAGCTTGTTTTGCACGACGGCAGGAGATATGTCAACTAATGTGATTGTCGAGTTGGTGGATGGGGGAAGGGCTGTAACTTGTGTAAGGGGGGTATTAATGGACTTATGGAGATGTCCCCATGGTGAAATTTGTAGAAGGTGGATAACCTGTCAGCGAGTGGAGTTCAGTGTAGCTGGGTGTACATTTCTTCAACGCTGGATGTCTGGCGATGCCTGTTCACTATCCACCAGGCAGCCCTTCGCTGTATCTTCTCCACTCCACAGTACTGAGATCTTTCGCTGTGTAGGGTCCCATACCAGAGAGGCGTACTCAAGGATGGGCCTGACCAGCGACTTGTATGCCCTCTCCTTGATATTGACCGATCCAACTTTTAAGTTTTATGTTCCACCGCAGGAAGCGAAGGGCCTTGCTGGCTTTGCTGGTCGTGTTGGAGATGTGGGAGTCCCACCTGAAATTTTGCTAGATGTGACTCCCAGGTATTTCATCTCCTCCACAATTAATTATTCTTCTTTCGCAGCATTTCCCTTACAGGTAAATTGCAAGGGTCCCAGAGACCCTCTGTGCAAATGTTTAAGGGTCCCCAAGCAACATTTAAAGATCAAGACCCATCAAAGATCTACTGAGTGAGGGATTAAGCTTGGTCTGTGAAACATGTGTGCATCCCTGGGATGCACAGAGCTGACATTTTAAACAGTCCCTTCCTGATTTTACTGCTTCAGTTCAGGGAAGCACAAATGTGCTTCATGGGAAACGCTGCTGCTTTCGTAATCAAAATATGGGCATTGCCTCAAATATTGACGTATACAATTTCCATAAATGTGCACTATGTATTTCATTGTTAAAATAACCGTCCTGTACCTGGTTGCAGGACATGCTGGAGGCCTTGAAAGCCCTGTCGGGGTTTTTCAGTGAGAACAGCCTGAGGAGCCGACGCAACCTGCGCAGCGACATCGAGAAGAAGAGCCTCAGCATCAACGAGGAATTCCTCACTGCCTTCCAGGCTGTCAAAGAGGTCAGCTGTGTGTCTGGGTTTTTAATGTTCAGTTGGAAGCTATCAGATGCTAACACGTATAAATTATAAAAAGCATACATGTAGTCTGAAACATGTAAATACAACATGTAAATATAAAATCATAGTTTGTCATTGTGTGCACCCTCGGAGATTGTGCACGCACATATTATTATTTTGTATTTGGTGTATTCTAGTCACAGAGACTTATCTCTGTGAAATTCAGGCTGCTCTTTCCCGGAGAGTATGTCGCTGCAAGTGCAGCATCTGCCTTTTTTTTGGGGGGAGGGGGGACAGGGTGATTATAATTTATATAATCATACACTCGCACATATACGCACAAGTGCTCACGAACACATGTTACACATTCACGCACATGATGCACACACATGCACGTAGTCACACACATAGACATGCATGCATACATACACACACACTCACACACACATATACATGCGCTCACACACACACTATGCACATGCGCGCGCACACGCACACACACACACACACATTAAATACAATAGAATACAACACACACACACACACGCTCTCTCTCTCTCTCTCTCTCTCTCTCTCTCTCTCTCTCTCTCTCTCTCTCTCTCTCTCTCTCTCTCTCTCTCTCTCTCTCTCTCTCTCTCTCTCTCTCTCTCTCTCTCTCTCTCTCTCTCTCTCTCTCTTTTAAACACACACACACACAAACACATACAGATGCAGACAAACGCACACGCAGATGCACGCTCACACACAAGCTACATTGCTGCCAATGTCCAAATCTACAGTTGACCTGAAGATTCCGTGTCAGGCTGCATTGTAGATTTGATCTTAGACGTGTTGCTATTGGTACTACATTTATTTTCTAGTCACACAGACTTACCTCGTCTCTGTGAAATTAAAGGCTGCTCCCACCTGGAGAGCGCATCGACGCTAGTGCATTTAAGGGGGGGAGTGAATAATGGACTTGGGGAAACCTAGCTATTAATTTAGTTCATACCAGGCAACGGGACTCTGCCCATGCTCTTATCAACTTTTGGGATTTTTACGTGCAAAAAAGCGCACTAGCCAGACTTGTTTAAGTCCCCATCCAAAGGACTCGAGGTTCAGTTCGATTTTTTCTTCTCGAACTGGACAAAAAGGGTGAGGCTGGGATTCGAACCCCAGTCACTCACGCAATGAATTGGCTGGCAAATAAACAGTGATGTCCCAAAGCCCCGGTCACAGGCCATTGGCCTATTAATATTGAAAATGTCCTATTGTGTTCACCCCTGTCACTGTGTCAGGACAAATGTCTGATTAAATTTTATCACTGGCACGCCTTGTCTGATTGATTTCTGCAAGAGCCAGGACATTGTCCTATTGATTTCTCTTGTCTTAGACAGTTTGTCCTATCACTTTTCGATCCTCGGTACATCACTAAATAAATGTCTTAATGTCTGCCACCTTCCTTGCTGTGCTGTAGATTCAGCCTTAGGCTCTGTGCACATTTACAAAGACTTCTGTACGGAAACCCATCCGAAAGCCGCGCAGTGAAAAAGTGTGAACAAATACTTGTGTTGCACCTATTTTTCTTAAGCTTGAAGGCGTGGCCTCTCGTGACATTGTTGGTTTCCAGCACGAAGGTGAAGGTGACTTTATGCATTCCGTGTGTATACTTGTACGTCTCAATCATACCCCCCGGTCTCTTCTATACTGCATGCTTGGGATGTTCATGTGAGCCAGGCGCTCTTCGTAGGGTAGATTTGCCAGCTTAGGGATTATCTTTGTCGCTCTCCTGAGCACCCCCTCTATTAGGTCTTTATCTTTTTGGAGACGTGGTGACCAGGCAACGTTTGCAAACTGTGATGGTGTGGTGAATGACCCTGTTGCCTGATGTGTGTGTTCCAGCAACTGGACAGTGTGTATGGGGACGTGAAGGCCATGAACGACTGCTGCACCGATATGACCAACAGGTTGAAGGTACTCTTCTCTTTCTTTCTTTTTTTCCCCCTTCATTTTCAATGCTGTTTTCTTTGGTAATATCTAATTTGATCGCTCTGTCTCTCTTTTCTCTCGCTCTCTGTGTGTCTGAGCTTTCTCTGTCTCTCTCTTCTGTTTCTTTCTTTTATTTTCCTTCTTTCCTTTTTCTTCATTTTCAATAATATTTTGTTGTTGTTAAGATCTAATTTCTTCTTCTTCTTCTTCTTCTACGATCGCTCAGTTTCCTGTCAATTATGAGAGCAGATGCGTCATGCTGCCATTATGCGCCTAACTAAGAAATAGTTAGGCCCAGCAAGTCCGACTTCGGCTGGAGAAAATCTTTTTGAAAGTGTTTCATGAAAAAGGCAGGAGAATGGACCGGTAAGGCAGAAAGATAGTAGATGACAGTAAGCAAAGGGAAAAGGCATAGTCAAAGAGAATGACAGATTAGAGAAAGTTACAAGCACAGAACTTCCAGAAGGTGGGGGAATTTTTTATACAAAAGACCCCCCGGTATCCCCATGGGGGGAAGATCTAATTTGATATCTCTGTCTCTTTTCTCTCGCTGTCTGTGTATCTGAGCTCTCTCTCTCTCTCTCTCTCTCTCTCTCTCTCTCTCTCTCTCTCTCTCTCTCTCTCTCTCTCTCTCTCTCTCTGTCTTGCTCTTTCACTTCCTCTCTCTCTCTCTCTCTCTCTCTGAGTCTCTCCTCCTCCCCCTTTTTTCTCCATTATTGGTGGTGTTTTGCAATGTTGTACTATTCAAGTTATAAGTTATTTTGATTTGAGTACTGTTGTGATAAATATGTGTTTATGTAGGATTTTATTGTCCTTTGCCTTGCAGGTTTGCATGATAATTGGGAGAAAATAGGGATTAGCATGGTGGTACTTCAAACAAAAAAATCCATCATAAAGCAAAAAGAAAAAAAAATACAGTACAAATAACCTCCCTTATAAGACCTTAAAAAATCGTCCAAAATGAGGTCTTATAAGGGAGGGGTCTTATAATGGAAGTAATTTTAATGCTTACGAAGAAGGGCAATGTCTCAGAGAAGCAGGTCTTATGTGGGAGGGAGTCTTATAAGGGAGGTTCTACTGTATTGAACTTAAATGTGAATGTGGTCTCTATGTTTCTTCTTAAAATGTTCATATTGTAACTATTTTACTTGTATAATTAATTGTGTGTGAGTGTGTGTGCGCGCGCATGTATGTGTGTGTATGTGCGTGTGTGTGTGTGTGTGTCTGTGTGTGTCTGTGTGTGTGTGTCTGTGTGTGTGTAAGGAAGTAAGAGAACGTTGCGTGCAAGCATCATGCTTATTTTACTTTCTAATGATTAATTATTTGTTTGCCTTTAATGTTCTTGTTATCAATGTAAAGCGCACTGAGCTCATGTGAGAAAGAGCGCTATATAAATTCCAATTATTAGTATTAAACTTTTAGGAGAAAAGCAATCAAACAGAAAGAGAATGGAAAATCTGTAAATGAGATATTTAACATTTATTTTACAATTTTTGTTGTTGTTTTTTTGCAATGACAGGCAGCCAAGGCACAGACCCACCACTTGATGAGTCAGACAACGAAACTTCACGCTGAGAGGTTGGTTCATCTGTTTCAGTGTTTGTGTATTGAAATAAGTAAAGGCAAAAATATTGTCATGGATGTTACTAAAAACATCAATAACCGAAGCTGTTGGTCATATATATAGCCCGTTTCATTTAGCAATTCTAATTAGATTATCTTGATTAAATAGTGTATGGGTCCATTTCAATGAGCAAAGCTAATGATAAGTTTATCTTGACAAAGACATGCTTTTGAGGATTTACTGTTAAAACCCAAAAAAAACCCACACAAAACAACAACAACAAGAGAAGATATTTTAAGCATGGGGAAAAAAAAGTAGAGTCTGTGTGTCATGTAACTTGAGATTTTATCAAATGTTTTAAAATGACATTTATCGTACACATACACACACATGCATGTATGTGTGTGTCACTGTGTGTATGTGGGGGTGTCTGTGTATGTCTGTGTGTGCTGCTATGTGCATGTGTTGTTGCTTGCTGTGTCATTCTTGAATACTCTTTTTGTTGTCTGCTTGTTGAACACTTGGTTGTAAAGCGCTTTGGGCTCGTTTGAGGTTAAGCGCTATATAAATGTAATGTTATTATTATTATTTAAAAACAAACTACTTTCCCCGAAACTGTCTACACTGTTTTAATTTGCTGTGATCCGAATTCAGGAGATCTGTTGCTGCCTGTTTGCGTAGCTTTAATGTTCAAGGATATAATATCGGAACAGCGGTGTGCATTGTGGTGCTGTTTTGGTCAGGGTATTATCAGTTATTAGGACTTTGGAGTGGGATATTACTTTTATCCTATCTCAAGAGCCTTGCTGTTTATCACACAAGGTCGGATATAACAGTCAATGTATGTTGTTATTATATATCTATGTGGAATTATTACTCTTAAATATTATGTTATAATGTTGTTGCTGCAGTCAGACCCTGCTGATGATAATGAAGCAGCAACTCCCAGTGTGTGTTGTTGTTGATGTAGTGTTGTGTTACTGTTTGAACTGAAACAGTCACGATCATGTCAATCTTTACGAACTCTGTGCACACGTAAATGTGAAGTCAACTTCCAAGTTGAAACTAGGTGATCAGTCTCACTCCATAAGTTGGAACTCAGTGAATGGTCTCACTTCACAAAAAAATAAGTTGAAAAGCAGCTCCTTTCCGTTATCAAACTGATAAATCGGCGTTAGTATGTGCACTGAAACACTTGCTAAATGCAAGCAACTCACAAAATCCGATAAATGAAAGCAGCTGGCGCATTAGCGTTTGCCGTGATTTCGTATCTGCGGTGTGCGCTGCGCCATTTTGTCAGCCGAGTTGTATGCGCGGGAAAAGATTTGTGTGTGCAAACTGGCTTAAAATGAACTGCCAATGCGTTACTTTGTCATGTTTTGTGTTGTGTCTTTGTGTCAAATCCAGTATTTAGTAGGTCCGTTATGGCGAAGATTAGGTCTGTACTGTTATGTGTAGTTTGTGTGCGAGTGCAACACGGGCCGTCGAAGTTGCCGTGGCTTTCGATCACGAGTTTGTCTGCTCGTCTTCTCAGGTTCGTTTTTCTACATGTCAGTCTCTTGCGGCCTAGACACTGAATCGTTGTTTTTTCCAGAATTTTAATAAAATTCAGGGGGTGAGGCTTAGACAATGGTGCGCTTTGTAGTCCGGAAAATACGGTAGTTGCTATGTTGTCATTGCAATTACTGTTAATGGTTAATGGTGTCGTTGCAGTCAGACGCTGCAGATGAAGCAGCAGGTGGCCGATGCCTTCCTGGACAAGTTCCAGCTGAAGGTGGAGGAGGTCAGGATCCTCAGGGGACCCCGGGATGGATCCCTGCACGAGGTGGGCCCAGGGAGACGCTCAAGGGGTCGACCCACCTCATCCGACTCGATCCAACTGCGATCCGCAGGGCTCCCAGGGACCCCCATTTGGGGGTCTATGAAGCACTAAAATTCTAAAGGACCCTCTAAAAGAATTTGCAGGGGGTCCCAGGGATGCACTAGAAACATTCTTTTTAGCATTCGCAATGCCACTGGGACCATATATCCTGCCTGTAGGACCCTCTATACTGTAAGTGAAGGAGTCCCTGGGACCCCTTGTTTTGCGGGACGATTGGGAGCCCTGATCCGATTGTGATGATGACTCTGAGGCATGATTTCTCGTGAAATACTTCCGTCTAAAAATAATTGTACTATTTTCGTTCACTATTCTCATGTAGACCCCAATACACGAATCACAAGAAATGTCTGATAACAAAAATATAGATATTTCATCAGATTCGTGGGGGGGGGGAGCAAAGCTAGTAGGATTTCATCAGATTCATTTAGACGGTAGAATTTCATGAGAATCATGCCTCACAAATGTCACAGTCGGATCGCAGTCGGACTGAATCGTAGGCAGTGGGTCGGCCCCTTTAACTCGTTCGCATCGCAACGACTTGGAATTATTAAAAAACTCACAAATCACTCCAGCCATACACACAAACAAAACATACATAAACAAAAGGAGAAATGAAAGAAGATTACAGGTTTTTATGCCAGGTTTAGACATAGGGAAGTGGTAGATCAGACTCTTTTATGTATAGACTTTTTTTTCTAGACTTTATATTAAAAATCTCTACACCGATTGGTTTCCCCACAACAAACCACTACAAAAGCAAAGTCAGAGGCAAAATTGTGGTTTAAGGGAGCAAAACGAGTTTAGAAGTGACCAAGCTATGGTGTGCACACATATTTACTTCCCTTGAAGCAAATGCATCAAATTGACAGCTATCTATTAATTCTGGACATATATGGCCGGAACGACTTGAATGAGTTAATGTGCACTCTCTTTTTAGAGGCTGTCTGTATGAGAGTGTCAATCTTTTTTCTTCTTTTCATCAACCGCTCGGACAGTTTCCTGTCATGATGAGTACTGATGTGACTCGCTTCCGTTGCGAACCTAACTAAATATAGCTAGGCCCAGCCTATCCGTCTTCGGCTGGAGAAAATCTTTGTAAGAATTTCTGGAACAAAGGCAGGAGAATGGATCAGTAAGGCAGAAAGATAGCAGATGACAGTAAAGCAAAGGGGAAAAGACAGAGTCAAAGAGAGTGACAGAGTAGAGGAAGTTACAAGCACAGAACTTCCTGAAGGGTGGGGGAATCATTTGTACAAAAGACCCCCCAGTATCCCCATGGGTGTGTGTGTGTGTGTGATTCTAGGAGAGTGTCTTTGGGTGTGAGTCTGGGAGCGTGGATCCAAGTATGTATTTTTAGTGTCCGTAGGAGAAAAATGTTGTATATATAAATGTCCACATTTTATCAGTGACAGTCAGATAATTATACTAGTTTATCATGTTTGGTGTGCTTTTCAGGGTTTCTTCAAGGCTCTGGCTCGGGTGAAGCAGATTCATTCTGACTGCAAAATCCTGCTGAGGACCAACCAGCAGACTGCTGGGTATGAACCGTATGAACCAGCACAATGGTTTTCATTGATACAAGTACAGGGTAACTTTAAAATCAATTTAAAAACATTAAATGCAACCAGCCGCCATGGTGTAGTGGTTAGCGTCGCGGACTACTGGCTGGGAGGTCTTGGGTTCAAATACCATCAGTGGCGAGGGTTTTTTCGGTCCTGGACCGACTCCTACCCAGAGTGAGTGGCTATGGGCTCAATGGGAAGACTGAAACCACACAGTCGAGCTTCATCCGCTTAACGGATGCGATTCTGAGAGTGTTGCTCTAATTTCAAGACCAACACTGCAGGTGTCTGTAGTTCTCGGGCCTGGTTAATGCCGGGATATCATTATGAAAGGAAGCGTAGAATACAGCCCTGTCATGCAGTCTCAGACCGATGCGGAATTCCATAGCATCATCGTTGTCATCTGCCTCATTTCCATCAATCATTAAAAAGAAAAAAAAGTCTCAAATTCTGTGGCTTTGCATGCCCTGCTCTCATGGTGACCTCAGTTTCGGTTTCCAATCCAGTCTATGCCTTGGTGCGTTCGGGTCAAAGTCATGGGGATCAGTGTGTTCTGGGGAGCTGTCGGTGGACGGACGTGGTGGCACCCTCGGAGGAGGACCTCACTCACGCTGGCTCCGCGACTAAGAGAATAGTGTCGTCAGTAGGGGGCTTAGTAGGTGGTGTCCTGAACAGGCTCCTCTGAACTCCACCAAAGTTACTCAGCAGCAGTGCAGTGTCTCCTCGGTTGGTTGCCTCCTGACAGCCTAACATAGATTCGCTCCCCTTGGACTGCTGTTACCGGATTCTGCGACCTGAGCTGCGAATTGGGATTCGGAATGAGAGGCGTGGGAGCAACGCCACTGTACGACCCAGAAGATGGGACAGCAAAAAAAAAAAAAAAAAATGCAACCCCAAAAATAATTAATCCCTTGACTGCCAGAGAAAGATTGAGAGAAAAAAATACATTAAAAATTATCAAATGTAATAAAGAGAACTTTTAGACTTAGAGTCAATCTGGCAAAAATGGTCTGGGGACACAACAAAATCGTTAACCCCTTGACTGCCAGAGAAAAATTGAGAAAAAAATACATGAAAAATTATCAAATGTAAAAAAAAACCTGTTAGACGTATTAGTCAATCTGGCAATCTGGGGTGGGGGGGCGGGGGTGTCTTTTGTATAAATAGTTTCCCCACCTTCTAGAAGTTCTGTGCTTGTAGCTTTCTCTGATGTGTCACTCTCTTTTACTTTTCCCTTTGCTTTCTGTCATCTACTATCTTTCTGACTTATCGGCCCATTCTTCTGCCTTTAAAAAGAAATATAAAAAAATCTTACAATTAATTTTCTCCTTTGAGCTCCTCCAAAATCGCAATGTGTTGGCTGTACAGAACAGGGAGACCAGTGTGAGTGAAAACCGGACACATGTACTTCTTCTTCTTCTGCGTTCCCAGGCAATAATGGGTAAAGTGCGTATGTGTCCGGTTTTCAGATCCCCCGCTATCCCCACGGGGAGGGACACGTGTACATTACCCAGTATGGCCATATGGCCTGGCAACACAGAAGAAGAAGAAGTAGGTGTAGTGGGCACCTCCCATGTTGACGGTGGTCTGTGTGGTTTCAGGCTGGAGATCATGGAGGCCATGAAAACCGGACACAATTATACCTTACCCATTATGGCCATATGGCCTGGGAACGCAGAAGAAGAAGAAGAAGGCGTATTGGGCGCCTCCCATGTTGACGTTGGTCTGTGTGGTTTCAGGCTGGAGATCATGGAGGCCATGGCACTGCAGCTGGAGTCAGCGTATGAACGCCTGTACCGCTGGACTCAGAGTAAGAGAGCAACACGCTTAACCCTTTCACCGCCAGCCATTTTTCGCACACAAAAATTCCATTAAAATTACCAGGGTAGAGAAGAAAAAAATCGGCAATATTGGGGATTCCTCTATGACGTGTATAACACAAAATTAAGAAAAAAGGCTCTTTGGATAACAGACCCTGCTTTGATGCCTTTTAGTGACTGACATGGGTATTAAATCATTGTGGTGCAAAAATGCGACATTGGCGGTGAAAGGGTTAACTCATTCGCATCGCAACGATTTTGAATTATTAAAAAATCTCACAATCTATTCTATCATCCTTACCATTCCACTACAAAGTGCATATTTGTACAAGATTAGCTTGGAAGACAGAAAAAAAACCAAGAGTGTCTTACTACCACAACTCCCAATCCAAGTAACTTCCGGTTAAGCAGACTACTCACTTTTCTTTCAAGCTAGCATGGAAGGCAGGCTTGTATTTCTGTTTCTCCAGGAATTTTTTCTCCTGCTTTCAGCTTAATGAGTGTCTTTTGTTTTTCTTTAGTTTTCTTTGTGTTGCTTTGCTACTTGGGTAAGTTAAGCAAACAAAGCATACAAAAACAAAAAGAGAAATGAAAGAAGATTATGGGTTTTTACTTCAAGTTTAGACATATGGGAGTGGTAGATCAGACTTTTTTTTTATATATACTTTATTGTAGAAAAACTCAACACCGATTGGTTTCCCCACAACAAACCACTACCAAAGCAAAGTCAGAGGCAAAATTGTGGTCTAAGGGAGCGAAGCGAGTTTAGAAGTGACCAAGGTAAAGTGTGCACACAGATTTACTTCCCTGGAAGCAAATGCACTAAATTGACAGCTGTCTATTAATTCCGGACATATATAGCTGGAACGACTTGAATGAGTTCACACTTTTCTTCTTGTCTTTCTTTGTGTGTTTTCTTTGGGTCGTCTTTGATGAAGAGTTTCTTTTTAGCAGATGAGTGTCGCCTGCTGGTCAACGATTCCATGGACATTTCCCCATATCTGTATGTTGTTTGTCCTGTTTCTGCTGACCAGCGATTCCCCGGACATTTCCCCATATCTGTACATTATTTGTTCTGTTTCTCTGACAGACAAGTGTCGTCAGCTGACCAGCGATTCCCCGGACATTTCCCCATATCTGTACATTCTTTGTTGAATGTCCTGTTTCTCTGACAGACGAGTGTCGTCAGCTGACCAGCGATTCCCCGGACATTTCCCCATATCTGTACATTGTTTGTCGAATGTCCCGTTTCTCTGACAGACGAGTGTCGTCAGCTGACCAGCGATTCCCCGGACATTTCCCCATATCTGTACATTGTTTGTCGAATGTCCTGTTTCTCTGACAGACGAGTGTCGTCAGCTGACCAGCGATTCCCCGGACATTTCCCCATATCTGTGCATTGTTTGTTGAATGTCCTGTTTCTTTTTAACAGATGACTGTCGCCTGCTTTCTTTTACAGACGAGTGTCTGCCGACCAGCAATTCCCCGGACATTTCTCCATATCTTTACGTTGTTTGTTAAATGTCCCGTTTCTCTGACAGACGAGTGTCGTCAGCTGACCAGCGATTCCCCGGACATTTCTCCATATCTGTACGTTGTTTGTCGAATGTCCCGTTTCTCTGACAGACGAGTGTTGCCTGCCGACCAGCGATTCGCCGGACATTTCCCCATTATCTATGCATTATTTTTCCTGTTTTTCTGACAGACGAGTGTCGTCAGCTGACCAGCGATTCCCCGGACATTTCCCCAGTGCTGTGCCAGGCTATGGAGGCTCTGCAGGACAGACCCGTCCTCTTCAAGTCAGTACTTTTAAGCCGTGTACACACATAAGCGAATATTCCATGCAGAAAACCCGTGCTCAATCCATAAATAAGTGAACCAAAGAAGAGAAAAGATTTGTGCACATGTCCGAATTTCCCCTATATCATATGCGTAAACTTTTATTCTTCCTTCTTCCACTTATTTAGGGTTTTCCATACGGAACTTAGGCATCTTATGTGAACCCGGCCTAACACTCACACTGTAAAGCAGGGATGGATCAGCTAGTCAAGGAAGAAGGGGGGTCCAACAGCTTGAGAGATAATGTTGAGTTTGGAGGTGAACTTGTTTTGCATAATTTTGCTCGTTTTATCAACTTCGGGGCCCCTTTGAAAATTCAAATACCCCCTTAAAAAACCACTTGAAAACTCCTTGAATGTTGTTCTATTTTAAGAGTAAGATATAAGAACCTTGCTGAATGCAAACATGCAAACTCTCTCTGCGCTTTCTGCACTTTAAAGGTGAGCTTTGAAGGTGTAAAGAATCCAGAACAAAGCTAGCCACAATGAAGCCCGGAATAGACTGGAGAATATGGCCTGAAATTGAGGTTTCTCTACAGACAAACCACAGTAGACGATAACTGCACTGCTCACATTTAAGGGAAAAGTATGGTCCAAATTTCAGAGTAGTTTGCTCATGTTTTAACCCTTTCACCGCCAATGTCACATTTTTGCACCACCATGATTTAACACCCATGTCATTAAAACCCTTGAAATCAGGGTCTATTATTCAATGATATTGTGTTCCTAAATTTGAGCAGTAAGGATTGACCCTATTCTAAATGTGTCACAGAGAAATTCCACAATATTGCAGATGAAATCTTTTCTGTAGCCAAGTAAGTTTAATGGAAATTTTTGGTTCAAAGATGGCTGGTGGTGAAAGGGTTAACTGTCTTATTCAATTAATATTTTCAGAAAACTTAAATAGTGCCATTAGCTTTTAAAAATGAAAAGAGTGCTTCTATTTTATATGTGGGGGGTGGGTTGGTTAGTTTGTTTGCTTGTTGAATGTTGTTTTGTTTTTGTATCGTTAGTAAGATTGAAGTTTTAAGCATCTTGCATTTTAAAAAGGTGTGGAGTGGCACAGTGGTAGCGCGTTCGCTTCGTGTCAAGTAAACCCGAGTTCGAACCTGGGTACAGGGAATTTTTCCTCTCACTTTGCACTAGGCCTTACGGTCTGAACATGGAGTCTTTCGGATGAGACGATAAACCGAGGTCCTGTGTGCCCATGCACTTAGCATACGTTAAACCTGGTGGCAATGAAAAAGTTGTCATTTGGTCAAAATTTACCCCCCCCTCATCAAGTCAGACAAACATCGCATGCAAAAAAAAGAAAATTGAGTGGCGCGCCTCTGGCTGCGACGCACTCTCCAGGTGGGAGCAACCCGAATTTCACAGAGACGCCTCTGTAGCTATGAAGTACCTAATACCTAAACTTTTTCTCTTTTGTTGTTAAGGTACTCGCTGGATGAGTATGGGACGGCTCGTCGCAGTGCTGTGGTGCGGGGTTTTATCGACGCTCTGACCAGAGGAGGTGAGGACTGTCAGCTTCTGAGAGTTGCGCTCTCTGTGTAGCTTGAAACCTGCAAACGCACACACACATGCATGCACGAACGCACATAAGTACATGAACAAGCACATACACGCGCACGCACACATACACAATGTTCATTGTGTGTACATTTTCGGCTTTTGTTGAGTAAGTTTAAACTCTTTTTTTTTTTTTTTCTGAGGTGGGGAGTGGGTTCAAAATTGTATCATTACTTTATTACTTATCCAATTACTTTCTCACATGCACTCAGACACATCATTCACACTTTCCCGCATCAAAATCACACTTCAATGTAATATTGTCTGAATCACTTTTAGTGGAAGGACGTAAAAGCGAAGAACAACACGCACACACACACGCACGCACGCACGCACGCACGCACGCACGCACGTCTTTTCAGGGGCGAATCTGAGGGGGGTTTCCTGGGTTTCTGGAAACATCCATCTACCCATCTACTCCAAGATGGACCTTATACAAGGGTAAAAAGTAAGAAAATGACTATTTTTGCCTTAATAATCACTAAATTGCAAATGTTGATAGGTCCAGGGGGCACCCCCCGGCCCATAGAGCTGCACTCCCACGACCCCCTGCGTTACACCGGAGACATGTTGGCCTGGCTACACCAGGCTACCGCGTCAGAGAAAGAGTACCTTCAGTCGCTGCTGAAACTTTGTGAAGGTTTGTGCTTGTCTGTGTGTGTGTCTGTCTGTCTGTCCGCCTGTTTTCTTTCTGACGGTGTGTTCGAGTCTATGCGACTGTGTGTTCTTGCATTTGAGTTTGTGTGTGTGCATTTGGAAGCTTTTGGGGCAGTGGGTGGATGCCTCGTGCCCCCTCCACGAGTCTCTCCCCATGGGGATACCGAGGGATCTTTCGTTAAAATAGTTCCCCCACCTTCTGGAAGTTCTGTGCTTGTAACTTCCTCTATTCTGTCACTCTCTTTGACTGCCTTATCCCTTTGTTTACTATCGTCTACAATTTTTTTGACTTATTGGCCCATTCTCCTGCTTTTTTCCCCAAAAATCTTCCAGATAATTTTTCTCCTTTGAGTTCCTCCGAAATTGGAATGTGTCGGCTGTATGCAGCAGGGAGACTATTGAAAACTAAAAACCAGACACATGATGGCCTTACCCATAATGGCCATATGGCCTGGGAATGAACGAATGTGAAGTTGTTCGCTTGAATTTTTCCAAGATTGTTTTGCTCTTCAGTGAAACATCATCAATGCTCTTTAATGTGTCCATGTTTGGGATATTTTTTGTTGATGAATACTGATCATGCATGGGTGCTACTCTTTCAGTTTTACACTGATTTCAGTTTTTTAAATTTGACCAGAAACTGAACTTCAGGTGTGTTTTTTCATTCACCCCCCAAAAAAAAATTTGACCACAGGCGATTTGGGGTGTTTTGATCTTGATTTGTCTTTCCCGGAATTCTCTGTCGGGAAATCTTGAAAACAGCATGGTGATGCCATATTGCTTTCAAAGACAATGTAATCATTTTACCAGGCTTATCGGACTCAAACTGTCTTTGTCCATCATTGTGACTGTCTGTCTGTCTGTCTGTCTGTCTGTCTCGTTATCTCTCTCTCTCTTGTGTTGCCCTCCTGAATCGTCCAACGTGTCTCTGCCTTTTTCATTTTGGGGAGTTGCACCCATGTTGATGTGTGTCTGTGCGATACAGGTAGATTGTGCTACATATGTACTTGCCTTCATATATGTGTATGTGCACCATGCACACATTGGCATAGAATTGATCCCTGAAAAGCAGTCTTGTAGTTTTGACATTTTCTACATAGATCTGCAAAGTGAAAATCAGTTTTGTAGCAGAAAGAATTTTTTTGGGGGGTAACCTTCTTTGATTACATTCTAGTTTATGTAAATTATCCAGCCCAAGACGGACATGCTGGGCCTGACTATTTCTTAGGTAGGCGCATAACTGGAGCATGACGCATCTGCACTCATACGACATGAAAATGTCTGAGCAATCGATGAAGAACAAGAAGATGTAAATCGGTGGACGGTCGTGGTGGCTCCCTCGGAGTAGGATCTCACACACGCTGGCTCCGCGACTAAGAAAATATTGTCGTCAGTAGGGGGCTTAGTAGGTGGTGTCCTGAACAGGCTCCGCTGAACTCCACCGAAGTGACTCAGCAGCAGTGCAGTGTCTCCTCGGTTGATTGCCTCCTGATGGCCTAACATAGATTCGCTCCCCTTGGACTGCTGATCTCGGATTCTGCAACCTGAACCAGCAGGGGTGTAGCTTCGAATTGGGATTCTGAATGAGCGGCGTGGGAACAACGCCACTATTCGACCCAGAAGATGGGACAGCAAGAAAACAAAACAAAAGCAGATGTAAATTATCATTTGAAATTTCATACTTTTTAAATTTCGCATAGAAGTAAGCAACAAAAGCTTGTGTAAGTTATTGTGTTAAAAAAAGTACTCAGTCAGTGGATTTAGTGTGATCTTGATGCCAGAGAGTGGAATTGTGGTGTTTGGTGTTTCAGCCTCAAATACATCTCTAGAGGACAACCTTGGCCACATCACTGAGGGAATCAGCAGACCTTTTAAGGTGAAACTGTGTGTGTGTGCACGCACGCGTCTGTGTGTGGGTGTTGTGTGTGTGTGAGTGTGTGCGTCTGTGTGTGTGCGCGTCTGTGTGTGTGTTGTGCGTGTGTGTCTGTATGCCTGTGTTTCCATGTGCCTGTGTTTGAAGATCTAGTTTTGGCATCCAAGCGGCAAACTAAAACACTGTCAGAATTAAATCAATTCAAACACAATTTTACCTGTCGTTTCATTACTCAGACATAATAGGTATCAACCCATCATCGAAAAAAATCAGTAACATTATGAGAAATCTGCTCCAAAATAGATCAAATCTAAGCATGACCGGAAAGGAACTGTCTGTAGACAGGCTAAAGCTACCAAAGTGAACAATTTAAGGATGAGAACCAAGCTAGACGCTTCCGTTTGAAGATGGGTTTGTAACATAAGGTCACTGTATACCAGATCCTCATTTGATGCCTTTCAGTGACATGGGTGTTAAATCATTGTGGTGCCAAGAGGCGACAGTGGCGATGAAAGGGTTAAAGGAAGATACAAGCACAGAACTTCCAGAAGGTGGGGGAACTATTGATACAAAAGAGGGGCCCCCCCCCCCCCCCCCCCGATATCCCCACGGAGGAGATTAGAGTCTAAAAGTGGAGGGCTCTTGGTTGACCGCTGTGTGGTTTGTGGCAGGTGCGTGTGGAGCAGGTGCTGGTCACTGAGCAGGAGGCTGTCACCCTGTACAAACTGGACAACCTGCTCAAGTTCTATCACCACACCATATCGTGAGTGTGTGTCTCTGTGTGTGTGAGTTTGGTATGTGTGTGAGTTTGTGTGTGTGTGTGAGTTTGTGTGTGTGTGTGAGTTTGTGTGAGTGTGTGTGTGTGTGTGTGTGTGTGTGTGTGTGTGTGTGTGTGTGCAAACATATGTGCATGCATGCATGCGTAATGCACTGTATAATCATTATCATTCTGCCAAGTTTGATTTTTCTAATAATAATAATAATAATAATAATTAGCATTTGTAGCGCCTAATCTTAAAAAAAGCCCTAAGCGCTTACAATAATAAATGAATAAACCAACAAGCAATATAAATAAATAAACGACAAAAATATATTATACACACACATGCGCACACGCACACATGCATGCACTAAACACAGACACACGCACGCACTAAACACAGAGACACAGACACACACGAACGCACTACACGCGCACGCACACACATACACACACACACACACACACACACACACACACACACACACACACACACACACACACCTTGAAAATCATGAGTACATTGAATTACAATACTATTGGATTTTAAGGCAAAAATCAGTAGTGGAGAATACCGTATTTTACGGACTATAAGGTGCACCTATATTTCTTCCTGTGTTTGTACAGTGGAACCTCCCTTATAAGACCTCCCATTATAAGACTCCCTCCCGTATAAGACCTACTTCTCTGAGACATTGCCCTTCTTTGTAAGTATTAAAATTACCTCTTCTTCTTCTTCTGTGGTGGCGACCAACTTCTGTTTACAGAAGTAAATGTACGCACTTAGGGATGTGACCAAAGGAGAAGAAAGAAGGAAACAGAGAGGAGAAACAACACAAAAATGAAACAAAAATGCCTCAGGAGCCTACAGATCTTAGTTCAGTTACCCCTCCCTTATAAGACCTCCCATTATAAGACTCCCTCCCATATAAGACCTGCTTCTCCGAGACATTGCCCTCCTTTGTAAGTATTAAAATTACCTCCCTTATAAGACCCCTCCCTTATAAGACCTCATTTTGGATTGTTCTTGAAGGTCTTATAAGGGAGGTTCCACTGTATTTCCAAATCCACTCGGTATAAGGACCGTTGTGATGTGGTGTGTTGGGTTCCAGTCAGATAGTGGCTGCGGAGTCAGTGCTGCTGACCACCATCATGGAGGTCCAGGACCTCAGTCACCGCATGTTCTTCAACAGCCTGTCCTGCCATGCCAACCGCCTGCTGGACAAGGTAGGTTTTGTTGGTATTTTGGGTACACCGTAAAAACTGGACGATAAGACGCACCTGTCTATAAGCCGCATCCCTTAAATTAACAAAATATTAGGTATTTATTCACATATAAGCTGCACCAGTTTATAAGCCGCAGAGAAAATTGTATGTGCGCAAACCAACACAAATATAGAAATTCTCCTATCAGAGCATAAGTATTCTAACCCTTTCATTGCCAAAGTCACATTTTAGCACCACAGTGATTTGACACCTATGTCACTAAAAGGTATCAAATTGGGGTCTATTATCCAAAGACCCTAATTGTCTTAGTTTTGGGAAGTAAGAATAGACCTTATTTTATATATGTCACAGAAGAATCCCCAATACTGCAGATGGATTTTGTTCTCTATCCAGGTAAAGTTAATGAAAAATGTTGGCTGAAATATGGCTGGCGGTGAAAGGGTTAATGTTCTCAAACACTTTAAGCATGAGATTTGAATCTATTGATTACCAAAACCAGTTTTGAGTCTAAAGAAGCAGTGATAGTCAGAATTGACAGACAGGCATATAAAGGCCATAGAGTACTGAAGGGGGTTGCGTACCCCTTAAGGCATTATCTTAATATGGTGTCAATGTGTGGATCTCCAGTTCGATATTTGAAAAAATTTAGATCACCAGCGTCTGTTAAAATGTTTCTGCTTCCACTGTATCAACGCTCTGCTTTGTAACTGAAACCGTTTTCTGGAAGCAAACAGATTTCTGAAGACTGTGACAAATTGGTCATTGCGTACTGGTACGGGTCAGTGCGCACTGTACATACGGATGTTGCATTTTTATCTATGTACACTTATATGTAACCATAGCAACTTTCACCTCACACCAAATGCGTTGAGTAAAATGAGTAGATTCAGATCTTACATTCTAACTGCATGAAAGTTGGTCTCTTTCGGTTGAAACATAGTAGCCGGAAAAAAATAAACGTCATTGGAATCAATGACGCTAGCATGACATCATTTCATTACAATCTCTACGATTTCAAGGGGGTTGCGCACTGACCCAACCAACGCACAGACTCATCAGTACTCTATAACCTTCAGTGTTATAGCTCAGTTGTACAATGCCTCCTGTTTTGAGATAGGTGGTATGTGCTTTTTTTAAATGGAGAATTCTCTACTTTTGAGAATGTTGTTATATTTTGACAGTCATTCTTTTTTTCTTAACCAAAGACTGAAGCTGTAGGCAAATGATTTCCCGCTTTTGACGAAAACCGCCGCTTTTATTTTTCGGAGTCACTCACTTCCAGGCATCAGAATTGTCAAATTTCAGAGCAGAGGATTTGCGTCGTGTGGCAAAGGTTTTGCCTTTGGTGGCTGTAGTCTTTTAACTGTGAAATTAGTAGCATTTCAAAGTGACTTTCTTACAGCATTGTGCCTTTTTTGCTGGCCCTACTGTTTTTAATTCGTTACCTTTAGCCCTTCGTAATGCACAAACGTTTAACGCTTTTAAATCAGGCATGAAGACCTTATTCCATACCTATTTTAGCCATGATTAATCTTACGTATATCAACCTGTTGATATGGCTTATCCCGAACGGTGTGTGTGTGTGTAAGAAAGAGCGAGTGAGAGTGGGAGGGGGGGGGGGGGCAGCATGGGAGAGAGAGGGGGGGAGAGAGAGTGGAGGGGCTGGGGGTATAATGTTCCCCACATGTATTTAATTTTATGTTTTCTAATTTACGATGTCAAAGTTCTTTTTTATGTTTTGATCTTGTATGTCTCCTTTTCTTTCTTTCTTAAACCTGTTGGTTTTTATGTCTGTAATGGCGCCTGGAGCCTCGCGAGGGATATTTGTCACTTTTTAAAAATGAATTATATTATTATTATGTTGGGAACTGATTTAAGTGTGGTCCCTTTGTAGTCCGGGGCCTTGATGGCCATTTTACCACAGTTTTTTTGAGGATTGGACTTCAGGTTATTCTGAAGCCTTTCCCATTGGGGATACCGGGGGTCTTTCGTACAAATAGTTCCCCCACCTTCTGGAAGTTCTGTGCTTGTAACTTCCACTAATCTTTCACTCTCTTTGACTCTGCCATTTCCCTTTGCTTTCTGTCTACTATCTTTCTGCCCATTCTCCTGACTTTTTTCAAAAAAATCTTCCCAATTTTCTCCTTTGAGCTCCTCCCAAATCGGAATGTGTCGGCTGTACGCAGCGGGGAGACCAGTGAAAACTGAAGACCAGACACATATGTACCATATGTACCTTACCAATTATGGCCATATGGCCTGGGAACGCAGAAGAAGAAGCATTCTGAAGCCTGCACTTCACTATCGGTCTGGATGCTGTTACACCCTGTCCCCCCTTCCAGGTGGACTTGCCCCCCGCTGACCTTGGCCCTACATCGTCCTTGACCCAGACCCTGCAGCTGCTGCGTGACGTGTTGGCGTGTCATGACGCCTCTGTGGTGCCTGTCGATGACAAGAAGCAGGACTACAAACAGGTGTGTGTGTTGTGTGTGTGTTTGCATGTGTCACAATGCTTCTGTGGTGCCCACCGATGACAAGAAGCAGGACTACAAACAGGTTTGTGTGTGTGCTGTCTAACTAGGGGACATTTGCACTGGCTCTAGTGCTGCAGCCAATGGGATTGGTTAGCCTTTGGGGACCTTCCCCAACGCCAACTCTCTTCCTCAAATCCCTTTGGCCGAGAGAGTGGGGGTGTGCCATGGGCAAGGCTTCTCCACTGTGAACAAATTGTAGCCCAGCCCGCCGGAATAGCAGCTGCCCCCTCTGCTATCTGGCAGTCATTGTGGGAAACGACAGACAGACAGGCAACAAGAATGTGTGCTGTAACGTACGCTAAATACCCATTTCTTTCAGATTCTGTCGCGTGTGATCGACCCATTGCTCCATGTCGACCAGTCGTCTGTAGGCGGTGGACATATGTAACACTAACACATTCCTATGCGTATGTAGGTGAATCTATGTATGCTATAATTTACATTAAATGCCCATTGTTTCAGATTCTGTCGTGTGTGATCTACCCATTGCTCCAGATGTGCTCCATGTCGCCAGCCATCTGTACGCAGTGGATATGTGTGACACTAACACATTCCTATACATACTGTATTTTTTTTACTATAAGGCGATACTTTTTTTCCCAGTCTCAGATCCCTGCACCTTATAATATGACTAATAAAGTAGTAAGAAAATCTAATAACAAAATCTGAAATTTGGGTAAAAATTATACAAAGGTGCACATTATAGTCCGAAAAATATGGTATATAGGTGAATGTATGTATGCTATAATATACATTAAATTCCCTTTTTGGGGTTCAGATTCTGTCATGTGTGAACGACCCGCTGCTTCAGATACGTTGTCTGTGAACCAGTGATCTCAACACTGCAACAAGCACAATGCATATTCATATGAATAGTTGACATTGCATGACTCTTGTGCTCCACACATTGTTTCAGATTCTGTCGTGTGTGATCGACCCGCTGCTCCAAATGTGCTCCATGTCGGCCAGCCGTCTGAACGCGGTGGACATGGCGGCCTACATGATCAACTGCATCTACCTCATCCAGAACACTCTGGCTCTGTATCAGTTCACAGACACCAGGATTGAAATGCTGCAGGCACAGGTAGTCTTCTTTTTCTTCTTCTTCTTCTTCTTCCTCTTCCTTTTCTCTTTTTCTTCTTAATAATAATAATAATAATAATACATAGCATTTATATAGCGCCTTTCTTTAGAATTAAACTCAAGGCGCTCACATTCCCTGATTCACACGCAATTGGGCTAACATACACTATCATTCTACACATTCATTCGACCATCATCTAATTTACGTGAAAGTTACAGAGAGAAAGCTCTTTGAAACAGATGAGTTTTGAATTGGGTTTTGAAAGCGGGAAGTGCTGATTGGTGATGGAGGTGAACAGGCAAGGAGTTCCAGACAGTGGGGGTGCAAAAACTAATACTGCGCTGTCCAAAAGACTTTAAATTCACTTTAAGAACTTTCAACAGTTTGGCATGGGAAGATCGGAGTGAGCGAGAAGGAGTGTAAGTGTGGAGAGCACCCGAGAAGTAGGATGGTAGGGTTTGTTCAAAGTGGTGGAATGCAAGGACAGCCAGCTTGTACTCTAAACGAAACTGCACTGGCAGCCAGTGCAGCTCCCTGAGGAGTGGTGTGACATGGTCACGCCTTCGCTTTCGGAGTGTGAGCCGAGCCGCACTGTTTTGGATTTGTTGTAAGCGAGCAATTTCTTCCTTTGGAAGGCCGAACAGAACAGAGTTACAGAAATCGAGTCGAGATGTGATAAGTGTTGTAACAAGGCGGTTGCATGAGCTGGTTGAGAGGAATGACTGAATGGACGCGATACGTCTCAGTTCGAGAAAACATGAACGGCAAACATTACTGCTATGATCGATCATGCATTGAAAGGGTTTGGTCGATTGTAACCCCAAGGTACTTAACTGATGATTTGAAGGGAACAGTGCTACCTCCAGAGTCTGCGGACTCACTGTCGATTATTTCTAGACTGGGGGAACCAACCTTCTGTTTATCATCCAGTCCACACGTGCCTTTTATCAGATCGCTGACACCTGGATTGAAATGCTGCAGGCACACGTAGTTATTTAAGCAACACATCCAAGTTTGTGTGTGTGTGTATTTGGTACTTTATAGTCACAGAGGCGTCTGTGAAATTCTGGTTGCTCCCACCTGGAGAGTGCGTCGCAGCCAGAGGCACACCCATTTTTTTTTTGGGCATGCGATTTTTGTGTGTTTATAGTCTCAACCGAAAGACTCCACGTTCAGACCATAAGGTCTAGTGCAGAGTGAAAAGAAAAATCCCCTGTTTGTTACGACAGACTGAAGCCCAGGTGGACACCCTGACCAGTGAGCAGGCGGCGTATGTGCTGAACCGTGTGGGGCTGTCCCCAGTCTACCACTGCATCCAGCAGCACACCGACGCCCAGGTAGCCCTTCTTAATAATAATAATAATAATGAGGAAAATGTATATAGCGCCCATCCTACTATGTAGGCTACAGGGCACTTTACACTGAATTGAAATGGAATAAAAACATGAAACAAAAATCCAATAACATGAGCAGACAAAACAATACCGGTCAGACTTCCTTTGGCCGGTAAAAATGTGCATAACAATCAGCAACAACAACTGCTGTGACTACTACTACTACTACTACTACTACTTGTAATAGGCCTAATACACGTACAGTGAAACTCGTTTAGTACGGATTCCAGGGGAGAGGGCCGATTTACTCGTTGTAAGCATTGCTCGTTCAAACCATTTTATCGATTTGGGCAACCCTGACGAACCTATCAATCGCTCCTCACATCTACTGTGATGTGCGTGCTGGTAAAGTGTGAAAAAGACAGAAAAACGGAAACAACACACTTACCCAACAAAGCATGGTTGTAAGCCCAGTATCCTGTATCCATAGGGTTTTTAATGCCGATTACAAACAGTTTATTAACACACGATAACATCAAAAACATAAAATCCACGCTCGCGCTTTAAGAGAAAGTTAAAATTTCCCGGAAGTCACAAGATCAGTGCGCAGAATATATCAGCCAATCAGAATGCCGCTTACATATCGAGGGGTCAGTCAAGATGGCGATGTTGTTGTCAGTGTGTTCTCGTTCTAGCCAGGTAGTTGTGCAAGAAAGCTTGACTTTGGGATGGCGGTGTGGTTGTAAGTGCGTTCTCGTTCTAACCATGTAGTTTTTGCATAAAAGCTTGACTTTGGGAGTCAATAAATTGTACGTTATATGCAAGTTGCTCGTTGTAGCGAGCTCGTTGTATGCAGAACTATTTAACAAGGAAAAAGAAGGCTTGTGGTCGGGGATTTTGAAACCACTCGTTACACACGGGCTCTCGTTTAAACCGTACTCGTACTAAATGGGTTTCCCTGTATGCATTGTCACACAATGCGCATAACATATTAACAATAAGCAACAACAACTGCTGTGACTACTACTACTACTACTTATAGTAGGCCTAATACACAAGTAAAGTAGTAGGCCTAATGCACATATGCATTGTTACACAATGCGCATAACAATCAGCAACAACAACTGCTGCGACTACTACTACTACTACTACTACTACTACTACTTATAGTAGGCCTAATACACATATGCATTGTCACACAATGCGCATAACAATCAGCAACAACAACTGCTGTGACTACTACTACTACTACTACTTATAATAGGCCTAATACACGTATGCATTGTCACACAATTCGCAAGCATGAAATAACAGTATGTATTCACAACAACATACACACATAAACAACACACAACCAGCACACACACAAGCATGCACACGCACACGCACACACACACACACACACACACAAGCACGCACACCATGCATACATACACTCATATCCCTACATGAATGCATCACACCTTCCCAGATCATTCGGCCAAAATGGGGGGAAATACGCATAATAAAACCTCCGGCTTTCAGTTTTCGCTGCTCTCCCCACTGCATTCAGCTGGCGCATTTTGATTTTTGGAGAAAATTATTTGGAAGATTTTGTTTAGGGGTAAAAAAAAAGGCAGGAGAATGGGCCAGTAAAGGCAGAGAAATAGTGGGATGACAGTTAAGAAAAGGAAAAGGCAAAGTCAAAGAGAGTGATAGACTAAAGGAAGCTGCTAGCACATAATTTCCAGAAGGTGGGGGAACTATTTGTTTTGAAAGATCCCCCCCAGTATGCTCATGGGGGGGGTCAGCGAAAAAGATGCTTTGGTTGCCATTAGGCAGATCCATTGTTTGGTATATATATAGTTATATATTATTATTATAAACATTTATAAGCCTAATCAAATGAATGCCTTAGGCGTTTACAATAAATGAATAATTAATATTTTTGGGACCAAATGACAACTTTTTCGTTGACACTGGAATTAATGTGTGCTAAGTGCAAAATGATAATTTTGACTGTATTTTATGTGTGTGTGTATGTGGTTTACTGTGTGTGTGGTTTGTGTGTGTGTATCTGGTTTACTGTGTGTGTGTGTGTGTATCTGGTTTGTGTGTGTGTGTGTGTGTATGTGTTTACTGTGTGTGTGTGTGTGTGTGGTTTGTGTGTGGTTTGTGTGTGTGTATCTGGTTTACTGTGTGTGTGTGTGTGTGTGGTTGTGTGTGTGTGTGTGTGGTTTGTGTGTGTGTATCTGGTTTACTGTGTGTATCTGGTTTACTGTGTGTGTGTGTTGTGTGTGATTTGTGTGTGTGTGTGGTTTGTGTGTGTGTGTGTGGTTTGTGTGTGTGTGTGTGCATGTTTTGCGTAATGTTTAACTGTTACCTGTTGACTGTGTTGTCTTCTTCTGAGAGTTTATTTTAGTTATGACTTGGAGGTCATGATGATGATGCTTTTGATAATGTTTATTCTTAAACTTCATGTAGCAAGTGTGTGTGTGTGTGCGCGTGCGAAATGTGTCTGTGTGCCACATTATGCATAACCGTAATACTGTTTGGTATTTTTGTTTATTTTATATTCTTCTTTGCCGCATTTCACTTCAATTTCTGTAAGTTAGTATTGTAACCCCCCTTGCCACAAGGGCTTTGTAAGCTAATGGCAATAAAATATTGTTGATTGACGTCTTCTTCAGGGTCCGTTGTCACATCTGCCAGGCATGGACACACTTTCTGTCAAGTCAGCCATGGTGAGTGTGTGTGTTGTCGTACCCTGGCTAAAAGACTGCAAGGATCATCCCGACGGCAGAAGCACTCGAACACTATGCAGACCTGTTTACTATACTCTTTTCCAGTAGTATTATACTCAATTAGGACCTCTACTACTCTTCAAAATTGAAAATAATGCTCTAATTACTCTTTTTCAGTGAACATTGTTTGATGGTTTAATGAATAAAACTACACATTTTGCACCAAAACTACTCTTTTCAGCTATCCAGACTACTCAAGATTTGTGTACGTGGTAAACAGGTCTGACTATGGTACAAATGCACCAGCTAGGGATGAAAACATTGTGTGTATGACCGTTTTTGATAACCCCGCCACATTGTTGGCAGCCACTCTCCAACTTCGGAGGAGTGTGTGTGTGTGCGTGCGTGTGTGTGCGCACGCATGCATGTGTGTGTGTGTCTGAGAATGTGAGAGGGGTGTGTGTTTGCGTTTGCAAGTGTGTGTGCTTAAAATGTGTGAGAGAGAGGGAGAGAGAGAGACGTCAAGGGTGCATTGTTGGAGGGATTTACCACCTCTTAGTTTAGGCAAGCTTTTTTTGTTTGTTTTGGAAACAGATGTGTGTGAAACATGCAACATCATCAACAACAAAACTAGTGGCGAGGAGTTAATAAGAGAAAGAGAACGACAGATAATATTTTTGTATCAACATGCTGAATGTTTGGTTACACGTTACATTATGAACATTTTAGGTGTGTTGCTATCAATCAATTAAAAATGCAAACACAGGGTTTCTCCTCCACCCATGCACTAATCTTTTTACGGACTACAAGGTGATACTTTTTTCCTAGACTTAGACCCCTGCGTCTTATAATGTGACTGATAATGTGTGACCCAGCACTACGGAAGGGACATTAAGTGTCAAACTGACTATTTTGAGGTAATTACATTTGAAAACTTCAGACAATTCTCTTTCTAATGACACAAGAACCATTCTTGTATCTTGTTCCGTTCAAGAGTTATGAGCATTTAAAGTTAGTAGGGTGAGTGTCAGCCGTTTTGAGAAAACACAGTTTAAAGTCTAGCCTAGCTGAAAAAAATACATTGACCTACTGGTTTTAAAACACTTATAAGACCATTTAGAGACCACATTCAAGGTTACCCTTTATGCATATGAAAGATGAGATGCTACAGAACACAAAAATACCAATAACTCTGATCCGTGTGATGTGTGTGTTGTTCAGAACAAGTTTGACAGTTATCTGGCCAGCCCTGACAGTCTCACTCTTCCCCAGTGCAGTCTGCTGCTGGGAACCTTAGTCAGGTCAGTTGTCTGTCTGTCCCTCTGTTTGTCTGTCTCTGTTTGTCTGTCTGTCTTTCTCTCTGTGTGAACAGATGTCTGATGTATGTATATGTTCAGTGAGGTAAAACTAAGTCTGTCTGATGCCTGTCTCTGTTTGCAAATGTGTGTGTGTGTGTGTGCGCGCACGTGTGTGTGTGTGTGAGAGAGAGAGTGTGTACATAATATGTACACACTCTCTCTCACACACTGTGTCTACAAACATTACAGTAATTGAGTGTGTGTGTGTGCAAGCAAATCTGTGTATGTTGGAGTATGTGTGTGTATCTGTGCAAGCGTGAACTCATGCAAATGTGGTGCTAAGTCAAGTCAAAATTATCTTTATAGAGAATTAAAGGCATTCACGTAGAAACTTGTGTGTGTGTGTGTGTATTTACCTGTGCATAAAAGTCAACTTCATTGAGAGTTAGTTGCTTTATCCTATTACTTCGTTCATTGATCGCATTATTCTTGATATTCAATAATTTGTATTCCTTTTTCTTCATTCCTTCCACAATTCCTGCGTTCACTCGCTCTTTCATCCCGGCAACATACATGCATATATAAATAAAGTCAGCGCAAAATCAAAATGGAGCACATACAAAAAGCAACTCTTCATAGGTAATATAATGTGCTTTATCCTATTAGTTACTTCGTTCATTGATCGCATTATTCTTAGCCGTTTTCTTCATTAGCTGTTTTATTTGCTGGTTGATGTACATAAGGCGATACTTTTTTTTCACAGAGGGGGCCCCTGCGCCTTATAATATCACTAATAATATAGTAAGAAAATATTTTAAAATTTAGATTTTTGTGAAAATGTTGGGGGGGTTGCGCTTTATTGTCCGAAAAATACGGTATTCGTCCATTTTCTTCATCGTTTGTTTCATTCGTTCCTACGTTCCGTCTCTCCTACAGGGAGACGGTGAAGCGGCGGTCGGTGGAGCTGATCTGCCAGGCCTACCATCAGATGTACTCCGCCATCAGCGACCCCAAACACGAGTACAAGGACATGCAGACCACTGTGCCACGCACCCCCGACCAGATCACCAAGCTCCTGTCCTGAGGGGCGTCGGTGTCAATTTTGTGCGCAAAGATGCGCGTTTCTCGTGCTCAAAACTTCCTTTCAAGGCTTTTTTTGTTGTGCACAGTTCTTACTCCAAGAGTCCCCAAATAAAATAGTAAAATAAAAACTGGAAAAAATAATAATAATAAAATTTGAACATGGAATACAGTGGAACCTCCTCCCTATTAAGACCTTCCCCAAAAGCCCTCTTTCACGCTGAACGTTCGGGAACGTTTAAAAAAAAACGGATCGGAAATTCCTAGAACATTTGGGAATGTACGGATTCCACGTGGCCAGTATGGACACTTCCATTTTGTTTCCATCAAGTGGAAGTCATGTGTGCGCTTCAGCCTCGTTTTCGCGATAGATTAAACTTCCGACACAGACCGTTTACAATTGCTTCTAGTTCGATTGGTTTGAAAGATATGAATTTTTGAAAATTAGTGACCGAATTGTTGATAAAAAGAGAAATGTGTGGAGCTCCTTTGCGTCATTATTTCCCTTATAAGCGAAAATGGGGATGTACCGTATTTTCCGGACTACAAAGCGCACCGTTGTCTAAGCCTCACCCCCTGCATTTTATTAAAATTCTGGTAAAAACAACGATAAAGCTGCGTTCAGTGTCTAAGCCGCAAGAGACTGAAAAAGAAAAACGAACCTAAGAAGACGAGCAGACGAACGATCGAAAGCCACGGCAACTTTGACGGCCCGTGTTGCACTCGCACACAAACTACACACTACAGACCTAATCTTCGCCTTAACGGACCTAATAAATACTGAATTCTGCATAACGACACAACACAACACAACGTATGACAAAGTAACGCACTGGCAGTTCATTTTCAGTCACAGTTTGCACACACGAAACTTTTACCGCGCGTACAACTCGGCTGACAAAATGGTGGAGCGCACACCGCATATACGAAATCACGGCAAACGCTAATGCGCCAGCTGCTTTCATTTATCAGATTTTGTGAGTTGTTTGCATTCAGCAAGTGTTTCAGTGCACACACTAACGCCGATTTATCAGTTTGATAACGGAAAGGAGCTGCTTTTTAACTTATTCTTTTGTAAAGTGAGACCATTCACTGAGTTCCAACTTATGGAGTGAGACCGATCACCTAGTTTCAACTTGGAAGTTGACTTCGCATTTACGTGTGCACAGAGTTCGTAAAGATCGACACGATCGCGACTGTTTCAGTTCAAACTTTGATCATAAACTGCTCAGTGATGACACGTGTGCATAAAAGTGGTGAAATTTAGTGGTCAGATCGTGATATCGCTGATTACATTCCTCAGTTTCGGCATGAGAACGGTTCGTTTTTACAGAGATTGACGATGTCAACACGCACAGGCTGGAGTTGACGACCAGCCTAAAATACGGAAGGGGAAATATTCACAAATTATCCGCGATCGTTGTTTTAGCCGCAGGGGTCAAAGTTGAAGAAAAAAGTAGCGGCTTATAGCCCGGAAAATACGGTAACCAGTTTGACTCCGGGAAGGTTACGCTTTTATGTTGTTCAACGTTACAATTTTTTTATTTATAGGTATTGCACAATACTGCAACCTCAGTACATACACTCACCTGTATACATGATCTGTGTATGTTTGGGATGTAAATTGTACAGACTTGTGGTGGGATCAGATTTATCATCTCTGTATTGGATGTAAATGCTGTGATAGGTGCTGCTCAGTTGTGTGTGTGTGTGTGTGTGAAAGAGAGAGAGAGAGACAGAAAGTGAGTATCTGGTTATACTTAAATGCTTGGGAGTTGTACACTTTATGTTTCTGTTCAAATAAAGATGCGGATTTTTAAAACAAAATTAAAAAAAGGGCTAGAAAGAAAACTGTGATTATGATTTTCATTGTTTATGCAAACAGAGGGTAACTAGTTTCAAAGATGGAAATAAAACATTGAAAATATCTTTATTGTTGTATTTTCTGTTATGTGACAGAGTTCTTGTTTTATTTATTTATTTAGGAAACTTATATAGCGCATTACCTTAAAGCTCAATGCGCTTAGTTCTTCTGCGTTCCCAGGCCATAATGGGTTAGGTACATATGTGTCTGGTTTTCAGTTTTCACTGGTCTCCCTGCTGCATTCAGCCAACACATTCTGATTTTGGAGGAGCTCAAAGGAGAAAACTATTCAGAAGATGTTTTTTTAAAGGCAGGAGAATGGGCCAATAAGGCAGAAAAATAGTACATGAGAGTTAGAAAAGGAAAAGGCTGATCAAAGACAGTGATAGATTAGAGGAAGTTGCTAGCACAGAACTTCCAGAAGGTGGAAGAACTATTTGTTCTGAAAGATCCACCGGTGTCCCCCCAGGGCAGCAACAGAGTTGAATAGGGAGAGAATTATTGACCGCATGCATATTGTTGTTGTTGTTGCTTTCATACTCTGGCTAAAAGACTCCAGGGATCATCCCAACATGGTACAAATGCACCAGCTAGGGATGAGAACATTACGTGTGTGACCGCTTTTGATTACCCCGTCACGTGGGCAGCCACACTCTTGACTTCGGAGGATTTTGGAGAATGATGATGTCAATTTGATGCTAGGAGCTTGTCATGGCTAAAGACAATCCCCGCATAACTAAGCAGAGCATAACAACATTTGAATGTAGCCTTGGTGTTCTAACCTATGTCAATTGGTCTGACACAGCCTTAAATGTTTAAATGCACTTTTATTTGTGTACAAACACACACACATTTGCATACATGGGTAAGGAGTGTGGCATACACGCACATACACACACTACAAAGAATCTATGCTTCACAAAATACATAAACCTGAATCTTCCATAAAGTGTTGTTTAAACTCCCGATCATGGAAGTCTCAGAAAAGAGATTCCTTAGTAAATTATGTATTTCTTAATAGAAATGTAAACAAACATCCAAGACGCCTTAAAAAGTCTGTTTGACTACTTTATAGACTTAAGCTAAATGCTTTTAAAACTAAATTCACAACAAATCTTCAATGTGTATGCGGTGCTATTGATAATTGTACAACAACACACATTCTATATTATTGCCCTTATTTTGAATCGGCCCTTTCAGAATTCAGAAAAGATGAATCCAAATGTATATTCCAAGATGCCGTATCTCTTTTGAATTTTGTACAAACTTTAATGTTAAGTCCATTTGGCTCGTTTCTATGATTGCTGTTGGGTTTTTGTTGATAGAATGTTTGCATTTTTATTTTATAATAGTTCAATTCTGGAGTTTTTATTTTATTTTATTATTATTATTATTATGTTTTTTGTGTGTGTGTTCGGTTTTTTTAAAACTGTTTTAACTAAGCATACATCCCCTAATGTTACTTATAAATATGCACTTTAAGCACACACAGATACACATGCACATTCCCACGCGCACACACTCACACACACACTTTCATGTCTAATATCACTTCTAAGTGAAAAGACGTTAAATTAAAGAACAACAACAACAACAACACACACAGAGTTACACACGCACTGCAGAAGTAAGATCTGATCCATTTTAATTTGCAACACAAACAGCGATTCATGCATGAAGCAGCGTTCTTGGTTTTCATGGTTTTGTTCAATGCACCAGTTGTCTGCACATTTTCTCCCCAATTCATTGCACACATAGCTTGTACTGTGTTGTAGACTTTTTTTTTCACATTTCACACTCAATCGAAAATGAATAAAAATCAAACACAAAGCTCAACTACGTAACCAAATACATTATAAACTCACACTCCAAATTCACTTCAGTCATGAATGTCACGTCACGTGCTGGCTGATTGAAAAGTTTAAATTGAACAAGACAAATCATAATGGTTGCAGACAAACGTATGCATGTTGAAAAGATCAAATGCTTACAAATGTATGCAGATCAAAAACTTCACACCAACCACACCCCTCTTCTTTTGCTCCCCCTCTCTACCTCCATCCCTCATTCGCTCCCCCTCTCTCCCCCAACCCCCTAGTATTCTCAACCAGTTTCTGAATCATCGTCGGTTATATATATCTCTAAAACTTGACATTGGACACAAAAAGTTTAAAACTGACATTGGACACAAAAAGTTTTTATTAAAGAAAAATATTCTGCATTTTAAATGCATCAACTTTTTAGTCCTTTAGATTAGGGGAACGGTGCTAGCAATTCAGTGAGATTTTTCATTCATACTATCTAAAACTTGTCAATTCAGTGAGATTTTTCATTCATACTATCTAAAACTCGTCTAGATATTATTGTCGTTATAGATTGTCTTGTACTTTACAACAAACAACAAATTGTAATCTGGAAAGCAAAAAACCCAACCCCACCCTCGAACTGTATAATACTTTTTAAAAAATGTATTACATGTATATTTATAACAACATACATGCATAGCAAAAAGAATCATCAATGTACAATGTTTGATGAACGTTGATAGCGCTGAATGGGATAGAAACAGTCCGGTATTATCAAAGGAGAGCAACGAACAGTGTAATACTTGAGTGTATTCTTTACTAATACTAACAGCCAGTAGAGAATAACATCATGTTGAAAGCTACAATCATCTAGTAATGAAAAGTAAGGAATACAAATATTTATGGTTTTTTAATTTACATTTTTATTTGTTTGACTTGTTCTGAACACACATATGGCCATTTATATATTCTTTTGTAATTATAATCTCACTTTTATCTTCTCCATTTTGGGGTTGTTTTTTGTTTGTTTGTTTGAACTACATATTGTAATTTATGTTCTATCGTAAAGCCAGTATTCATATTGTGATATAATAACCCCACTATGCTTAAACCATAACCCACAATGTTAAATGTCGATTTTTGCTATTATATAATTATTCTCAAATCTTTTAGTAAGATAGTAGTAAATCCTCTTTTGTCTTTTTCAAATTCAGAATTTACTTTCACAATAAAATCACCTGATGAGGATACAGCTGAAACAAAGACCAGAAAAATGCACCACATTTATCTACACCCAAACTTCCTCAATAGAAAGGACCAAGGCTCATTCTCTCTCGCTCGCTCTCATACCATATGTGTAATTTTAACAATTACTCTGCAGTGCACACATCTCTTCCTTTGTTCAAAAAAAATAATGTTCAAACGCTTTCCTTCCCACATTTCTTACTCCCAGCCAGAGAGCGAGTGGTGAGAGCTAGTAGGAGTACATCTTGGTTTTGTAGACGTCTTTGTCCTCACACTCCCGGCTTTTGTTGTAGTAGTAGAAGCAGCCGTCGCGTCTCACCAGCTTCTTCACGTATCCATTTTGGGGCCAGCGGTCAATCTGGGAAGAGTGGGCAACATTAACCTTTACCGGACTTCTGGGGTCGTGGGCCTGGGGTCGCCCACGACCCCTTGACACACAAAACATGTTATATCTCTAAAACTATTTAAGCAATCTTCATGAAATTTCATGACTTTGTCAAAAACGTAAATGGCGTTAAGTGTGTTAAATTTCATTCATGTGCATAAAATATAAATGACATAATATGACGCGTAATTTTGGTATGTCCGGATGACGGGGGTCTCCCACGACCCCTACTGCGGGGTCTCCCAGACCCCTACACTGCACTGCAGTGCATTGAGTAGGGGTCGTGGGAGACCCCCGCCATCCGGACAGGGATAAACACATGGTGCCTCTTTGACAAGTAGGGGTCGTGGGAGACCCCCGCCATCCGGACAGGGATAAACACCTCGGAATTTGCTCTTTGCTGAGTAGCGGGTCGTGGAAGACCCCCGCCATCATGTCTGTGTAGTCAAAAGCATGATCCAGTAAAGGTTAAATTAACCATGAATCAGCTGACTGATAAGTAATTATTGCAATTTTTACAAATAACAAAAATATTTTCCCTAAGGCCGTGTACACACATAAGCGGATATTCCATGTGGGAACCCGTGCGCAATCCATAAATAAGTGAAACAGGAAAAGATTTGTGCACATGTCCGAATTTCCCCTATACGTGTAAACTTTTATCCTTCTTTCCCCCACTTATTTAGGGTTTTCCGTACTGAACTTACGCGTCTAATGTGAACCCAGCCTTACGGGGAGAATCCTAATAGTATGTGTGCATTTCTGCAGCACTTTTTAATCAAGCACAAAGTGCTTTACAATAGGAAACTATCTATGAATCTAAGCATGCTAAAGAATGAGGGGCAAGTACAGATGCCAGTGAAATGTTATGTGGCTTCAAGCAGGCATCCAAGTGCCCTGTCTTTGCGTAAGCTACCATATTTTTCCGACTATAAGACGATACTTTTTTTTCCCTAGAGTGACACCCCTGCACCTTATAATATGACTACTTCTTCTTCTTCTTCTGCATTCCCAGGCCATATGGCCATAATGGAAAAGGTACATATGTGTCCGGTTTTCAGTTTTCGCTGGTCTCCCCGCTGCATACAGCCAACACATTCCGTTTCGGAGGAGCTCAAGAGACAAATTATTGGGAAGATGTTTTTGAAAAAAGGCAGGAGAATGGGTCAATAAGTCAGAAAGATAGTAGATGATAGAAAGCAAACGGAAAAGGCAGAGTCAAACAGAGTGGCAGATTAGAGGAAGTTACAAGCACAGAACTTCCAGAAGGTGGGGGAACTATTTTTTTATACTAAAGACCCCCGGTATCCCCACAGGGATATATGACTAATAATATAGTAAGAAAATCTGAATTTTGTGTAAACAAATTTGGGAGTATACAATAAATTAATAATAGTCTTATAGTCTGAAAAATATGGTATATGTTTTTGGTGACAAGATGCTCACATGCTCTGTCTGACGGACCGCTTTGTATTCCACCGCGTCCCTGTATCCTGCCAGCTGGAAGCGATATGCCTCCTCCACCTCGTCATCCCACACCTTGGGGCGCACAATCGACTTGGGCTGATGCACCGCTGTGTCCGTCATTATTGCACTGGAACCAGAAAAAAACATTTTTTAAAAGAAAACTTCAACAATCGCTGAACCTTTCATTTGAGTTGACGCACTGTCCGCTGTGATCTCACTGAAAACAACCAAGCGTACAACAACATACCATATTTTATGGACAATAAGGCACATCATATAATAAGGTGCACCCCCAAAAAATGTTACACAAAATTCTGATTTGGTTATTACAGTTTCTTACTACAGTGGAACCTCCCTTATATTTTTTAAGTTATAAGACCTTCAAAAATAATCCAAAATGAGGTCTTATAAGGGAGGGGTCTTATAAGGGAGGTAAGTTTAATACTTACAAAGAAGAGCAATGTCTCAGAGAAGTAGGTCTTATGTGGAAGGGAGTCTTATAAGGGAGGTTCCACTGTATATTATTAGTCATATATTAAGGCACAGGGGTCTCAGTCTGGGGGGAAAAAGTATCGCCTTATAGTCCGTAAAATATGGGTAGTTTTCTTTTCTCCACCACAAACAACACGCCATCAGCTTGGGCTGCAGCATCACTGTGTCCGTCATTATCGCCCTGAAAAACAGAAGAAGCGTAAAGAAAATGTGTTCTTTTCCTCACAACAACAAAAGAAGCACAATGTTGACAATCACTGCACTTGCTGAATTCGCCATCATCACACTGGGGGGGGGGAAACTTTTTTAAACTACAAAAATGACACCTACAACAACAAACACTGCCCCTTAGACTTGGGCTGTAGAGTGCAGTGTCCACCATGATGATCACACCAAAACAGCCATCATTGAAAAAAACAATTACAATACTCTTTTCTAATAGAAAGATCAACCCACAGCATCTCCACCTTGGGCTTTAGAATGATGTGCCTGCCGTGTTAGCACTGCGAGAAGCAGTTTTATCATAGATAAAACACAATGCAGGGCCGCTACGGTAGCCGGATTGGTCTTGCCTAGAAACTGCGAAAGGTCTGTGGTCCTCCTCTGCATGCAACATGTGCGACCTACTGTCACACATGCCCCCTACTCCTTTGTATGCATCATGTGGGGCCCAAGTAACGGTTGTGCATGACATACTCTGCATGCATCATGCGGGGCCCGGATGTCTCCGGATAGACCGGGACATTAAACGGTCGTGTACGGCTTTTAACTCGTCTTTCCCTCTACCACACATCTGCCTCTTTTTTTTAAAATCTCATAAACATTCATCTGCACAGCAAACGGTGTGTCTAAAAATACTTAAATTATCCCTAACTGTTTTGGGATCTATCTTCTCCCCATAATATCTCATCAGTTCACTTTCTACAGTATCCTTGCTGAACTTATTCTACCCCCTAAAGTGCAGCAGAATCTTCAAGTTCAACGTGATGAAGTTGGCTGCCTATGATAAAGAAGAAGAAGAAAACAAAACAATGCTCTAGTTGTACACAAAACTCTGCCACCACATCACCATTGTGTTGTGTTTCTTTGGTGACAACAGCGCGCAAGCACTCAACGTACATGGCGGCTATCGGGAAAAGGACAAAGCAGTTGCGCCACGTGTATTCAATTTCGAAGAGCGTTTTTATTGGGGACAACTCAAAATATGTGTGAACCCAACACTGACATGAACTTGTTCTCGATAAAATGACCATCCTGGCTTATAAAACATTGATAGAATTCCTTCTTGCATATAGTATCCTCCATCAACAAATTGATGATTATGACGCGAGCATGTGTGAATTCATAATTCATAGTATGTTCTCTTTATTCACCCTTTTTGCATTCATGACATCCCAAACAGTATGTATTCAATGTCACACACTGGCCAAACTCTGCTTGATCATCCTCATCCTCATCTATTATCATCATATACATAATGATAGCACTATCATCATGACAATCTTCTTCTTCTTCTTGCATTAAGTATCCTCCTTCAACATTTTGAAGATGATGATACTATAATAAGTGGCTTCCATATAAAATAGGATCAAAATGAAAGGCTGCCCGGATGGTCAGCTCCAAAGGGACAAGGGGGGTGGGGGAGGGGATGGGCGAATGAAAAGAGGGGAAGGAAAGCAGGGAAGGATGGGTTTGGTTTGGAACAGGGGGGAGGAAGGGGGTTGGTTAGATCCGGGCTTTGAATACTTGTTCCACAGAGGCTGATGTAATTGTCTCATGTGGAAGACAATCATCACCATTGTCACCCTCCTGTCTGTCTTCTTCTTCTTCTTGACTGTACGTGGCCACAATCAACACTTTGATTATTTTGCCACGGAACCGGGGAGGTTCAAGACCACTTTTGCCAGAAGAAAGGCTCAAGGCCTGAGAAGAAATAAAACAACAGAGAGAGCACAGATCATACGAGAACTAGGAAACTTGGGTAAAATATACAAAGGAGTTGATAATGTTATAAAGCACCCAATGGCTCAGGTGTAGTGGTAATGGGGTCTACCAACTACACATTCAAACATGATATGATGTGTCGACCTTTGGCTTTGTGTTTGTTTCTGCTCACTCCCCACCACCACTCCTTGGTTCTTCAACACAACGTTCAGATTGAAGTTAATAGACCGTTTCTTGACTGGCAAAGCTGATTTTTCCCCACTCACAGATGGTTGTTCTTCACTCATGCTCTCTGTAAACAGTTTCCTCATTAAATGAATTAGAAAATAAATAAGTGAAATAATGGTGTCTGGCTTCCCTGTTTCACACAGTACCAATTTATCCGTTATTTTGCATCTAATTAAAAACAACATTTTACAAAAGCGGTAAGCCAAGGGCTAATATTAAAACTAGAACGTAGTACCAAAGCTTGGGGCAAGTGAAAATAGTAAAGTTTTCGACTTAATAATACTCACATGGAACAGTAGTTGGTTTACTCCGGAAAGGAGATGTCAAAAAAGTACAGTGAACTTTGTTGATACGGTTGCTTGACAATCTTCTGCAGATTCGCAGCCAACGAAATTTCGCGTCTCCGATTGGTCAAAATAAGCAAAGGCAGCTGTAACTGGAGAGTTATGTCCCTTGATGCGGGAAAAAGTTAGCATCCTGAATAAGTGAGTGAATGTGGACTGAGTTTTGTGGCCTTTGTGCGCCTTGTCAAATGGTATCTTGCTTAATTAATAACAGGGAAACGAAGGCATGTTTTTTCTTTTGTGGAAATGGAAATGGGGGGTGGGGGGGTGGGTGGGTGTTGTGATGTTTGTATATAATCTTTCCCTCGAACCATCCCAGTGTCTGGAACTCTTCCAGTACCAGACCCTCTCTGTTCTTTTTCTTTCTTTCCAATTAAGGATTTTTATCCTGCCCCACGCCCAAAGTCTTTGTTTAGACTGCTATTGGCGCACATGCTGCGTGCTTTGTCAGTTCGTGTTATTCATTCCACTGTCACGATAAATAAGTACCTGTCATGAAATGTTTACCTCTCGCATACGAACTATAACCATCTAAACCTAACCCTAACCACGGAAAGAACCAAGAAATAGAGCAGGAGGGTGTAAATACATATTTGCCGAGAAATCGATCTACAAAGCCACGCACTTAGTTTCGTACAAGACGGCCTACCGAATACGGAATAGTGGAATGGGTTTTAACGTGTACGCAAGATCTTGTGCGTGCATTCGCACACAGGACCTCGGTTTAAGGTCTCATCTGAAGGACCAGAACATGGGAGTAAAGTATCTTTCCCAAGGACACAACACTGCAATCGGAGCTGGGTTCGAACCAGCACACTTGCAAACCCGTTGGATTACGAGCAGCGACTAACCATCTACGCCACGGCGCCTCCCCTTCGCTCCCTTCTCTAAGGCCTACGGTCAATATATTGATCATTCTGACCAACCCTCCTTGGTATCTTTCAAGAGGGAGCTGAACAAGCTGGGCTAAAATGTCCCGCCTATCATCTAATCTAATTATGTAATCCAACAACATGTCTTACCAAATGTTTGACTAGGGGGCAGGGCCATTGGCCAAAGTGGTGGTAAATGAAGGGCAGGAGCTGTGCCGGTCGGGGTTTGGCCCCAGCGGTTGGGGCAGTGGCTGGATGCCTCGTGCCTCCATACGGGGAGCTGGATGACCCCGCCCCCTCCACGAGTCTCTCCCCGTGGGGATACTGGGGGGTCTTTCGTAAAAATAGTTCACCCACGTTCTGTGCTTCTAACTTCATCTAAGGCACACACAAAAAAAATGTCTGTTTCCAGTAACCCGACTGAGCCTAGTTTTTGCTGCCGAACCTTTTTTTTGGGGGGACGAGTTTCAAAAAAAAAAAAAAGAAGCAATTTGAGCAGACGATGCAAGGGAAACAACCATTGCACTCTCACTCGGCGTAGTCAAGGACTGTTACTCGCGCAGACTTTCGTGATCAACATCCGCCAACACAATGGCGGGCGCAAGACACGTGATTGCCATTTCTATGTCTAAATGCGATCATGTGGATGCAGTGAAATTCACATGTTTCAGTAAATGCAGCAAAAATCTTTCCAAAAAAATCTTTATTGTCTACTATCTTTCTGACTTAATGGCCCATTCTCCTGCCTTTTTTCGACAAAATCTTCCAAATAATTGTTCTCCTTTGAGCTCCTCCAAAATCGGAATATGTCAGCCATATGCAGCGAAGAGACCAGTGAAAACTAAAAAACGGACAAATACATACCTTATCCATTTTGGCCATATGGCCTGGGAATGCAGAAGAAGAAGAAGGCCCCGGTGGTGGTGAGCGCTACCCTAGACAGATTGGTCCAGCCTGGCTCTGCATGCTTATCATTTTCGACAATGACTGACAGAGAACTCAGATAGCAGAAGGGGTTGCTGCTATTCCAAGGGGGCTGGGCTAAGATTTCTTTATAATGAGAAACTTTGCCCAGGGTACATCCACACTCTTGGCCAAAGGGATTTGAGGACAGCTAGCATTGGGGAAGGTCCCCCCAAAGGCCAACCGATCCTTTTGGCTGCAGCACTAGAGCCAGTGCAAATGCCCCAACTTTGTGGGTCATCATAGCCTTCCATAAAACTATGTACCCGGTACTAACCACGATATTCCAATGCATTGCTATGGAAAATCACTTACAGCTCTCATTTACTATTGGCTCCATTAGCCTAATGTCAACCAGTGGCAAAAGCCATTGAGTAAATGGTCCACCACCACCTCACACATGTATGCCTCCCTCCCCCTCACCCTCACCCTCACCCTCCCTGCACATGCACACCCACCCATGTACATAAACACACACATTGCACGCGTACATGCACACACACACACACACACACACACACACACACACACACACACACACACACACACACACACTTGCAGACATTCTTGTGTGAAATATTGTGACGGTTATCTTGACAAAACAACTCCCTATTACTGTAACACTAACAGCTTTTCACTTTTCACTGTATTTTGTATATAGACTAAAGGCTATCACAGCTACAACACAAAGCATTGTGTTACTCAATCTTAGTTGTATACTTGTAATACTCCCTAGTTGATCCTGGTATGAAGATAAGTAGTTCCCCCTATTGTTTTAGCCTAATTCTCAAGTGCATGCCTTCCTCAGAGTGAAGTGTACAGATGGCTTGATCAGGAAGCTTACTCTCGATGATGTGTCATCTGTGCGTGACTTCCGTGAGTGTCAAAAATAAACTTCCTTGATTGAGCGAGCTCTATCTCATGGTGTTGGCCAGAGTTAAAAGCAATTATTTTGATATCCTATTACTGTATTAGCACAAGTGGATGCAGGTTGGCGCATGCATGGCCCATGGGTATGCGTTTTGAACATGAATATGCAGTCAGACTCGCTATTTCTCGTGCATTCATGTGCAGGCACTTGAAAGAGCTCATGCACTCACTGTGGCTCAAACACACACACACACACATACACACACACACTTATTTAAATGGGGTATCAACTATCATGCTAAGAT
Source organism: Phymorhynchus buccinoides (assembly GCA_017654935.2). Lineage (NCBI taxonomy): Eukaryota > Metazoa > Mollusca > Gastropoda > Neogastropoda > Raphitomidae > Phymorhynchus > Phymorhynchus buccinoides. Next base: position 55,807,438 of record CM065687.1, read on the forward strand.
TCGGATCAGCTCAACTCTAATCCCCCAAGACTTGACACAGTAAATTCCTGACAGAAATCGACTTTCTTTATCCGATTTCTTCTGACCTTGGTACAAAGTTCTACAGGCTTTTGTCCATGCTATGCCACCCTTCTGAACAATCCAGTGGTGTTTATAAGTTCAGTTACTGTACGCACAATTTTCTTTCTGAAACTGTACACGAGCATCTATAGGTATTGTACAACCTTGTGGGTGATAAAATATATACTTATATTTGTTTCTTTGTGTGTTTTTTGTGGGGGGTTTTGGGGGGACTATGAATTATTATATTTCTGTATGACTATTTAATATGTCTTTTTTTTCTCACTTCACTGCTTCTTTTAAAAAAAATATTTTTTGTAAACTTTCTCCCAAGTTTCAATAAGTGCAAAATAAAAAAAAATCATGATTATTAAAAAGCTGGAACCAGGTGATCAACTCCCACTCTTTTTGTTTGTTCATTTGTGTGTGTGTGTACGTGTGTGTGTGTGTGTTAGGGTTTTTATCCAGCTTTCATTGTGCGTTGATACTCCAAAGAGCAGCGACATGATGCACAGTCCATGATGACTGCGGTTGCTGAGTGTCCTATAGAAGGAAGGAAGGAAGGGTGTGGCGCGATTGACAGTATCTTAAAAAAACAAATGACAGGCTTTAGTTTTAAAAGGGCTTGGTGGCTTTGCTTTTTTAGGGCCACCACTGTAGCAAGGTCCAAGGATGACTACACAGCTTCCTAAAACTGAAGCGATTGGAAAGTGGAGTGGGTGTATAAAGAGCGGGAAAGTGGGTGGGTGGGTGGGTGGTGAGGCTAGGTGGTTGAAGACTGTACACTATATGATGGGTATCGGAAGGGTCTGTGGATTCTGCCCAAGTGTACTCTTCCCTTTCCTGTGTACCACTGTCATCAGCTCACTTCCTGGTAGACAACAGACTACCGGTAAGTTGCAAAAAGAAAGGATTGGTATGGTGCATATTTGGCACCAAAAGTTGGGAATATTTTTCTCCTGTGTGTGTCTTTTACTTTCAGTGTCTTTCATTTAACGTCTATCCACTTCTCGTGATATTAGACGGAATACATGCACACACACACACACACACACACACACACACACACACACACACACACACACACACACACACAGAGAGAAAGTGATATTAAATGGAATACTTTTCTCTCTGTGTGTGTGTGTGTGTACACATGAGTGCACATGTGAATGTATGTATGTTCATTGTTGGGCGGGTGAGAAGACAATGGGTTTGAATAGTGTAAGAAGCTTTATGTAACATATATCGTAAGTGTAGCAAATGGAAAGTCCATATGAAGCAGGGTTTTATTTTTAAGTCGTCTTGCTTGTTTGTTATACAGCAACAAGCAGAACACACACACACACACACACACACACACACACACACACACACACACGCACGCACGCACACGCACACACACACACACACACACACACACACACACAGAGAGAGAGAGAGAGAGAGAGAGAAATGCAGAGGCACTCATTACCATTCTAACATACTCATGTTTTTTCACAGAACTGTGATACAAAAGCAACTTGTTTCGAAAATCATTTGTGGTGTCAGTCAATACGTAAAGCTTGAAATACGTTTGACACAGAATGCCTGCTAAATAGTTACAATTTTAAATGAAGAAATCCTCCGAAGTCGGAGTGTGGCTGCCCACGTGATGGCGAGGTAATAAAAAACGGTCACATGTTCTCATCCCTGGCTGGTGCGATTGTGCCATAGTGTTCAAGCGCTTCCGCTGTTCGAATGATCCCTGGAGTCTTTGAGCCGGGGTAGGACGATAACAACAAATGATAGTGATGGATTTAAGTTTCAGGAAAGAAAATGCTCAGGGATCATAGATATAGAAAACGATGAAAATGAATAATAAGTCTGCACTGTTACACTTTGAAAATGAATAAGTCTGCACTGTTAGACTTTTGAAAATGAATAAGTCTGCACTGTTAGACTTTCAAATTGAATAAGTCTGCACTGTTACACTTTCAAATTGAATAAGTCTGCACTGTTAGACTTTCAAATTGAATAAGTCTGCTCTGTTACACTTTTGAAAATGAATAAGTCTGTACTGTTAGACTTTCAAATTGAATAAGTCTGCTCTGTTACACTTTGAAAATGAATAAGTCTGCTCTGTTAGACTTTGAAAATGAATAAGTCTGCTCTGTTACACTTTGAAAATGAATAAGTCTGCACTGTTAGACTTTGAAAATGAACAAGTCTGCACTGTTAGACTTTTGAAAATGAACAAGTCTGCACTGTTAGACTTTGAAAATGAATAAGTCTGCACTGTTACACTTTCAAATTGAATAAGTCTGCACTGTTACACTTTCAAATTGAATAAGTCTGCTCTGTTACACTTTGAAAATGAATAAGTCTGCTCTGTTAGACTTTTGAAAATGAATAAGTCTGCACTGTTACACTTTGAAAATGAACAAGTCTGCACTGTTAGACTTTGAAAATGAACAAGTCTGCACTGTTAGACTTTGAAAATGAACAAGTCTGCACTGTATGTTTTGTCATGTTTTCAGGTTGTTGAACATTGGTAGGATACATTGGTGTGTGTTTTGTAGTACGTGGTCAAACTTTACGTGGTGACAGTCCTGAGATGACCATAGCTGTCGACAGGACTATGAATGACAAACTAACTGTGTTACAGAAAGATTGAGAAATATGCATGAAATCAGAAATCAGAAGTTACATCCTGCTCTGGACACTTTCTCCTGTTTTCTCTTTTTGACGCTGACGGTCGTCCGTAGTGTCATAGCTAAGCATCAGTGCTGCTGCTGCATTATAAGTATTGCGATGGAGCTTACTTGTTGATGGGCAAGAGACACGGTTTAGATTAGAGTTGATCATTTTAAGCCGAGGTTGACAATGGGGGGACCTCTGTGGTGCTCGGTCTTCCTAGCTGCCTTTGGATTTGTTCATTTGGGAGTTCTAGGTAAAGTTTGGAGTGAGGAGTGTCAAGTTAGGTGCGTGCTGAAGGATTGGGTTCAGCTCTTTTCTCAAATGTTGCTCGGGAGACTACTGGTTTTTGGCCCTGTCCGTGCGGTCTGTGGCGTACCGTGCGTGTCTCCGTTTTTAAATTACGATTTCTTCAAAACCACTCAGTCTGTTTAAATGAATTTTGGTAAATAGGTTTGTGAGAATATTACCTATCGACTGATGACTGCACTTTTATTCCAAGGTCAAGGTTACACCAGTTTTGGGGTTCGAACCTTAAAACAAATAATCGTCAATATCTCGGCAACTATTGCGCATATTTCAATGCAGTTTTGTTTTCAGAATGTTCTCCCATGAAAGCTCTGTGATATTCTAAGCTTTGCTTTGTTTGTGCTTCCGTGCATGCACATGCGTGCGAATTACAAGGTTCGAACCCCAATGTTCTATTTCATGAGCCGCTGAACAGCATCGCTTCAAATTTGGTGTAGTAGTGCATCATGGTGCATTCAATGCCCCATACAAAAATTATAACTGTGCTGACCTTGACCTTGAAGTTTGACCCTGAAAACGAAAATTTCTTCTTGTGGCCGTATCTTTCACATCATTGGACTTACGATGCTCAAACCTGGTATGCTGGTGCATTGGCTTATGGTGCTTCGCAATATTGAGAATAAGTCAAGGTCAAGCCACGAGGGGACTTTGCTGCTGCTCAGTGACACACTTGTTAGTTTTTTGATTGGTTGAGATTAGCCTGTAGTAGGGGCCAATGATGAAGTGAGAGCTTGGGGCTCCCAATCGTCCCGCAAAACAAGGGGTCCCAGGCACTCCTTCACTTACAGTATAGAGGTGGAATAGAGGGTCCTCAGGGCTCCCAATCGTCCCGCAAAACAAGGGGTCCCAGGCACTCCTTCACTTACAGTATAGAGGTGGAATAGAGGGTCCTCAGGGCTCCCAATCGTCCCGCAAAACAAGGGGTCCCAGGCACTCCTTCACTTACAGTATAGAGTGTCTTAGAGGCGGGATAGAGGGTCCCAGTGGCCTTGCAAATGCTAAAAGGAATGTTTCTAGTGCATCCCTGGGACACCCTGCACATTCTTTTAGAGGGTCCTTTAGAGTTTTAGTGCTTCATAGACACACAAATGGGGGTCCCTGGGAGCCCTGGAGCTATTGAATTTCAAATTCAAGACACGATTTTCTTCATGTATTAGAAAATTATGGTACAGCTTCTAAAGTTGTGTGTGTGTTTGTGGAAGACTTTGTCAGTTTGTGACTCTCCAACTATGGGGCATTTACACTGACATTTTACTGCTGCAACTGTCACAATTTATCGTCAGAAGTGGCGTCTGCGACGTATCCAGACAGAACCAAAGGGATCGGTTCGTTGGGGCCTTCCCCAACACCAGCTGCCTTCACAACCTTTTGGGCGAGCCCCTGGGCTAAGAGTCTCCACCATTAACAAATTTTAAAGGTGAACCCTGACGGTGAGTTTTTGCAAGAAACACGTCGAGATCACCAGAAAGACAGCCTTTTCAAGGATTGGAACACTCACTTTGCTCTGGTTTCCTAGAAATCAAGCCGTCAAAACGGCGATTCCTCCTTGTCGGAGAGAGAAGCCATTTTGGTTGGGGTGGGTGGAAGTCACTCATTGTGGTTGAAGTTTTTTCATCTTTGTAGTGCAGTACAAAAAAATTGGAGCTATTTCCTTTGTTGTGAGCGAAACTCCTTTAGGTAAACTGTATCAAATAAAACAATAAATAAAAAGGCTTGTATTGTGAAAATGTCGTGCAAACGATTTGGTCTAAGCACAGGCGGACATTTGAAAAGAGATGCAACATGCCTTCTCTTTCACTGAAATAATTTGACTTCCAGCACCTCCGCCAAGGAGGAATCGCCGATTTGACGGTTTGATTTCTAGGAAACCAGAGCAAAGTGAGTGTTGCGATCTCTGTAAAGGGTGTTTTCCTGGTGATCTCGACATGTTTCTTGCAAAGACTCATCCATCAGGGTGCCCCTTTAACCCAGCCCTCCAGAGTAGCAGCTGCCCCCTCCGCTATCTGACAGTCATGGTAGGAAACGGCGATCTGGTGTACATAGGAGATATTGGGTTTGGGGTGCTAAGGCGTTCGGTTCAACGTCAAGAGGTGTTTTGGTCCAGGTTTTGCATGACTATGAGTCTTCTTATTGCATCCCATATGAATTAGGGATTGGGGAATTAAAAGACTGTTGACAATGGATGTCACAGCTCTCCTTAGATTTATGTAATTTCTGGGATTTTAATGTGTGTGTTTTTTCTCATTGGAAGGCCTGAATTTGTATTTCATTTATTACCAGCCGCGAAGGTATTTAGGATATCTAGGCCAAGTTCAAAAATGAAGGTCATTGGTTAAAGGTCATGGTCACTGGACATGAAAATGCTGCCGCACAGCTGATGGTCTAGCGTTTTAACGCTCTATTTATTTGTTTATTTATTTGTTTATTTATTCATTGATTATAAATTGTAAGGTCGTACAGGAATTGAAGTAGAAAAAAACAACCAAGAATTGAAGTAGAAAAAAAACACCACACCTTAATTCCCAATAATTCAGTTTATTCAAACTTTCCTCGGGAGACTCTAAACATTGGAGTCCCCTGCAGAAAATTTGAATAAAACTGAAGTATTGGGAATCAAGATGTGTTTATTTTTTCTACTTCAATTCCTGTGCATCCATATAATTGTAAGGTGATTGTACGCTTTTTTTCCAAGACTGAGACCCCTGCACCTGATAATATGACTAAAGATTGAATAACAAAGTATTATTGCAAACCCAAACTTGGTGTACACTTGTCGGTGTGTCTTATAATGCAATGTGCTTTGCCGTTTGTAAAATAGTAAACCACATTTTTTAGACTTATATAAGGCACACCTTATCATGAGGCGTACCACACACATTTTAATAATAATAATAATGAGCATTTATATGCGCTTATTCTTAAGCAAGTCCTAAGCGCTTACAATAATAACAAATAAATACACCCGCCCCCCCCAAAAAAAAAAAAAAAAAAAAAAGCGGTAGAAAATATAAGTGTTAAAAATTGCTTCGCACATGCGTGTGCGCACACACATACACACACACACACACACACACATGTGCGTGTACGCGCATAAACACGCACACACAAACCAAACACACACACACACTTGCACAAACCACACCCCCCCCACAACACAACACACACTTGCACAAGCCACACACTGCACGCACGTACACGCAGACACGCACGAAGTTCAGATTTTGTCAGTGTACTTTCCTACTGTATCATTCAGCCATTTCATAAGGCGCAGGGGTCTCAGTCTGGGAAGATAAAAGTATCGCCTAAGGCCGTGTACACACATAAGTGGATATTCCATGCGGAAACCAGTGCGCTATCCATAAATAAGTGAAACAAAGACAGGAAAAGATTTGCGCACGTGTCCAAATTTCCCCTATATGCGTAAACTTGTATCCTTCTTTCTTTGGACTTTTAGGGTTTTCCGTGCGGAACTTATGCGTCTAATGTGAACCCAGCCTTATAGTCTGCAAAATACAGTATTTGTTTGATTGACTATGCACAGGGAAGCAGTTCTGTGAGAGTGGTCTCAGCGCCGATGGGACTCATTGCAGCGGAGGATGCAAGTTCGGCTTCGGTACTGCACCCGGGGACGACGTCTGCACCACCAACATACGTGGGTATTGCGTTGTATTGTGTTGTCAGGGTTTCTGAAAGCGTACAGAATGAATGAATCTTTTATTTAACGTGTGTTCACTTCACAAAACGTACAGATTGTGCGTATTTATGCACTAGTACTCTCGCATCACCCCCTAGAATCTAAAGCCATGCAAAACCAGCAAGCAATATAAATAAAGAAATGACAAAAATATATTATACACGCACGCACTAAACACAGACACACGCACGCACTAAACAGACACACACACACGAACGCACCACACGCGCGCACACACACACGCACATACTACACGCATGCACACAAACACACGCGGATGGAAGGGGCACAGTACTTTGAAAAGAAATATAGCAGGCTATGATTTGAAAAGAGTAGTTTTGAGAGAAGACTTAAATGAAGAAAGGGAGTTGGCAAAACGGAGAGGTAAAGGGAGTCTATTCCAAGAGGAGGGGGCCTGGAAAGAGAAGGAGCGTTCGCCAAGGGTCTTGGTGCGGTAACGAGGGATCTGGAGGAGAGAAGTGTAAAGAAGGGACTGGAATAAACTGTCCTGGCCCTGTAGTCATGAGTGCATCTTAAACAGTCAACACGGGTAGTAGTATGGAAATTAGGTTAAACAGCCAATTGTTTTGGGGGTCTGCCAACTCCCTTTCTTCATTTAAGTCTTCTCTCAAAACTACTCTCTTCAAATCATAGCCTGCTATATTTCTTTTCAAAGTACTGTGCCCCTTCCATCCGCGTGTGTTTGTGTGCCTGCATGTTGTGTGTGTGTGTGTGTATTATATTTATGACATTTATTTATTTAGATTGCTTGCTGGTTTATTCATTTATTATTGTAAGCGCTTTGGGCATTTTTTAAGATTAGGCGCTATAAATGCTAGTTATTATTATTAATATTTAGTCAAATTTACATACTACTACCCATGTTGACTGTCTAAGACGTATTCATAACTACAGGGCCTGGTTACTGATGATAGTGGGCCGCCTGTTATGTGAGATATGACTGCATATGTGCTGTATTGCAGTGGTGTATTGTTATGAAATCTGAGATGTTTTGTTGTGTTAAATTATGTTATTTTGCATGCTTACTGCATTGTGCTGGTTCATATTCAGATTAGTCTTCTTGTTTTTGCTGGCGTAGCGCAGTAAAACCCCTGCTAACAGTGAGTTTTCAGTGCTTCACAGTCATAAGCGAGAGTTCACCTTGGCTTAAGGCTGTGTCAGACCAATTGACATAGGCTAGAACACCAAGGCTACATCAAAATAAATAATAATAATAATAAATAGCATTTATATAGCGCCTTTCTCCAAATGAATTAGATTAAAATGTTGTTATGCTATGCATAGTTATGCGGGGATTGTCTTTAGCCATGACAAGCTCCTAGCATAACATCATCAGTCTCCAAATCCCCCGAAAATGGAGTGTGGCTTCCCACGTGGTGAGGTAATCAAAAAGCGGTCAAACATGTAATGTTCTCATCCCTAGCTGATGCATTGTACCATAGTGTTCAAGTGCTTCCGCTGTTGGGATGATCCCCAGAGTCTTTTAGCCAGGGTAAGCCAACAACAGCGTAGTTAGGAGTCCAATAAACAGAATTAAAAACATACTGACCCAAAAAAACAACTGCCATATTTTTCGGACTATAAGGCGATACTTTTTCCCCCAAGCTCCTTATAATATGACTAATAATATAGTAAGAAAATATAAATGTAAATTTTGTATGAAATTGGGGGGGGTGAGTCTCAGGTGCACCTGAAAGATATGGTAATTCCAACCACAAAAGGATAAGACAGAGAAAAAAGAGGGAGGTGGGGGGGTAGGAAGGGAGAGAGACTATAGAAGAAAGACAGACAGAGAGAGGGATCAGTAGAGATATACGTGGTGGTGCCATAGCCGATGAGGTTTAGCCGAGGCGTGGTTACTGCTACACTTATCTGTATTGTTAAAAAATCGGGACTTTACTGCTGTTGCACTGCCTCCGGGCATTGCCTCCAGTATTGTTCCCACCATCTTTGTGATCTGCAAATGTCCCATGTGTGTCTGTTCCAGACCGAGAGGACGTAAAACACCTTTTTCATTAATTCATTCAGGGATCAATAGAGAGACCCAGGAACCTTCCCAGGATCCCCCCCGCTATAAGACTCCCTCCCATTTAAAACCTACTTCTCTGAGACATTGCCCTTCTTTGTAAGTATTAAAATTACCTCCATTTTACAACTCCCTCCCACTTCAGTCTTTTTTTTTTTTTTTAAAAAAGACTAATTTTAATGTGATCCAGCACTTATTTTAAATGATTTTTTGAGGTCTTAAGCGGACCCAGTTTTAAAAGGGAGGTCTTAAGCGGACCCAGCACTTATTTTAAATGATTTTTTGTGGTCTTAAGCGGACCCAGCACTTATTTTAAATGTCTTCTTCTTAAGCGGACCTGCACTTATTTTAAATGATTTTTTGAGGTCTTAAGCGGACCCAGCACTTATTTTAAATGTTTGGGTCTTAAGCGGACCCAGCACTTATTTTAAATGTTTTTTGAGGTCTTAAGCGGACCCAGCATTTATTTCATGTTTTCAGGTCTAAGCGGACCCAGCACTTATTTTAAATGTTTTTTGGAGGTCTTAAGCGGACGTTCTACTGTATCTCATTGTGTTTTATTGCTTTTCTTCTTCTTCAGCATTCCCAGCCATACACAGGTACGATTTGGGAGGAGCTTAGTTTTCACTGGTATCCCCGCTGTATTCGAGTTGTATGGCTTTATATTGTAATGCAACTGTCATAAGTCACTGTCCTAAGTCCTAAGTTTCTTCATTGTCCATTGGCATTGCACAACGCACATGGAAGCTTGTCTTCCACCGTGTAAAAATATAAATATTAAATAAAAGCATGAAACATAAATTTACATTAACAAAATATGTAGCTCTCACACCACACCCAATCATTCATCCGCTCTCTTGCTCACTCATCATGCAACCCACCACCACTTCTGCCTTCATTTTTGACCCTTTCTTTTCTGTGTTGCATTGGAATGTGTATTGTAAAGTATCTGACCCTATTGCCTTGTGTTGCAGTGGGGGAGGGGCTGTCTCAGTGCCACGCGCCAGACTTCTACAAGAACTGGCCCCAGATTAGCTACGGTCGCTTCTTGACCTGCACAGAGTGCAATAAGGGATGGAGCGGAACTTACTGCAGAAGAGGTAGTCACCATGACCGTTATCAGTATCGACATGATAATAATAGGTTTCGCTGAGTACAGCAACAAGCGTTCCATGCAACAGGACTCGTAAGCAATAAAGAACCTTTTTTACCGCTTTGATAAAAAACACCCTCAAATTGTTTCCTATTTATAGCATAATGGCATAATATATGCATTATTAGCTAATGAAAAGAGGGGACGTTTTATAGGCCTGTCCCTATTAGTAGTATTACTGTATTTTTCAGACTATAAGGCGCACCTTATTAAAAGACGTACCCCCCAAAACAAAAACAAAAAATTGTTTTTATATTTTCTTTCTATATTACCATAAAAACTGGACTATAAGACGCACCTGTATATAAGCCGCATCCCTTAAATTGACAAAATATTAGGTATTTTTTCATATATAAGCCGCATCAGTTTATAAGCCGCACATAAAATTGTATGTGCACAAACGAACACAAGTATAGAAATTATCCTATCAGAACATGAGTATTGAATGCTCTCATACTTTAAACACGAGATTTGAATCTATTGATTACCAAAACCAGTTTTGAGTCGAAAGAAGCAAAAAATAGGCTGAAGAATGTGGCCAGAAACAGATTTAATCATACTGATAAATGTAGAATGGAAAGAAATCCACAGATAAGCTGCATCAGTCTATAAGCCGCATGTGCCAAAGTTGAGGAAAAAAGTAGCGGCTTATAGTCCGCATTTTACGGGTAGTACAGTAGATCCTCCCTTATAAGACTTCCCATTATAAGACTCCCTCCCATATAAGACCTGCTTCTCTGAGACATTCAGGTATCGCGGAAAACCCGCGAAAGTGAAAATTTGATAACAACAACAAAAAAACAAAAAATCTGCGGTAAAAATTCAATCGGGTGCCTAAACATTACGTGCATTAAAACCTATGCAATCGCTTCGCGGAACCGGATGTGAATGACTGAACAAGCAACTTCCCGCCGAAGTTAGCAGTCGTGCGCGGCCTAGCTCACGCCACACGTTTCCAGATATGTGATCCTAGTGCTTCTTTTTCTTCTTCTTCTTCTTCTTCTTCATTTTGACGCCCAACTTCATTTTAGTTTGAGTCGACATCTTTCAAATGAAATGCAGAATCGGTTGGATATTCTTCCGCGAAACTCACTTTGCCCCCATTACCATTCTTGACTACTACTTCTGCTGCTGTTACTTCTACTACTACTTCTGATGCTCCTCCTCCTCCTCCTACTACTACTACTGCTACTACTTCTACTACTACTGCTACTGTTTCTACTACTAGTACTACAAATTTCGATGGCTTGGAGTGAAAACGGACTATCTTTAGATAGTCCATTCACATATTATTGGATTTATTGCAAAAACTAATAACTTGTATCAAACAATGACTGCAGAGGTATACAAAGGGGGTTTTGCTTTTTTTTTAAATTTATATTTTAGCAGGTTTTTTTTTATACAAGTTATTAGTGTTTGTAATAAGTTCAATAATAATGATGTCAATGGACTATCTAAAGATAGTCCGTTTTGACTCCAAGCCATCGTACTACTTTTACTACTACTACTATTACTTCTGTTTCTACTACTACTACTACTACTGCTGCTGCTGCTTCTACTGCTGCTACTACTGCTACTTCTTCTGCTACTCCTCCTCCTCCTACTACTACTACTACTACTACTGCTTCTACTACTACTACTACTACTACTACTACTACTACTACTACTACTACTACTACAACTGCTGCTGCTACTGTTTCTACTACTACTCTTACTGCTTCTACTACTACTACTTCTGCTGCTGCTGCTGCTGCTGCTACTACTCCTACTCCAACTCCAACTACTACTACTACTCCTACTCCAACTTACTACTGCTTCTCCTACTACTACTACTACTACTACTCCTCCAACTACTACTACTACTACTACTACTACTACTACTACTACTCCTATTCCTACTCCTACTCCAACTACTACTACTACTGTTACTGACTTTTCCTTCTTTCTACAGAGAACATTGCCTTCAAAGTTGACAAGAGGCTTCAGGATGAGAACTATACCACGTCTGTGAAAGTGAAGATGCCTGGGATCAAAAACATCACCCTCAGCAGTAAACGCCTGAAACCCGCAATGATTGTCTTGTACCCTGCAGGTGAACGACTGTCTTTTTTTCTCTCAATCTTTTAACCCTTTAGGTCAATTAGTTATGCCTTTGTTGCCAGTTTGCCAGGCCATTTTGGGGCGCGGCAAAATCGTGAATGAGTGCTGATGTATATGTGTGTCACAGTGACCCAGCACCACTAAAGGGACACTAAGTCGCCGGGCTAGTTTATCACAACAGGCTTGCAAAGTCAAAAATCTGTTTTTTTTATTTTTAGTTTTTTTCAATTTTGAGTTATGGGTATTTTCGTGCTCTCTAGCATCTCATCTTTCATATATATAAAGGACCATCCTTGTTATTGTCTCTAAATACTCCAAAAAGTGCTTTCAAATGAGTAGGTTGATGCATTTTCTTCAGCTAGGCTAAACTTTAGACTGATTTCTCAAAATGGCTGACAGTCACCCTAGCAACTTTAAATGCTCATAACTATGATACGGAAAACGTTACAAGAATGGTTCTTATATCATTTGAATGATAATTGTCTGAAGTTTCTAGCTGTACCATTATCTCAGAATGGTCATTTTGACACTTAATGGATCACATATACGTTGGCAGAAAGTACTAAAGCATTTTTTTGTATTCATTAATTTTTATTCCTTCTCTTCATTCATTCCACAATTCCTGAGTACTGAAGCATTACAGAGGATGTATCATACGTCGTAAACACTGAAAAGGTTAAAGGGGCACCCTGACGGATGAGTTTTTGCAAGAAACACGTCCAGATCACCAGGAAAACGCCCTTTGCAGAGATCGCAACACTCACTTTGCTCTGGTTTCCTAGAAATCATGCCATCAATTTGGCGATTCCTCCTTGGCGGAGGTGCTGGACGTCAAATTCTTTCACCCAAAGAGAAGGCGTGTGCTGTCTCTTTTCTAATGGCCACCTAATCGCTTGCATGAAAATTTCGCAATACAAGCCTTTTTATTTTATTCTTTTAAATTTTATGCAGTTTATCTAATGGAGTTTCGCTCACAACAAAGGAAATAGCTCCCTTTTTTTTTTTTGCTGCACTACAAAGAAAGAAAACGCTTCAACCACAATGTGTGACCTCCACCCACCCCATCCAAATGGCTACTCTCTCCGGCATCTCCGCCAAGGAGGAATCGCCGTTTTGACGGTTTAATTTATAGGAAACCAGAGCAGAGTGAGTGTTCCGATCCTTGAAAAGGCTGTCTTTCTGGTGATCTCGACGTGTTTCTTGCAAAAACTCATCCGTCAGGGTGCACCTTTAAGATCTTGTTGGAAAAATGGGTGCTTAGTTTAGCTGAAAGTGGAAGGATTACCTTCTGATTCTTTGAAATTGTGATTGTTGTATGATGTTATGATATCAGATTGTTCTAAAAGGTTTTGATACGAGCGTATCCGAACTTTCAGATTTAGATCTTTGCATCTCTCACATCACAGCTAAAAAAATTTTTTTTTTTCCCTTGCATATTATTCCAATATGGTGTGTTATTTGTGTTTTTCAATTTGGGCATACAATGGATTTTAAAGTACATGCTTATGTGTTGAATATACGTCATTATGTTTATATATGGGTGTGTGTGCGCGTGTTTGTGCGTGTGCATGTGTGTATATGAATGTCCGCTTATGCATCTATGAATGTGTAAGCTTTCAACTTACCTAATACCTACATTGCCACTTCAACAATGATGTTGCAATAAATGGGGCTACAGGCATTATGAAATGGATTGAAAAGAACAAGACAGTACCCAAGTATCATTTACGTACAGACCTTGTTGCCCAGCAAGAAGTGTTAAACTGCACAGTGGAGGGATGTGAACGCCTCAGGCTGTCACCAGAGGGCGCTGTGATGCTGAGGTGTGACACAGGGGCCACAGGCAAGCGCAAGAAACTGGTCGTCAACTGCACCGGCAGTAGCCTCCCTTTCTTCCTGCAGGAGATCAAAGTGTTTGGTAAGAAGCTTTTTTTTCTTTCTTTTTCTTCAAAATGGTTGTCATTTTGTCTTTTTTGTTACACAGAGCTGCCTGAACCTATGGTTTGTTTGTGACATTTCAATCTAAAATGTCTACACCCCGTCACAACAAGAGGCGTTTTCCAAAAAATATTAAACCGCTTAGCATTCCTGCCGATTCAGCATCATGTTGAGGTCCCGCTGAACGGGTCTTGGCTGGCTGGGTCACTTGTAGATTAGGGGATTTTTGTTTGTTTTTGTACGACCTTTGGACCTCGACCATAACAATATTTTTTTTAAAGTCAAACCATTGATTGTGCATACTTAATGGAAGAAGGGAACGAGGCAACTCACGAACCTGGACTTCTGCTGATGGCCAAATCTTGGATTCTTTTAATTTTTTCTTGGCATGACAAGCTATTCTTCCATGACCTGTCGTTCTTGAACAGCTTCAAAATGCACTGGCTGTCAATCTTCAGCTCCTAACTGGTTTGCTGTACGTATTTAGCATGGGCCTTTTGTTCATTTATTATAATGGTGTTAAGGAGCAGGAGTCTCGGTGAGGTCTGAACAATACGGTAATGCAGTTGAGGTTGTTACCAAAGACTGTACAGGGGAAGATAAACATCCGGTCTCTTTTCCCTATATGAGTAGTGAGGACAGAAACACTGGTTGTGTCCCTTTGAAACGTGACACATTTTACACATCGATAGGCCAGTTGAATTCTCCGTTCAAGTTCCAGTCCGAGTTTTTGGATAGCCTCCACTGTGAATAGTGTACACGTCCGCACTAACGATAACTCTATCAGTCCGGTTCGCCGAGCTTTTAAGTAATCCATCTTACCCTTTTAGAATATCTTTGTTGTTACTCTTTCGGTTGTTAGAGACAAAAATGTATACACAGTGGAGGTTTGTTGCCTTTTTTGCTTTCCTCTTTCAGAATATAAGTGTGTGTGTGTGTGTGTGCGCATGCTTGCATGTGTGTGTATGTATGTGTGCATGTGTGTGTATGCTGTGTGTGTGTGTGTGTGCGCTCATGTGTCTGTGTGTGCCTCTATGTGTGTGTGTGTGCGTGCATAGGTGTGTATGTGTGTGTGTGTATACTTCTGTGTGTGCGTGCATGCGTACATGCGTGTGTACGTGTGTGTGCGTGTGTGTGTGTGCGTACATGCGTGTGTGTGCATGTGTACATGCGTGTGTGTGTGTGCGTGCGTACATGTGTATGTGTGTGCGCGTGCATGCATGCATGCGTGTGTGTGTGTGCACGTGCACGTGCATGCTCTGATGCATGTGTTATTTTTCCAGTGTGTGCAGACATGTGGACGGGGCTGGACAGGGGGTGTTCTGAGCCGTGTGGCTGTCCGGACGGAGTGACCTGTGACCCCTGGACTGGACACTGTCCACCTGACAAAGGTCTGTGTGTGTGTCATGTACACCAGTTTGTTTAATTAACCCTAACACTAGCCATTCCTCAGCCAAAATTTACCATTAAACTTACTTGGGTAGAGAAAAGATTTCGTCTGCAATACAGTCGACCCCCTCACGAACGGCCCTCTGATTTACGACCTCCCCTCTTTTACGACTGAAATATGAATGACAGATCGTTTTTCTTCTGAACTTGCCTCCTCATTTACGACTCCCCCTCTAACTCCCCCTCTAACGCGTTTTACGACCGTAAATCTTGTTGATTTTACGACCGATGCAACACATTCTGACAATTATCAGTCGCAAAAACGTATGATATCTATCCTTCTCGGTCTCAGTTCGAGCCGACGCACAGCTGGGGTACCACTGTTGTTAGGTCAATCTCGGTAAAAACGAACCGTTCTCATGCCAAAATTGAAGAATTTAATCAGCGATATCATGATCTGACCACTAAATGTCACCACTTTTATGCACATGTGTCATCACTGAGCAGTTTATGATCAAAGTTTGAACTGAAACAGTCGCGATCGTGTCGATCTTTACGAACTCTGTGCACACGTAGGCCTAAATGCGAAGTCAACTCCCAAGTTGAAACTAGGTGATCGGTCACACTCCATAAGTTGGAACTCAGTGAATGGTCTCACTTTACAAAAAATAAGTTGAAAAGCAGCTCCTTTCCGTTATCAAACTGATAAATCGGTGTTAGTGCGTGCACTGAAACACTCACTGAATGCAAACAACTCACAAAATCCGATAAATGAAAGCAGCTGGCGCATTAGCGTTTGCCGTGATTTCGTATTTGCGGTATGTGCGGCGCCATTTTGTCAGCCGAGTTGTATGCGCGGTAAAAGTTCCGTGTGTGCAAACTGTGACTGAAAATGAATTGCCAGAGCGTAAAATAGTGAAAATTTTCTGTACTGTTGTTATGTGTAGTTTGTGTGTGAGTGCAACACGGGCCGTCAAGCACACTTTCTGTTTTCACTCGTTTTCGCTCGTTTTCGTATATTACCTAGACCGCGGATGTTTCATTCAAGAATGACAGAGAAAGCATGTTTTAGTGTATGCATGTGCTGTGCATCATATACGGTGTAGTGAGTACATTGTTTTGGTCACCCCTGATTTAAGACCCCCCTCTTTTACGACCGATTTTTCACGATTTTTTGAAGGTCTTAAAAGAGGGGATTGACTGTACTGGGGATTCCTCTGTGATGTGCATATAATAGGGCCTACCCTTACCTCCCGAAATAAAGAACATAAGGTCACTGGATACCAGACCCTCATTTGATGCCTTTCAGTGACATGGGTGTTCAATCATTGTGGTACCAAGAGGCGACAGTGGCGATGAAAGGGCTAACCTCATAATCAATCAATCAATCAATCAATAACTTTAATAATCCCTGAGGAAATTACAAAGCACATTCACAGGCTCGATTTCTTTTTGTATGGAGGTGTAAATTTATCTTTTTAATGATTTAAATTTTGAAAACCAATTTGTTATTTTGTGTTCAACCGAATGAGTTGAAAACAGCTATGCCACTGTCCGTCATAGAAATTCCACGCCTTGTAGGTGGGGTCAGTTGCTTTTGTGCATGAAGACCACGCATACAAAGCAGAAAAGTCTTTCCTTTTCTCCCCTCTTCTTCTGTCTCAGGTTCGTTAAACAAACCGTACTAAGGCATGCATAATACATAAATCAGATATCACAAAGGAACACAGCAAAAGCATACAATGGTGTCAGATGATTAGAAGGGGAAAAGTAATCAATTTACCAGTAAAACATTCACACCACCCTTAACTCACTCGGCACTGGCCAGTTGCTTCCCCTTACAACCGTTTCGGACGGGCCATTTGACTTGGTTCGAAAACCCATCACCACAAAAAAAGTTATGAAAAGTTATGGACTGATATTTTCAGATAACATTACTAACACCATGCACTAAACGATCGTACAATATCAGATTCCATGCCTTCGTCGTTTGTCTCCTTTTGACGAAAACCCGTCACACATAGAAAGAAGGAAAATTTCACATTCCGATCTTTGACCCCCCTCTACAGCCAAACCTGAATGTAAAGTCTGCAATGATTGGTTGATTTCAAGAGAAGCAAGGTCGAATCAAACAGAAAATAGGTTATGACGTCGCACTTGAAAGCTGATTACACGCCAGAAATCAAAACCTCTTGAAAACTTATGAGCCGGATCCGGGCAATTCGTCCTAAACGGTTGTGCGAGCCATGAGCCGAATCCGGCTCATTCGTCCCGAGTGAGTTAAGAAAGATTGTTACTTCTCTCCCTTCCTTTTTTCTGTCTCATCCATCTTAACCCTTTCACCGCCAATGTCGCATTTATGCACCACAGTGGTTTAACCCTTTCACCGCCTGCCATTTTTCAGCCAAAAGATACCATCAAATTTAACTGGGTAGAGAGGGGAAAAAACCTGCAATATTGCAAATTCCTCTGTGAGTGTGATGTGTATAACATTAGGCCTATCCTTACCTCCCAAAATTAAGAAAATAGGATCTTTGTATATTAGGCCCTGATTTGGTGCCTTTTGGTGACATGGGTGTTAACCCTTTGCGCCCTGACTGTTTTACAAGAGAAGAGCACTCCCAGCCTGGGGGGTTTGAGAGAAAACTGCACTATTTAGGGGTGCCGCAATAAAAAAAAAAGTATCTAAAAAACTACTTGATGAAACTTACTGAAATTTTGTGTGCTTACTAATGGATGACTGTGTTGTGTTGTGTGTGAAGTTCAAGCCATTTTGGAAGTTTTTTCTTTTTTTAAATTTTATGAAAAAATTAAAATAAAATAAAAACGGCTGATTTTTGTTGTCACATTTGTTTACAACCAAAGAGACACAACAAAATCACACTAAACACAAACAAACACAAATGAAAACATAACAGAACATATGTTCTTACCTTGAACATGTGGTAAATCCACAGGAAATAAGTTTGAAACACTTCAACCGAGTCGCACAAAATACACAAAAACTGCACCAAGCCACACTTGTTCATGAATATAAGTCACAGCCTGCTTTCATTTGTCACTACTATCACTTTCTGATCTGAATACACTTGCTGAACACACAATTATCCAACAGTTTATATTTTGTATACCAGAGTCACTGTCAGAATCACTTTCTTGCATTGCAATGGGTCGATCAATCACACAGGAAGCATGTGGGACACGCCCTCTTGATGTTGATTTTCATCATTTTGCACCTCAATTTCATCAGTTTCTGGTCTGTCGGCACACAGGCACTGTGCGAAGACTCATTGTCTACGAGTGGAGTGAAGTCTGACGAAGATTCACTCACTTCAGAGCCTAAATTGTCCATTTCAGGGTCAAAATCGCTATCATCATCAAGGAAGATTTCATCCAAAACTTGTCTCACAGTGTATCGAACTCGTTTGCTCATTTTGACTCCAAAAATATTTTAAAAAAAGATAAAATCGCTTTAGATTTGCTTGTCGAAACTTTGCAAGTCAGTGGCAGGAAAATGCGACAGAATGAGCTCCCCTTACTACTTAATATTCATGTTGTTTGAACCGAAACTAAGTGCGTGTGTCTGCCCGACAATTTGTCGGGCGTAGGATTCGAGAGGCAGCTACTCACGCCCGACAATTTGTCGGGCACAGGGTTGAATGAGTTAAACCATTGTGGTGCAAAAATGCGACATTGGCGGCGAAAGGGTTAACACCCATGTCACTAAAACTGTAAAAGGCATCAAATGAGGGCCTGTTATTTGAAGACCCTATTTTCTTAATTTAGGGAGGTAAGGATAGGACTAGTGTTATACATTTGTCACAGAGGAATTCCCAATATTGAAGATTTTTGTTTCTCTACCCAGTTAAGTGTATTGGTATTTCTTGGCTGAAAAATGGCTGGCGGCGAAAGGGTTAAACAACCAGCCACTGTGTGCAACCATGCACTCTAATAAAACCAATAGTATTAACTATGGAAAAAGCATAAACATGTTAGTGTGTGCGAGCTACCCTACTTTAGTTTTCTGTTTGCAGAGTGTCTACCCTAGTTTTAAGTCTGTAAAGTCTTGTGTTCTGGATTACATGTGTTTATATTTGGTTTATTCTAGTCACAGAGACTTATCTCAGTGAAATCCGGGCTGCTCTCCCCTGGAAAGTGTGTCGCTGCAAGTGCAGCGCCTACCCTTTATTTATTTTTTGTTGTTGGGGGGGGACATTTTTGTACCCAATATTACATGCATGAAAGTTCTCTACCCTAGTTTAAATGTGTAAATGTGTGGATTACAATTTGTAAAAGTCTTCTTTCTTAGGTGTCAATATGCGAGTTCCTGTATCTTTGGTTGCTTGCGGTGAAGTTTGCACCAAAGGTTACGTGTACAAAGTGGAGTATCCAAGGTTTTCGGTGTGTCAAATTTTATCGATGATATTTCTGTGTTATGCTTTGTGTACATCACACTTGAAACCTCATGCGACTTATCCGTAAAGAAGTAAAAGAAAGCAAGAAATAAGTGGATGCACTTATTTTTCTTACTTTCTTGCGGATAAGCGCATGAGATTTCCACGCGTAATGTGCACAAAGCCTTATTCAATAGGATTTAATTTTATTTGCCTTCCTGTTTTCTTCAGAAATTTTACCAGAAACTACAAGCCCAAGTCCCACAACCACCGATGACGTCACTCAGTCTTCGTCGTCTGCTCTGCTTACCTCCCCTGCCCAGACCCCAGACCAATCGTCTACCAGCTCCATTCCTACGACCCCGGTGACCTCCGATGAAGATTTGTCGACTTCGTCCTGGTCATTGGAACACAGCACTGTCACTGACGGTGTAGTGACCACCGAGGTGGAAATGACAACTGAAGAGTCCACTTCTCAGACCACTAGATCTGTCTCTACACGGGAGAGTGCGACTGACGACGTCACCAGCGAAATGATCTCCCCTGTAGGAGTCTCCGACGCTGATTTTTCAGTATCTACGCAGAGTTCTGTGATCTTGAATTCCACCCAAGTGGGCGAGTCAACTCAAAGGGTTGAGGTGTCGACGGTTGATGATGTGTCGTCCCCGGATTCGACTGACGTGGCGACACAGTCGTCAACACCTTACGATGTAACAACGTCACTGACGCGTGAAGGTGTTACCGTGTCGCCTGTTGCCACCACAGAGAAGGAAGAAGGGACGACGAAAGAGTCATCAACTGGTAAAGAAACGACTGACGTTCCTTCCTTCCCCACCACCCCTGACCAAGAAGAAACGACGGAAGTTTCCACCTCAGAACAAACCTCCACTGCGACCGAAGGAGAAGAGACTACGGACTTTACTTCCGTCTCTGCATCCACGACAGAGCAGACACCCTCTGTGACGGAGGAAGGCGCAACAAACTTCACAGTCGCTTCGGCGTCAACAGCAACAACAACACAGAGCGCAACGGCGACCGACTTCACCGAAGAACCGCTCGCAACCCCAGAACCGGTAGGCCCGTCAACAAGCAACGTGCGCCAAGAGGACCAACTCGGTGAACCAGGGGAACAGCCAACCTGCGAGTGATGGGGGTGGGGGAGGTGATGGTGGTGGTGGTGGTGGTGTGATGAAGGAGGTGGGGGGGGCAGTGGGGGCGATCGTGGTGTTGGTGGCGCTAGCGATGCTGGCCGGGTTCGTCTACAAGTGAGTTTGTTTTTGCGTGTGTTGTTGTTAACGTTGGTTTGTTTGTTTGTGTCTGCTGTTCCCTCTTTCCAGTCCATCCATTGATGTAGTTGTGGGTTTTTTTAACTCCCTTAGCTGGAGCTTACCGTAAAATGCGGACTAAAAGCCCATGCGGCTTATAGACTGATGCGGCTTATTTGTGTGTGTTTTTCTTCCCATTCTACATTTATCAATATGATTGTTTCTGGCCAGATTCTTCAGCCTATTCTGAGTTTCTTCAAAGCTGGTTTTGGTAATCAATAGATTCTAATCTCATGTTTAACCCTTTCACCGCCAGCCATATTTCAACAAAAAATGTACATAAAATTTACCTGGGTAGAGAACGAAATCCATTGGGGATTCTTCTGTGACATATCTAAAATAAGGTCTATCCTTACTTCCCAAAACTAAGACAATAGGGTCTTTGGATAGTAGACCCCAATTTGATGCCTTTTAGTGACATAGATGTTAAATCACTGTGGTGCTAAAATGCGACGTTGGCGGTGAAAGGGTTAAAGTGCCAGAGAGCATTAAATACTCATGTTCTGATAGGAAAATTTATATATTTGTGTTGCTTTGTGCACTTACAATTTTCTCTGCGGCGTATAAACTGGTGCGGCTTTAGTTATATGTGAATAAATACCTAATATTTTGTCAATTTAAGCGATGCGGCTTATATACAGGTGCGTCTTATAGTCCATTTTTTTCGGTATTTAAGATTTCCAAACTGTCATTCACACCCCAGTGTGTGAAGAGTTGTAGAATTTGAAACCCAGCAGTCTGTATGGAGTTTGAAATGTAAGGTTACCAAGAAGCCACCACCAGAGGAGACACTGCACTGCTGCTGAGTCACCTTGATGGAGTTCAGTGTGGCCTGTTCTCAGCTAACATACGCAGGACATCACCTTCTCAACCCCCCTACTGACGACAATTAATGTCTTAGTCGCTGAGCCAGTGTCAGTGAGGTTCCACTCCACAGCTGTCTGAAAGTTAGCGTTAAAGAAAAACAACAAAATGAATCTTTAACGCCTTCACTGCCACAGAAAATTTGAGAAATGATCAATCTTCTTATCATAAAATTTAAAAGGGACCTGTTACAGTGTTCCCCATGCTTCCAAATTTGTAAGGGTCATCATGAGACATGACCCTTTGCCCCCAAATTTTAAGGGTCATTTGAAAATTTTTGAGGGTCAAAATAAAAGCCATAATAAATGGACAATATGACTGCAGAAGAGCTTGCCATCACGATGCTGAAGCCAGTCAAATTCTTCACACCAACTGGACTTGAATTTGCGAGTTACTTTCTTCTTTTCATCACTACTGACAGTTGAAGTAGAACTTGAAGGGCCTGGAACTGGTTCGAGGGTTTTTGTCACCTCACTTAAAACTTCAGAGTCTTTGGAAGAACTTTGCGTCGAAGTTTTCGCAATCCAGCGAAGCAGCGCCATTTTTTTGCTTCCAAGAAACGCGCGGGCTAGGCTTAGCAGCAGTGCACGTGCGAGCAGCATGGGTGCGAGAAACAAAGGGAAATTACTCTGTGGTTCATGATTGTTTTTGTCGTCTGCTTCAAGCATGGTATAGTAGTGAAAGAATAGGCCCAGTATATTTTGTTGATCGTTTCCCGCAAGCCGAAATGGCTTCGACATTCTGATCGCGGCGAACACGTTTGAGGAAGCAGTCGGCTGAGAGAAAAACTGTACGTCACAATGACGTATTGACTGAAAAATGTATACGTCAAACTTGAAACTTTGTACGTAATTTACGTACAGATCTGCGTAATCGGGAACACTGTGTTAGACTCAATCTGAGAAAATGATCTAGAGATATTATCTTTCCTGACTTGTCTAATCCAAAAAACAAGCATTCCAGGAACTCTGACATCAAAAGTTGTGACATCATCAATGACATCACACACCCTGTGGTACTGGTAGACTTGGGGCAGGGGGTAATCTTCGGTGTAGAGACTTCTGACAATTTCATATGCATGCACCTCCTGTGGGGATACCGGGGGGCCTTTCGTAAAAATAGTTCCCCCTCCTTCTGGAAGTTCTGTGCTTGTAACTTCCTCTAAAATGCCGCTCCCTTTGACTCTGCCTTTTCCCTTTGCTTGCTGTCATCTACTATCTTTCTGCCTTACCACCTGTCCATTCTCCTGCCTTTTTTTCACGACACACTTTCAAGAAGATTTCCTCCAGCCGAAGTCAGACTTGCTGGGCCTAGCTATTTCTTAGTTAGGCGCATAACGGCAGCATGACGCATGTGCGCTCATAATTGACAGGAAACTGTCTGAGCAATCGAAGAAGAAGAAGATATGCATGCAAAATATGATTTCTAAACTGTTTGGAATAAAAAAGATAAATGACAATAACCTATCACTTGAGCATCCTTGGTGATTGGAGAAACGTTAACGGCTACTTTGGTTTCCTGTGACAGGAAACGATGGGGCAGGAAAGGGTTGCTGACTACTTTGGTTTCCTGTGACAGGAAGTGATGGGGCAGGAAAGGGTCAACGACTACTTTGGTTTCCTGTGACAGGAAAGGATGGGGTGGGGAAAAGTTAACGACTACTTTGTGACAGAAAACGATGGGGCAGGAAAAGTCAATGACTACTTTGGTCTCACAGGAAACCATGGGGCAGGAAAGGTTAACGACTACTTTCGTTTCCTGTGACAGGAAATGATGGGGCAGGAAAGGGTTAACGACTACTTTGGTTTCCTGGGGCAGGAAAGGGTTAACGACTACTTTGGTTTCCTGTGACGGGAAACGATGGGGCAGAAAAAAGTTAATGACTACTTTGGTTTCCTGTGACAGGAAACGATGGGGCAGGAAAGAGGAGAAACTGCTTGGGAAAGACGACACAGCCTGCGGTGGGTGGAAAACCATCTTTGTGTGTGTGTGTGTGTGTGTGTGGTTTTCAGCGAAATGGACTTGAATAGACCTGGAATGTTTGTTGTTTTCGTACCCTGGCTAAAAGACTCCAGGGATCATCCCATCAGCCGATGCACTTGAACATTATGGTACAAATGCACCAGCTAGGGATGAAAACATTACGTATGTGACCGGTTTTGATCACCTCGCCACGTGGGCAGCCACACTCCGCCTTTGGGGGATTTTGGAGACTGATGATGTTGTTATGCTAGGAGCTTGTCATGGCTAAAGACAATCCCTGCATAACAATGCATAGCATAGCAACATTTTGATGTAGCCTTGGTGTTCTAGCCTATGTCAATAGGGTATTGGCCACAATTTTGTGGACTCTATGCAAGACTACTAAATTGCCCGCGCTTGTTTTTGCCCGAGTTCCCGTGACCTCTCTAATTCAACTCTCTAATTTGAACTCCGTGAAATTCAAGGCTGCTGGCCACGCGGCAAATGCCCTATTGGTCTGACGCAGCCTTAGCTCATTCGCATCGCAACGATTTTCAGTTATTAAAAAAACTCACAGATCACTCCAGCCATACACACAAACAAAACATACATAAACAAAAGGAGAAATGAAAGAAGATTACAGGTTTTTACTTCAGGTTTAAACATAGGGAAGTGGTAGATCAGACTTTTTTTATAGAAAAAAACCACCGATTGGTTAGCCCCAAACAAACCACTAGATAAGCAAAGTTAGAGGCAAAATTGTGGTCTAAGGGAGCGAAGCGAGTTTAGAAATGACCAAGGTATGGTGTGCACACAGATTTACTTCCCTTGAAGCAAATGCATCAAGTTGACAGCTACCTATTAATTCCGGACATATATGGCCGGAACGACTTGAATAAGTTAAGCCAAGGCATAGACCTGAATGAACTCAATACATTGAGCCTGATGATTTTTAGCACGTGTGAATGTTCAACCAACTGTACAGCTGCATGTTTAGAATCTACGTGCTTTAACCCCTTCACTGCCGAGCGCAGTTCCGGTTCCGGGGCAACTATTTGCTAAGCCGTTTTAGGTTGCCGAGTCTATCGCAAAACTTTCTGAATAAAAGTGCATATAACCTATGCTTTTCTGAACGGGGATTGAATATACTATCCTTTGAGAACACTCTCACATGCATTCGAACATACTGCGTAAAGCGTATGGATAGAAAAAGGGGAAACTCTTAGAATAACCCTATGACGGATATTTCCGTGACGGGGGTAGTTTGTAGGTTACCGGAAGTTGACGAAATATCTGTGACGGGGCAGTGTAAGGGTTAATAATAATAATAATAATAATACTGAACATTTATATAGCACTTTACTCCCTTTGCAGGGAGCTCAAAGCGCTTTACATAGACAATAAAACACAAATAAGTTAACATCATACACATAAGACTCACTACAATCAAATCAAATATACATCAAATAACATTATTTAAACAAAGCCCTGTTCATAACCACAAAATTTGAAACAATATTACAATATTATAACAAAAGAAACAAAATTGCAAGGGAATTCAAAGTTCATGAGCTACGTTATTGCGCAGACACACACACTAATAGAGAAGCACACAGTCACACACCATGCACGCGCACGCACGCACATGCACGCACGCACGTGCGCACACACACATACACACACACACACACACACACACACACACACACACACACACACACACACACACGCACGCACGTGCATATAATGTGTACACTGTACAAACATTTCCATGAAAACCTATGCACATTTTGCTGGTGTTGTTGTGTCATCATTTCTGTATGTATGCATGAGTGAACACTTTCTGTGATGTTGTCAAACGCCTGAACTCATGTTTGATGCGTATCCAGTGTGGGATATGTTTGTGAATGTGCAGTTCTTTTTGTCAGATCAGATCAGGCATCAGAATTGTCAGAGGATTCAGAGAAATTCAGAGGATTAAGAATGTGTGACAGAGGATCGGCTTCTCTTGACAGAGGTTTTGCCTGTTTGTTCAGTGTTATATTTTCTATTAAATATCATTTTAAAGTGATTTATCACTATATTAAGCCTTTTTGGTGGTGTTGGAAACTCATTGCAGTGTTGTCCCTCTTCAGTTTGAGGCCTTGATGGCCCCTTTTACCGCGGTTTTCAGAGGATTGGACGTCAGACTATTCTGATGCCTGCAGATAATAGAGACAAGATAATATAGCCGTTAGGCTTTTAAAGTCCCATCATTTTTGGTCATAAAATGTATTTTGTTTAGTGACAAGGTCGTCGATTGCTCAGTTTGTTGTTGATGAATTAATCATCATATTCATATATTAGTTTTTTGTCGCTTGTCGCTTCATTCGTCCTACCGTTGATAAGGTCCTTTTATTAGAAGGAATTGTCTGTAGTTCTTTGCATCTTCATCTCTTTTTTTCCAGTTTTTCATCGTAGCGTTGTGCTGTTTTCGTGCAATAATTATTTTTGTACGATTATGTAAGTATTTGCATCTTGAGAAACAATCCCAGTCTTTTCGTCTGCACATAACCTTTATATGACTTTCAATTTATTGACTCAGTGGTTGACTTGGAGATGAACGACCGAGCTCCCTCACCCTCCAAAGAAGAAGAAGGCGAAGAAGTGCAGTACGCCAATGTGAGCGAGTCGTTCAGTGTCGCCTCGGAGCCGGTGCCTGTGGACGCCTTCAGAAACCACGTGGGTTATTTGACCAGGGTCGGCGGGTTCAGCAAAGAATACCAGGTGGGCAGGCTTTGCATTGTATTTTGCCAACTGTTGCTGTTGTTGTCGTACCCTGGCTAAAAGACTCCAGGGATCATCGCAACAGCTGAAGCACTTTGAACACTATGGTACAAATGCATCAGCTAGGGATGAGAACATTACGTGTGTGACCGTTTTTGATTACCCCGCCACGCCGGCAGCCACACTCCGACTTCGGAGGATTGTGGAGACTGATGATGTTATGCTAGGAGCTTGTCATGGCTAAAGATGATCCTCGCATAACTGTGCAGAGCATAGCAACATTTTGATGTAGCCTTGGTGTTCTAGCCTCTCATCCGAAAGACTCCACGTTCAGACCATAAGGCCTAGTGCAGAGTGAGAGGGAAAATCCCCTGTACCCAGGTTCAAGCTCGGGTTTATTTTGCACAAGGTGAACGCGTTACCTCTGTGCCACTGTGCACCTCAATGCCACATTTACAGCACAATACAATACAATCAATAGACGATTTTCAGAAAAAAATGGGGGAGAGCACTTCGTGAACATTAGAGTTGTTCACCTCCATTACTCGGTCAAATACCATAGCGACAATGCGACAATGGCGTCGAAGCTTGAAACCGCAAGATGCGAGTCAGCGACTTGCAAACATTTTGTAGAAAAATAAGGGGTGACCAGTTGCTACAAAGTGATAGAACTTACAAGCTGTGATGTAAAAATATAAATTACATCAATTTCAGAATGACGCACTGCGTTCTACATGCTGTGTGTCTCCTCAAACACAAGAAGCGAGGGCTGGGGATTTACCTGATGGCAGAGTAACTTCTCCTGTTTGACCGATTGAATTAGACAAGATAACTCCTACACATCATGAAATTACTCCCCTTAATTATTTCCGAACAATTCCTATTACAATGCAATACACTGTGATGTATCCAGGAGTTGCCCCATGGTCTACAGTACCCAGTGACCGCAGTATAATACAATGCATTACAATACAATACACTGTGATGTATCCAGGAGCTGCCCCATGGTCTACAGTACCCAGTGACCGCAGCATAATACAATACAATACAATGCATTACAATACAATACAGTACATTGTGATGTGTCCAGGAGCTGCCCCATGGTCTACAGTACCCAGTGACCGCAGTATAATACAATGCATTACAATACAATGCAGTGCACTGTGATGTGTCCAGGAGCTGCCCCATGGTCTACAGTACCCAGTGACCGCAGTATAATACAATGCATTACAATACAATACAGTACATTGTGATGTGTCCAGGAGCTGCCCCATGGTCTACAGTACCCAGTGACCGCAGCATAATACAATGCATTACAATATAATACAGTACACTGTGATGTATCCAGGAGTTGTCCCATGGTCCACAGTACCTAGTGACCGCAATATAGTACAATGCATTACATTACAATACAATACAGTGCACTGTGATGTGTCCAGGAGTTGCCCCATGGTCTACAGTACCCAGTGACCGCAGCATAATACAATGCATTACATTACAATACAATACAGTACACTGTGATGTGTCCAGGAGCTGCCCCATGGTCTACAGTACCCAGTGACCGCAGTATAATACATTACAATACAATACAGTACATTACAATACAATACAGTACATTGTGATGTGTCCAGGAGTTGCCCCATGGTCTACAGTACCCAGTGACCGCAGTATAATACAATGCATTACATTACAATACAATACAGTACATTGTGATGTGTCCAGGAGCTGCCCCATGGTCTACAGTACCCAGTGACCGCAGCATAATAGATTAATACAATGCATTACAATACAATACAGTACACTGTGATGTGTCCAGGAGCTGCCCCATGGTCTACAGTACCCAGTGACCACAGCATAATACATTACAATACAATACATTACAATACAATACAGTACATTGTGATGTGTCCAGGAGCTGCCCCATGGTCCACAGTACCCAGTGACAATATGCAGCATAATATGGATTAATACAATGCATTACAATACAATGCAGTGCACTGTGATGTGTCCAGGAGCTGCCCCATGGTCTACAGTACCCAGTGACCGCAGCATAATACAATACAATAAATTACAAAGCAGTACGCTGTGATGTGTGCAGGAGCTGCCCCATGGTCTACAGTACCCAGTGACCGCAGCATAATACAATGCATTACAATACAATACAATACAGTACACTGTGATGTGTCCAGGAGCTGCCCCATGGTCTACAGTACCCAGTGACCGCCCCATGGTCTACATACCCATAGCATAATACAATGCATTACAATACAATACAGTACACTGTGATGTGTCCAGGAGCTGCCCCATGGTCTACAGTACCCAGTGACCGCAGCATAATACAATACAATGCATTACAATACAAGCAGTGCACTGTGATGTGTCCAGGAGCTGCCCCATGGTCTACAGTACCCAGTGACCGCAGCATAATACAATGCATTACAATACAAAGCAGTACACTGTGATGTGTCCAGGAGCTGCCCCATGGTCTACAGTACCCAGTGACCGCAGCATAATAGAATGCATTACAATACAATGCAGTGCACTGTGATGTGTCCAGGAGCTGCCCCATGGTCTACAGTACCCAGTGACCGCAGCATAATAGAATGCATTACAATACAATGCAGTGCACTGTGATGTGTCCAGGAGCTGCCCCATGGTCTACAGTACCCAGTGACCGCAGTATAATACATTACAATATAATACAATACAATGCAGTGCACTGTGATGTGTCCAGGAGCTGCCCCATGGTCTACAGTACCCAGTGACCGCAGTATAATACATTACAATATAATACAATACAATGCAGTGCACTGTGATGTGTCCAGGAGCTGCCCCATGGTCTACAGTACCCAGTGACTGCAGCAGAGGAGGCCAACGGTGGCTGTGTGAAGAAAAACCGCTTTAAGGACATCTCTCCGTGTAAGGACGTTTTGCTGTTGCTCCCTGATGTGTGCTTTTCATTGTGAGAGTGTGGTTACTCACTGTTTGTTTTCATTGCAATGTGTGTGTGTTAGACCTGTTTTCCTTTCTGATTTGTCTTCTGCTTCTTCTTCTTCTTCGATCGCTCAGACAGTTTCCTGTCAGTTATGAATGCAGATGCGTCAAGCTGCCGTTATGTGCCTAACTAAGAAATAGTTAGGCCCAGCAAGTCCGACTTCGGCCGGAGGAAATGTTTTTGAAAGTGTTTCGTGAAAAAAGGCAGGAGAATGGACTGGTAAGGCAGAAAGATAGTAGATGACAGTAAGCAAAGGGAAAAGGCAGAGTCAAAGAGAGTGACAGATTAGAGGAAGTTACAAGCACAGAACTTCCAGAAGGTGGGGGAACTATTTATGCAAAAGACCCTCCGGTATCCCCACGGGGGAACGGATTTGTCTGTAATTATTACTTTTTGAGACCTGATTACGCTGTTATGGTCGGCAACAACAAAATTCCACATTTCTGCTGAACGAGTGCAAAAAGGAAAAAAAGAAGAAGAAATTGATAGAGAGCATATTGTTTGAACTGTACTGGGCACTGTCGTCAGCTATGAAAGCTAGTGATGTCCCTTGACTCGTTACTTCTGGTCAGTCTGCTTCCTGTTTGCAGACCCAGACCGCCATTTTCATAGGGGCGATTGCAATTATGGTGAAAAAATAGCACTCATAAGCATCAATGTGCGAATACCCCCCTCCCCCCCGCTCAACACATATTTTGACACACGTTGAAGTTGGGTTTGGACGGGAAGTTGCAACGTGCATGTATGATGCCTGAAATTACTGGTTTCAGAGCTTGGATTACTGACAGTGAAAATTTGGGGTAAACAGGTCTGATGTGTGTGTGTGTGTCTTGAACGAATCTCATAACATACCATTTAGTGTTCCAAAACATTTTCTATAAATGCTATCAGCAGGGAGCTCTCTGACTCTGAATGTGCATGCGTACATATGGCCATGCGCAAGACATATAGAAATCAGTCAAAATTGGTCAGCTTCGATGTGTTGGTCCTTGGACTTACCAGTTGATCCAGACAATCTGCATCATCTAACAGAGCTGTAAAGCAACAATTTGCACAGATAAAACACCGATGGTGACGCTAAATTAACAAAACAAAAACTTGAGTTTTCCATTCCTCGTGTGAAGTGACGTATTTCGACTTGCGAGTCAGTGTTTTGCGCACAGTGTTATGATGTGAGTGTCTGAGGGTGTGTTCCTTACTGGTATATTACTTTTTACAATTTCACAGTAGGAGTTTCATTTCTTCAGAATGTTGGTGAGCTAAGATAAATAAAATGCATATTAACCTCAACTGTAGGAACTGCTATTTCCTGCCTATGTGCCTGACCATTTGCTTCTCTGCGACCAAGCACACACACACACCCCACCTACACACGCACACCCAACCTCCCCCCCCACCCCCACCCCACCCAAAAAAAACACACAAAGAAAAACTGAAAAGTTTATTTCAACCCGTCAAACTGAAAATAAAGAGTTGACTTTAGGCACAGTTGCGCAAGGCTTTGTTATTTATTTATTATTTATTTAGGAAACTTATATAGCGCATTACCTTAAAGCTCAATGCTTGTTACTGTATGATAGAGAATTTAACCTTCTTTTATTTTTTACATCTTTTTTCCCCCCTGTTTTTATGTTTATTTATTTGTTCTTTATGACTGGGGTAGGTTTTTTTCATATTGTCGTTTTTTTATTTTCAAACCACGCGTTTTAATTGAAGCATAGCTCTTGGTCTTCTTGCTTTTCTTTCATCTTCTCATTCTCTCTGTGTCCATACATGTTCTTTTCTGTTTGCTCAGATGATGAGTCCCGGGTGATCTTGAAGAAAGAAAACGATTCAGATTCAGATTACATCAATGCCAATTATATTGACGTGAGTACCATTTTCAGTATCGATTTTGGGGTGGGATGGAGGAAGGGGAAGTTGGATAAGGTGAGGGTAAGGGTGTGTGTTTGCTACTATCAGAAGATTGTTTGTGATGCGAAACCTATGTAACTGAATAATAATGGTAAAGTAGATCAAACATAACAGGGTTTCTGATTTTGTACCTCTTTTTAAGGGGTACGATCACACCCCTGTTTACAATTTTAACCATAAAATGTAAGGGGTATTTTCACCCCCAGTTTCAAATTTTAAAGGGTCAAGATGGAATTGGAAATATGAGATAAATTCTACCCCAGTTCACACACACACAGACACACACACACACACACACACACACACACACACACACACACACACACACACACACACACACAGACAGATACATACACACACACACACACACACACACACACACACACACACACACACACACACACACACACACGCACGCACACACACACACACACACACACACACACACTTGCACACACACACACACACACACACACACACACACACACACACACACACACACACACACACACACACACACACCATTCCTTTTTTCTGTTTGTGGAACAACTTATTCTTTGTTTTCAAGTTTTCTTTCACACTTTCCAGACTAGGCAAGCTTTAAGAGCCAGAGCTTTCTGCACGATCTTGTAGAGTTCTCTGTAGATCTAGGCTTGTGACTCCAGCTTGTGGCAGTAGCCTAGATAGGCCCAGCAGACCGTTGAAATAGGAGCTGTAGATCTAGGCTTGTGACTCCAGCTTGTGGCAGTAGCCTAGATAGGTCCAGCAGACCGTTGAAATATGAGCTGTAGATCTAGGCTTGTGACTCCAGCTTGTAGCAGTAGCAGACCATTGAAATAGGAGCTGTAGATCTAGGCTTGTGACTCCAGCTTGTAGCAGTAGCAGACCATTGAAATAGGAGCTGTAGATCTAGGCTTGTGACTCCAGCTTGTAGCAGTAGCAGACCGTTGAAATAGGAGCTGTAGATCTAGGCTTGTGGCTCCAGCTTGTAGCAGTAGCAGACCGTTGAAATAGGAGCTGTAGATCTAGGCTTGTGACTCCAGCTTGTAGCAGTAGCAGACCGTTGAAATAGGAGCTGTAGATCTAGGCTTGTGACTCCAGCTTGTAGCAGTAGCAGACCGTTGAAATAGGAGCTGTAGATCTAGGCTTGTGACTCCAGCTTGTAGCGGTTTTTATTTACATATAAGCCGCAGCAGTATACAAGCCGCAGAGAAAATTATTCAATAAGAAAAAGTTGACAAAGTTAAACAAAAAAGCAGTAGATGTTGCCTACCACCTATGTGCTGAAAGCAACACAAAAATATAAATCATGCTAGTACAACATGAGTATTTAAAGATATGGAACTTTTTAACACGGGATTTGAATCTATTAAGTGTCAAAACCAGTTTTGATAGCTTCAATGAAGCCAAAGAATAGGCTGAAAATGTGGCTGGAAACAGATTCCATAACACTGATGAACATAAAATTGGAATAATCCACATACAAGCCGCATCAGTATATAAGCCGCATGGACCAATGTTAAGGGGAAAAGTAGCGGCTTATAATCCGTAATAATATACAGACAAACCTCTATTTTAAGACTTCCAAAATGTGCGGAAAAATCGGTCGTAAATTGGAGGGGTCGTATGACGGAGGTTTTTACTGGCAGCCGTAGAAAGAAAAAGCTCAGCACAGTTCATACTCTCTTCTTCATGCACACATACAATGACATATTAAAACTGGATTTGGGTCTTTCCAACTCCATAGGATTGTGCAATCGATGTATTACAGTTTCACTACGCCGACTTCTGTTAATCACCTCCACTCTCGTCCAAAGTCAGTGGTTTTCTTTTTCAAAGTCAGTGGTTTTCGTGCTTTTCCTACGCTTTCCGCCATCTTTTCTACAACAAGGGAAGCGACTCCGCTTTCAGGCCCTTGACCGTGGTTGTTTCCCTTTGCTCGAAGTCTATGCAGACGACAACAACGGTCGTAAAAACCAACAAAATGGCGGTCGTAAGTCGCGTTTTAGAGGAAGTCGTTTAAGAGAGGTCGTTTACATAGTAAAATGCATCCGTGCCAACAAATCCGGTCTCAAATGAGAGGTGGTCGCTTAACAGAGGGTCATAAAATAGGGGTTTGTCTGTAGTAAAATATGAGAACAAAATCTGAATTTTGTGTAAAATTTTGGGGATGCGCCCTGTAGTCGGACAACTATGGTAAACAACTTTGACCTGTTGCATATGTTTTGTGTGTTCACTTTATTTCAGGGGTTCGCAGAGATCATGGCTTACATAGCTGCCCAAGGTTTGTGTAACAGTGTCTGTTCTTCTTTGGAGCTGGCTGGGAGGGAGGGAGGGAGGGATTGGGAGTGGGGGTTCGCAGAGATCATGGCTTACATAGCTGCCCAAGGTTTGTGTAACAGTGTCTGTTCTTCTTTGGAGCTGGCTGGGAGGGAGGGAGGGAGGGATTGGGAGTGGGGGTTCGCAGAGATCATGGCTTACATAGCTGCCCAAGGTTTGTGTAACAGTGTCTGTTCTTCTTTGGAGCTGGCTGGGAGGGAGGGAGGGAGGGATTGGGAGTGGGGGTTCGCAGAGATCATGGCTTACATAGCTGCCCAAGGTTTGTGTAACAGTGTCTGTTCTTCTTTGGAGCTGGCTGGGAGGGAGGGAGGGAGGGATTGGGAGTGGGGGTTCGCAGAGATCATGGCTTACATAGCTGCCCAAGGTTTGTGTAACAGTGTCTGTTCTTCTTTGGAGCTGGCTGGGAGGGAGGGAGGGAGGGATTGGGAGTGGGGGTTCGCAGAGATCATGGCTTACATAGCTGCCCAAGGTTTGTGTAACAGTGTCTGTTCTTCTTTGGAGCTGGCTGGGAGGGAGGGAGGGAGGGATTGGGAGTGGGGGTTCGCAGAGATCATGGCTTACATAGCTGCCCAAGGTTTGTGTAACAGTGTCTGTTCTTCTTTGGAGCTGGCTGGGAGGGAGGGAGGGAGGGATTGGGAGTGGGGGTTCGCAGAGATCATGGCTTACATAGCTGCCCAAGGTTTGTGTAACAGTGTCTGTTCTTCTTTGGAGCTGGCTGGGAGGGAGGGAGGGAGGGATTGGGAGTGGGGGTTCGCAGAGATCATGGCTTACATAGCTGCCCAAGGTTTGTGTAACAGTGTCTGTTCTTCTTTGGAGCTGGCTGGGAGGGAGGGAGGGAGGGATTGGGAGTGGGGGTTCGCAGAGATCATGGCTTACATAGCTGCCCAAGGTTTGTGTAACAGTGTCTGTTCTTCTTTGGAGCTGGCTGGGAGGGAGGGAGGGATTGGGGGTGGGGGGTATTTTTTTTAAAATAAGAGATATGTGGTTGGGTGTGTGGTTCAGTGTGTGTGTGTGTGTGTGTGTGAATACCATTCATGTGTGTGTATGCGCGAGAAGGATGTGTATACTATTCATGCATGTGTGTGTATACTATTTACGTGTGTGTGTGTGTGTGTGTGTGTGTGTGTGTGTGTGTGTGTGTGTGTGTGTGTGTGTGTGTGAATACCATTTGTGTGTGTATGTGCGAGAAGCATGTGTATACTATTCATGCATGATTGTGTGTGTGTGTTCGTTCTTTAATTTAACGTCTATCCACCTTAGAGTGATCTTAGTGATCGTGTGTGTGTGTGTGTGTTTGTGTGTGTGTCTACTATTCATGATTGTGTATAAACATGTGTGTGCAGGGCTCCCAGGGACCCCCATTTGGGGGTCTATGAAGTACTAAAATTCTAAAGGACCCTTTAAAAGAATGTGCAGGGGGTCCCAGGGATTCACTAGAAAAATTATTTTTAGCAATCGCAATGCCACTGGGACCCTCTATCCCGCCTCTAGGACTCTATAAGTGAAGGAGTCCCTGGGACCCCTTGTTTTGCGGAACGATAGGGAGCCCTGGTGTGTGTGTGTGTGTACTATTCATGATTGTGTGTGTGTGTGTGTGTGTTGCAGGTCCTTTGCAGGACACAGTGGCTGACTTCTGGCACATGGTGTGGACGGAGGGCTGCAGTAAGGTCATCATGCTCACCAACCTGGTGGAAGGAGCCAAGGTCTGAATGGGTACACTAGTTAGCTCTGTCATTGTGGGGTTTAAAATGAAAGTAGAACCTCTTCCTAAAATCGGAATACATTGACTGAATGCAGCAGGGAGGCTAGTGAAAACTAAACACTGGACACATAATGCTTCACCCATTATGGCCATACGGCATGGGAATGCAGAAGAAGAAAGTGCATCAACAACATTTGATACGATGGATTCATGCCTACTGCTTTGAAGACCCTATGGCACGAATCCCTGCAGCACAAATCTCTCTCTCTCTCTCTTGTTACTTTGTGAGTCTCTTCCAAAGACACACACACTTACACACACGCACACGCACGCACGCACGCACGCACGCACGCATAGCTGCCAACTTTTTCAGGAATGTCCAGATTTCTAAAGTCTGTCAGGAAAATCCAGAAATCTATTCTATCATCCTTACCATTCCACTACAAAGTGCATATTTGTACAAGATTAGCTTGGAAGACAGAAATAAAACCAAGAGTGTCTTACTACCACAACTCCCAATCCAGGTAACTTCCGGTTAAGCAGACTACTCACTTTCTTTCAAGCTAGCATGGAAGGCAGGTTTGTTTTTCTGTTTCTCCAGGAATTTTGTCTCCTGCTTTCAGCTTAATGAGTGTCTTTTGTTTTCCTTTGGTTTTCTTTGTGTTGCTTTGCTACTTGGGTAAGTTCGTTCGGCCCTCCCCCCTTTTTGGTTGTAATCTTTGTGAAGATTTCGGGCCTGTTGGTCAAAAGGTGGGCGTGGCTTCTGGCTTCGGGTTTCGCGTTATGGAATCTACTCCTTCTAAAGAAGGTTGTAGATTCTTCGGCGTTAGTTAGCAAACCTTCAAGTAGTTCAACTAAGGAACCTCAGCCTTCTCCTCCCAGGGATGACAAAGACCGTTTTCTAAAATCTAGTCCTTCAGAAAAGTCTTTGTCCAAGTCAAATCTCGGTCAAGAAGTTCGAGTAAGTCTCATTCTTCGCGTTCGGTTCAAGATACAAAGCAAGTGGTGTCGGAATTGCTGGCTCATTTGCGTTCTACGGGCGAATAGTCTTCGGCCATGCCGTTCTCCTTCTCCCAAGTGGATTCGGCTGGTTTGGTCCAGCACATTTCGGTGGGTGATTCTCATGTTGTTGGGTGTTTTGGACGTTGACCCGGCCTTTCCGACGGTTGGTCTTCCACTCCAGGATTCGTTGTCCGTTGAAGATCTCTCACGGATGGAGCTGCAACCGGCATCCGGGTTTTTCCCGAACAAGGTCAGTACGGCTCTTCTAGCCAAGCTAGCTCCCGTACCCCATTGGTTCCTGGCGTTCATGATACCGCACGGGCACTTCCGGTTCTGGAAGAAGAAGCTGCGAAGAAACCGGTGGTGCTGTCCGACTTGTCTTACAGAGCTATAGACAACCGGGCGGTACCCACCGATGCCACCATTACGCCTGGTGATGCCGGCCGAAAAACGGACGATGCCGCTAATGGGGGTAGCTTCCCTGGCGACGGCAGCCTCGGTGCCTTAGGCACCGGGCCGGCATCCGCACCCGGAGTTCTCCGAGCGGACCGGCCACGGCGACATGGTCTCGCGGGTCCACCACGGGCACGGCGGCTACGGCCTCTCCCGTGGGTGGTCCCTGGCGACGGCAGCCTCGGTGCCTTAGGCACCGGGCCGGCATCCGCACCCGGGGTTCTCCGGAGCGGACCGGCCACGGCAACATGGTCTCGCGGGTCCACCACGGGCACGTCGGCTACGGCCTCTCCCGTTGGTGGTCCCTGGCGACGGCAGCCTCGGTGCCTTAGGCACCGGGCCGGCATCCGCACCCGGAGTTCTCCGAGCGGACCGGCCACAGCGACATGGTCTCGCGGGTCCACCACGGGCACGGCGGCTACGGCCTCTCCCGTGGGTGGTCCCTGGCGACGGCAGCCTCGGTGCCTTAGGCACCGGGCCGGCATCCGCACCCGGGGTTCTCCGGAGCGGACCGGCCACGGCGACATGGTCTCGCGGGTCCACCACGGTCACGGCGGCTACGGCCTCTCCCGTGGGTAGTCCCCAGGCCCAGGGCCGTACGACGGCGGGCAGTCAGTCCATGGGACGTTTTTGCCTCACGCCCGTTACCTGGTCACGCCCGTTACCGCTGGTATGGTTCTTCAGCGGACCTACTCTCACCAGGAGGTTATGGACCTTTTGTCGGGTTGTTCTTCCTTCGGTCAGTCAGCTCAACCAGCGGCGTCAGTTACGACTTCGGGTCACACGGTGGATTCTATGGAAGAGGTTTTTTCAGATCCTTCTGTTTCTGTCATTCAAGGGTATCTGGCGGCCTTGCAGCCTTACTGCGCTCCTTCTTTCACGGTTGCAACCGAGAGTTGTTCAACCGTACCCTTGTTGTCTTCCTTCTGAACGAATTTTTGCGGGGGCAACGGCCCCGGCTTCGCCGTTCTTTCGAATGATGTCTGTTCTGGCAGGCATGGTTTCTTCTGATTACAACCATGAGTTGTTCAACCAGTTGTCTCGTTCACCCGTTCCAGTAATCCTTTTTGGTCTGGTTCCGTCCCGATCGAACTATACTGTCCGGCTAACATGATCTTCCATGCCCAGCCGTCAGCTCAGTTGTTTGACTGGGTGGCGTTGAAATGGGTTAAGTCTACGTCACGTTTGCACACTGTTTCGCCTTTTGTCTACATGTTTTCCTTTTCGGTGGGGACATTTCCGCGTCATCTGGTTAGATTTGACGTCATGCGATAGCAACTATGTTGCTCTTTCGGTCTGTCCCTACGTCAGAGGTAGTTTTTTATTTTTACCTTCCAACGGTCTTAGCATGTAGAGTTGGTTACGAAGTGCAGTCGCACATTCGTACCGTGGCTTCTCAGTTTGCTAGTTCAGAGGTTGAATCTGCTGTTTTGCGGATTCTCATCTTAATCATTTAGTACTAGCTGTCTCTTCCCGTCATCGATCCTTTGCTTGCCCATTCTGAACAAGTCTTGTCCAAATGTGGGCCATTTTGTTTTTGACTCAGACTCGCCACTTCGATTTTTCTGGTTCGAAAGGGCGTAGCAGCGTGTGGTGGCCCGGTCCGGCCACTCATAGTCCGTTTTTGTATCGGCCTTGGCTGCTCTAGGTGACTCCATGCGGAGTTTGTCATCTCCTGGCTGCTTTTCCAGGATGTTGTCTCGGTGGAGTCCACTCAGGTTCTGCCCCAGGATGATGCTTTCGGTACCCTTCTGTCTCGTGGGTGCCGATTGTCTTTTCTCCGCCTGCAGATCCTCTTCGCTTTCAGATCTTGGACGCAGAGGTCAAGTCCCTTCTGGACAAGGGTGCTGTGATTCCAGTACCCAACCCAGGCCCGGGTTTCTACTCGCGCATGTTCACTGTACCAAAGAAGAACTGTGAGTTCCGTCCAGTGCTGGACTTGTCTCCTCTCAATGCTTTTCTGCGCCCCATGGCGTTCAGAATGGAGATGGCTGCTTCGGTTCACAACTTCATCCAGCCGGGGGATTGGGCGACTTCCATAGACCTCAAGGATGCCTTTTTCCATATTTCGATCCACCCAGATCGAAGGCATCTCTTGAGGTTCGTATGGGGGAACACGACTTATCAGTTCGTAGCCCTTCCCTCCGGGCTCTCTCTGGCCCCTTGGATTTTCACCATGGTGGTCAGGGAGTTCGTCGGCGTGGCCGGGTCCAGAGGGATCCGGCTCAAGGTGTACCTGGACGGCTGGCTCACCTCGGCTCAGTCCAGGGACCGGTGCCAGGAACACACTTCGGAGCTCCAGGACCTGTCCGTCCAGGTTGGTTTTCAACATGAACGTCAAAAAGTCGGATTAGACTCCGGCCCAGGAATTCAAATTTCTGGGGATGGTCTTCAATACCCAGACGTTCACGGTCTGTCCGTCTCCGGATCAGATCCAGTCCATTCAGTCCTTTCGGGAAAGTGTTCTGTTGGCAGGTTCAGCAACGGTTCGTCAACTTCTCAAGTTGCTGGGCATCATGGAGTCTTTGGCAGACCTCTTGCCTCTGGGACGTCTGCACAGGCGTCCGTTACAACGAAAGTGTGCGGAACTCAGGGTTTCTCATCTTCCTCTGGAATCTCAGATTGTTTTGGGCTCGTGGTTTCGTGGCTCAGTTCTCCAGTGGTTGGATCTGGTTTGGCTGGGGTCCTCTGTTCCCAGTCGGCCTCTCCACCATCAAGAATTCCTTTTCACGGATGCATCAAAGGAAGGTTGGGGGGCTCATCTGGACCGGTGAGAGGTTTCGGGGTTGTGGTCCAAGCAGATTCGTCTCTCCACATCAATTTTCTGGAGATGGAGGCGGTTTCGCTCGCGCTCAAAGCGCTACTTCCCCTGCTACGAGGCAAGTGGGTCACAGTTTGTGGCGACAACTCCACTTGCCTCTCGTACCTTCGGCGTCAGGGGGGCACGAAATCGTCTTCACTCTCCAGGAAGGCAGAGGAGATCCTGCTTTGGACTGCACAGAATTCCATTCTTCTAACCGTGGAGTTCTTTCCCGGGAAGTTGAATGTTCTCGCCGACCAGCTGGGCCGTTCCAACCAGGTGATTGCAACGGAGTGGACTCTCGTCCATCAGGTCCTTCAACCCATTTGGTCAATGTGGGGAAACCCACACATCGACTTGTTTGCAACTCGCTTCAGCCGGCGTCTTCCGCTTTTCGTCTCCCCGTTGGCAGATCCCTTGGCATGGGCAAGAAATGCCTTCAGTCTCCAGTGGACGGGTCTGTGGGCCTACGCCTACCCATCCACAGCTCTTCTTCCAAAGGTGTTGGAAAGGTGTGCTCGGGAGCGTCCTGCTCTGATCCTCATAGCGTCAGGATGGGAAACTGTCCGTTGTTCCCCGAGCTGTTAGCTCTCACCCACGTTCCGGGTGTTCCCCTCCAGTTGTCACCAAGTCACTTGTTCAACCGCGGACAGGCGTTCCACATCGAAATCCTGCCGTCCTTCACCTGACCGCTTGGCTACTTTGCGGTCAGGATTGCGGTCACAGGGTCTGAAAGGTGAAACCATTGAAGTGATTCTTCAATCCCGTCGTCAAAGCATGAATACCTTGTATTCCTTGCGTTGGACCTCTTGGTTCAATTTCTGTTCAATGAGTCTTTTTCTCCTTTGCACCCGACTGGTGCTCAGTTTGTTTTCTTTTCGTCTCATTTGCATAATGAGAAGGGCCTCTTGGACCAAACTTGTCAGGTTATAAGTCGGCAGTTAGCACTATTTCGATTGCTACTGGTCGTCAACCTTCCTTTGCTTCTTCTGTCTTGGTTTCCCATTTTTTGGATGGTTTGCGTAA
Organism: Phymorhynchus buccinoides; assembly: GCA_017654935.2. Lineage (NCBI taxonomy): Eukaryota > Metazoa > Mollusca > Gastropoda > Neogastropoda > Raphitomidae > Phymorhynchus > Phymorhynchus buccinoides. The sequence goes on from CM065687.1 coordinate 55,848,344, forward strand.
TAAGTCGATTCGCCCAACCATCAGACTTCCGCTATGGGACGTTTTTTCTTGTGCTTCACTTTCTCAGGTCAGAATGTGAACCGCTTTCTTCGTTATCTTTTAAGCTTCTTTCTGTTATAACGCTTTTCCTCGTTAGTCTTGCCTTAGCGAGACGTGTGAGTGGTATCCACGCTCTTAGCGGTTTAGTTAATGATTATGAATTCGCGGAGGATGGTTCCTCGATCTCCCTGGCTTTTCTACCGGAATTCCGTGCGAAAAATCAATCGGCTCAGCAAGCTTCTCCGTTGGTTGTTATCGAAAGTCTCTCTAACATCCTCGCTCCGGACGATGAGGAAAATGTCTGTGTCCGGTTCGCTGTTTGCGGGCATATCTCCTTCGTTCAGTCTCGTTCCGTAGCCAGAAACGCCGCCTTTTCATTTCTTTGAATTCCAACTATTCAAATGATATCCGTAAGGCCACTTTGGCTCGCTGGTTAGTCGAGTTGATTCGACTAGCCTACTCCCACGCCGATCGTTCTGCGCCCCCAGGTATACGGGCTCACGAAGTTAGGGCTATTAGCACCTCACTAGTCTTGGTCAGGGGTGTTCCAGTCCCTTCCTTATGTCCTCCGCCTTCTGGAAGTCGGAGACTACATTTACCTCTTTCTGCCTGCGCGAGTTTTCTACTCTCCGGCAGGACAACACGTTTGGCATTCGACGTGCTGTGTTGTCCTCCAAGACGGTGTCCTTTTGAGGTTTGACTTATTGTCTGTTTGTTTTTATAGACTTATGTCTTTTGGGGGATATGTAAACATGATTTGCTGTTTTACCTTCTTATTTTAGATGGTATGTGTGTGTTTATGTGGTATCTCTGTCATGGTTTGTTCCATGGTTCTCAGAGTAGTGCTAAACCATTACCCACCTCCTTGTTGGTAATCATGCACTTTGTAGTGGAATGGTAAGGATGATAGAATAGATTGAGGAATTTTTATTAATTCTACTATCTATTTTATCTATATACTTACCATTCCACTACATTTAATTGACCCACCCACCTCCCTCCTAATGGTTTTTGAACGTGTACCTTCCCTTTTTATTAGATGCTTGCTTTCAAGAAAGTGAGTAGTCTGCTTAACCGGAAGTTACCTGGATTGGGAGTTGTGGTAGTAAGACACTCTTGGTTTTATTTCTGTCTTCCAAGCTAATCTTGTACAAATATGCACTTTGTAGTGGAATGGTAAGTATATAGATAAAATAGATAGTAGAATTAATAAAAATTCCTCAAACTATCTGATTTTCCTGAATTTGACATTTCCAAGGAAGGATAGGGGCACTGAAGGATTTTTTAAAATGCATTTTCTTAGTTTTAAGTTGAACATGCAGCCAGTTGAACTTTAAAAGTAGGATTTTTCAGAACTCTCTTTATAGACTTTTTATATACAGTATATTGATTCAAATTTGATACCTTTGTTTATCAAAGTGTAGTTTACAACAACAAAAAACACGAAGAGTGAAGTTTTGCAGCTTCAGTTCATAGAAAACCTTCAGCTTCAGGGACGTTGCCCTCACACCACCCCACCATGGGCGCTGCTCCTGGATCCTACCGGGGGCCGCTGAAGGCCCCCGGATCCCTGTACTTTTTGTCAGGAATTTCATTTCTCCAAGGTTGGCAGCTCTGAGTTGGGTCTTCGCGCAGTAGGGTCTTTGAGCAGTAGGGATTCACGCAGTAGGTTTTGTTGAGTAGGGATTCATGCAGTAGGGATTCGTGCAATAGGAATTCGCGTAGTTGGAATGTACGCAGTACGTTTCGCGCAGTAGGTTCGTGCAGTAGGGATTTGCATAGTAGGGATTTGTGCAGTAGGGATTCACGCAGTAGGTATTCACATAGTAGGGATTCGTGCAGTAGGTTTCATGCAGTAGGGATTTGCATAGTAGGGATTCGCGCAGTAGGGATTCATGCAGTAGGGATTTGAGCAGTAGGGATTCGTGCAGTAGGTTTCATGCAGTAGGGATTTGCATAGTAGGGATTCACGCAGTAGAGATTCATGCAGTAGGGATTCGAGCAGTAGGGATTCGCGCAGTAGAGATTCGCGCAGTAACTTTCCCGCAGCAGGAATTTGCGCATTAGGATGGACACCGACATGATCCATCTGTGTATGGTTTCAGGTGAAGTGTGAGCGCTACTGGCCAAAAACTGAGGGGGAGGGTCAAACCTTTGGGCAGTACACGGTCACCCTGGTCAGTACCGACCACCGGGCACACTTTGTACATCGCCACTTGAAGATGTCCAAGATGGCGGAGGGGGTGAGTGATGTACGCTATTTTACAGACCCTAAGGCCGTGTACACATACACGCGGATGTTCCGCGCGGAAACCCATGCACAATCCGTAAATAAGTAAAAGAAAGAAGGGAAATAATATACGCACGTGTCTGACTTTCCCCTAATCCATATAGTTTTGTCCTACTTTCTTTTGCTTTTTATTTCCGCGCAGAAAATCCGGATGTACTGTGTACCAGGCCTAAGGTGTATCTTATCTTATAAGGGGTACCCCCCAAATTTATGCGAAATTCTGATTTTGTTATGTAACAAGTTTCATACTGTATTATCAATGATATTATAAGGCAGTCAGGGGGAAAAAGTATCGCCTTAAAAGTTTGTAAAGTATGGTATGTGTGAGGGAAGAGGTGTGTGTGTGTAGGGCGAGAGGAGAGCGGTACCTGGTCACTATGGTCAAAGATTCTAAAAGGGTAAGATGGACTGCTTAAGAGCTCGGCGAACCGGGCTGATAGAGTTATCGTTAGTGGGGACAGTACACTGTTCACAGTGGAGGCTATCCAAAAACTCAGACTGGAACTTGAACGGAGAATTCAACTGGCCTATCAACGTGTAAAATGTGTCCTGTTTAAAAGGGACATAACCAGTGTTTCTGTCTTCACTAATCATATAGGGAAAAGAGACCGGATGCTTGTCTTCCCCTATATAGTCTTTGCTATGGTCAACACTAACCAAATGGCCTATTTGACGCCTTCTCTGATCGCTCAGACAAGCTCCTGTCAAATGACCGCAGATGCGTCGTGCTGCCGTTATGCGCCAAACTAAGAAATAGGCCCAGCATGTCCGTCTTCGGATGGAGAAAATCTTTTTGAAAGTGTTTCTTGAAAAAAGTTAGGAGAATGGACCAGTAAACAAAGAGAATAGGCAGAGAGTCAAGAGACTGACAAATTAAAGGAAGTTACAGAACTTCCAGAAGGTGTGGGAACTATTTGTACGATGGACCCCTTGGTATCCCCAAAGGGGGCATTTTACACCCTTGCTTGAGGGTCTACAGAAATGAGGAGAGGATGAGTTGAAGGGCTTGTGTGTGTGTGTGTGTGCGTGTGTGTTGTGTGTGTGTGATAAGTAAATGATATGAGATCACAGGAAAGGCAGTGGAGACAAATCATGAAAAAAAACCTACTAAAATTCAGTTGATCCTCATAAAATATAGAATGACTAATTTTCGCAATTTGACCAATGTGCATAAATGGGTTGCCATATCTTGTGGACTATAAGGCGATTCTTTTCTTTTCAGAATGAGACACCTGTGCTTTATAATATGACTAACAATATTGCATGAAAGTATAATAAGCAAAGTGTTAAATTTGTGTAACTTTTTTGGGGTGCGCCTATTACAGATAAGGTGCACCTTATACTAAAAAAAAAACCCAGTAAAATATCTTTTGACGCTACAGACAGATTTCGGAGCATTAAGAATGGCTGGCAGAGGATTTGTTTCTGGTGCCAGAGGTTTTGCCTTTTTCATGAGTGTGATCTTCAATGTTATATAGCATTCTAAAGTGATATCTTACAACACTATGCCATTTTGGTCATGTTGGGGGCTGATTTCAGTGCTGTTCCTCCTCAGTCTTTGGCCTTGATGGTTCTTTTACCGCAGTTTTCATTGGACTTCAGGCAATTCTGATGCCTGGTGTGTGCCTGTATGCTTGACCATGTCCTTGTTTCTGTGTATCTGTACAGACCACAGGGTTCCCACAAGTCCTTGAAAACTTGAAAAGTCCTGGAAAACTAGCAATGTCTTTTCCAGGGCTTGAAAAGTGCTGGAAAAACGAGCTCCTGGAAAAGTCCTGGAATTTTCTTAATCTGCCTACCAGATTCTCAACTTTCAAGCAAGCAAAAACCAACATTTGATGTCTTTGAATATATATATAGTAAAACTCAAAGTTAACTCTTGTTTTTTTAATTCAGACTTTTGACCGCCTGATATTGTGACAGCAGACGACCATGCTACTGCATGTGGTCTTTTGGTGTGTGCAGGTTTTGTGGTTTCAAATAATTAAAATAGTTCGATATTTGCACACCTCTTACCGTAATGCTTATTATCCATATTACAAGCAGTATTTTCAGTCCTTGAAATTTACCAGCATGGTCCTGGAATAGTCCTGGAAAAGTCCTTGACTGTGGGAACCCTGAGACCAAGGATTCAGTATGTGCGTGTCTGTGTGTGTGTGTGTGTGTGTCCACAGACCCAGGCTTCAGATCCTCCCCGTGAGGTCCACCAGTATCACTTCACGGCGTGGCCGGACCATGGTGTGCCCTGTCCAGTGGCTCTGGTCCACTTCTGGTCAGTGGTGGTCCTGCAGCCAGCCTCACTGGGCGGCCCGATGATCGTCCACTGCAGGTGACCGACAGATTACAAATACTTCCCTTCCCCACCACAATGTTGAGTAGCCTAGGCCTAGATCCACGGCTAGACGTTCCAAGTGGCACGCACAGAATGGTTTGTGTAGATCTGTGACAGCTGGCACTGTTGATTCAGTCGAGCCATGAATCTTCTTGAGAGTGGCTTCGTTGTGTACCAGCATTTGTCGTCATCGCTGAATGAATCCTAGGGGTAGCACTGCACAGCTTGTCAAATTCTGGGTCCAGCTTTGGTAGGTACAGCTTGCGTTGACAAGACGGTAATGATATTAATGATATGTGAAGATAAATAACTGTGACGTCAAGTTTCTTAGCAACAGTGCATTCTTACACCTTTTTCTCACATGCATTTACACAAAGCCTATGGGTTAATGATACGCAAATGATAATAATGCTATGTGAAGTTGTGGTTTTATATCCCACGCTTGGCAGCCTTCTTTGGCTCTCTTGGAGATCGGTATATTATTGTTTACTTTAAGCTTGTCCGAAATCGGAATGCGTCGACTGAATGCAGCGGGGAGACCAGAGAAAGCTGAAAATCGAACACGTATTACACCCATTATGGACATATGGCCATTAAATGCAGAAGAAAAGGAAGAAGAAGACCTGGTTACTGTACACATTACGAGTAGCATTCTGCATTGTTCAGTTGGCTCCACTTCAAAATCGACAATTATGCTCTGCAATTCTTTCACTGCTACACAGCTTTGAATGAACTATGCTTGAATAGGACTACGCATTCCACACCAAGAGTATACACGTTCAGCTATACAGACTACTCGTGGTTTGCGAAAAGGGCAACCTGGTATGAACTCTGTATCAGGAATGTTATAAAGTCAAACTGTGAACTCTGGTTTCAGCCCCACACTTTACCTTGATTCTGGCTTCTGTTGGCTTTGTTCGACAGAGGGAAGGGTGCGTGCATACATAAGGAGCAGGAGTCTAGGCTCAGAAAAAAGGTTTCAGGCAGTTATACTATCTGTATCGTTCAAAAAGCTGTCGGGACTTTCCTGGAGTTGCACTGCCTCCGGGCATTGCCTCCAGGATCGTTCCCTTAGACCACAATTTTATATCTACTAGTGTCCCTATATGTGTCTGTTCCAGACCAGAGGACATTAAACGGATTTTCATCACTCAGAAAAAGAAACTTAAAAGACTGACAATAGCACCAGGGTATAACAGGTTTATGTTTAACTCATTTAAGTCATTCCAGCCATATATGTGTGGAATCAATAGATAGCTGTCAATTTGTATGTTTTGCATTTGCTTCAAGGGAAGTAAATCTGTATGTTTTGTTTGTGTGTGTCACTTTTAAACTCGCTTCATGTTTTGTTTGTTTTGCCTCTGACTTTGAGTTTTTGTAGTGGTTTGTTTGTGTGGGAAACCGGAGTGGTGTAGAGTTTTTCTATATAAAGTTTGTGTATATATGATTTGTGTCTGATCTACCACTTCCCTATGTCTAAACCTGAAGTAAAAACCTGAGTAATCTTCTTTCATTTCTGTGGCCTTTGTGAGTTTATGTATGTTTTGTTTGTGTGTATGGCTGGAGTGATTTGTGAGTTTTTGTAATAATTCAAAATTGTTGCGATGCGAATGAGTTAAAAAAAATGGGGGGGGGGGGGGGATGGGGGATTAGACTCGGGGAAACCTAGCTGTCAATTTGGTACATACCAGGCAGTGGGATTTCTCTCAGTTCTTATCCACTTATAACTGCCGTGGGAGTTTTACATGCGTAAAGCGCATGGACCAGACTAGCTTTAAATAATAAGTCTCCATCCGAAGGACCTGGCGTTCACTGCGATTTTCCCATCAAACTGGAAAGAAAGGACGAGGCCTGGATCCGGATTCGAACCTGAGTCACTCGTGCAGTGAATAGGCAGGCAAAAGCTTTCGCCTTAACTATCCTGCATGCCACCTTCCTCCCTTATGTGCTGTTGTGTGTGTGTGTGTGTGTGCGCGCGCGCGCATGTGTAGGTGTGTGTGTGTCTGTGCAGGTGGGTGGATGCGTAGATGGTTGATTGTGTGCGTGTGCATGCATCGATTTAAGAACAGTGTTATGTCAATATTTTATTCAAGAAAATAAAGAACACAAACGCCCATATTCTAGTTTGCAAGCAATTTTCAAGCGTCTTACACACTTTTCTTCAGGCCCTGTTGTGACACAAAAATCAATCTTAACCCTTTCACCGCCAGCCATATTTCAGCCAAAAATTTCCCATTACATTTACCTGGGTAGAGAACAAAATCCATCTGCAGTATTGGGGATTCTTCTGTGACATAATATAAAACAAAGTGTATCCTTACTTCCCAAAACTAAAACAATAGGGTGTTTGGATAATAGACCCCAATTTGATGCCTTTCAGTGACATAGAAGTTAAATCATCGTGGTGCTAAAATGCGACTTTGGCGGTGAAAGGGTTAATGAAGCTTTTTATAGCTACTTTTAAATACCGTATTTTACGGACTCTTAAGTCGATACTTTTTCCCCCGGACTGAGACCCCTGTGCCTTATAATATGACTGATAATATAGTGAGAAAGTGTAGTAGCAAAATCTGAATTGTGCGCCCTATAATCAGAAAAATATAGTCAGAAAAATGTGGTATGTGTCATTGTAAACGCCCTTGAGCTCCTGATTTCCTTGGGAAGTAAGTGTGTATAAATTTACAATATTATCATGTTTAGTGTGTATGTGCGTGTGCGCGTTAATGTGAGTGTGTGTGTGTGTGGGGAGGGAAGGATGCGTTTGTGTATACCAATGTGTATATATGCGTGTGCATGTTTGTATCTATGAGTATGTTTTGCTGGGGGGGGGGGGGGGGGGGGGTGACGGGGGGAATGCGAGCGCGTCTGAGTATGTTTGATATGTGTGATGTAATCTTGCATGTGGAGTGAATTTTAGTTTTGTTAAGCGCCATGAGTAGTTCATCTAGAATGTGCACTCTATGAATGTCTTTATTATTATTATTACAATATTATTATGGTTAGTGTGTGTGTGTGCGTGCGTGCGTGTGTGTGTGTGTGTGTGTGTGTGTGTGTTTCCCACAGTGCGGGCATTGGGCGCACAGGGACCTTCATAGCTCTGGACATGCTGACTCATCAGGGGGAGACCACCGGCAAGCTGTCCGTCTTCCCCACTGTCAGTAGGCTGAGGACACAGCGGGTTAACATGGTCCAGACCCTGGTAACAATGAGACTTTCTGTCTTTTTTTTCTCTTTCTGTCTGTCTGTCTCACCCCCACTGTGCGACGACTGAGGACACAGCGAGTGAACAGGCCCTGGTAATAATGAAACTTTTTGTCTTTTTTCTTTTTCTTTCTTTCTTTCTGTCTGTCTTTCTATCTGCCTGTCTTTCTATCTGTCTGTCTTTCTATCTATCTGTCTTTCTATCTGCCTGTCTTTCTATCTGTCTGTCTTTCTATCTATCTGTCTTTCTATCTGCCTGTCTTTCTATCTGCCTGTCTTTCTATCTGTCTGTCTTTCTATCTATCTGTCTGTCTCTCACCCTCACTGTGCGACGACTGAGGACACAGCGAGTGAACACACCCTGGTAGCAATGAAACTTTCTGTCTTTTTTTGTTCTTTCTTATTCTTTCTGTCTGTCTTTCTATCTGTCTGTCTGTCTCTCACCCTCACTGTGCGGCGATTGCACACATGCATGCACGCAAGTGAACGCATACACACACACACACACACACACACACACACACACGCACGCACAAATAAAAGAGCTAAAATCAGTAGGATTCAATTCTAATTGAAACGTTGGCAGATACACTGCTGTTTGAGCGAGACATGCCGGCATCTAAGCGCTGTCCTCCCTGGTTGGTGTGCAGAGTCAGTACCAGTTCCTGCACGAGGCGGTCCAGGAGTGGCTGGGGTGCAGGGACACAGACCTCATCACAGACGACCTGATCCACGGCGCACGCTGGAGGGCGCAGCAAGGGGAGGGGGGAGGAGAGGGGGAGGGGGAAGGGTCATCTCAGCTGCCTGCGGCCGTGAGGCAGCTGTGTGCTGAGCAGTTTCAGGTATTTTTGTGTGGGGGGGGGGGGGGATGGGGGAAGGGGGGGGGGAGGGGGAGTTGTGTGCGTGTGTGAGGGAGGATTGAAATTGGGAGAGGGAGTGTGCGTGTGTGTATTGGGAGGAGGGGGGAGTTGTGGGGGGTGAGAGTGAGGGGGGGAGGAGTTGTGTGCGTGTGTGTGGGAGGGTTGAAATTGGGGAGAGGATGTTTTGTGTGTGTAAGTCAAGTCAAGTCAAAATCATCTTTATTGAGGGTTAAAGAATAAGCTGACAAAGTTTTTTTTCCATCCTGCCCTGTGTGTGTGTGTGTTGGAGGTTGGGGGGGGGGGGGGATGTGTGTGTGTTACATTTACATAGACATGTGTGCAGGATAGGACACAGAGTGTCTGTGAATGTTGGTACTTATGTGTGTGCTCTCGTGTATGTATTCTAATAGTGTTTACTCCACAAATTTTCCCCATGGTTTTCTTCAGTTGCTGGACATTCTTCGCCCCGAGGTGCCCAGTGGTCAAGCGGTCACAGGCAGCAGAGAAGAGAACGCAGCAAAGAACCGAACCCCCCACATTCTGCCAGGTACGGTTCTTCAGTAACTGTAGCTCTAGGCCCTCCTTTCTCAAGTTATCACTGTCTGTGCAAATATATAGGATGGCTGGAAATACAAGTACGTGTATATGTGTCGTGGCTATCATTGTGTCTCAGACATCAAAGGAGAAGTCCAGAATATAAAGTCAACAGTTTAATCAACTGTTGTTTGCAAAGACAGCTGGAAGAGTAAAGCAACGCTGATTTGATAAGTAGCATTGTGTCGTGGTTTCAGGGGAGAAATCCATATCAAGACTCAACCACTTAACAATACTACAGCTACTTTAACGAAAAACTATGGAATTCTTTCGAGGTTTACACAAGAACAGAAAGAAACAGAACGCCCACAATTTGTGGCAAACTTTCAAATGTATTTCACATTTTTCTTTCGAGATTTGCGAGAAATTTCCAATTCATATGATGAATGCTTGAGGATGAGTAAATAATTGTAAATGTGTGAAGATGATAACCGTATTTTTCGGACTATAAGGCGATACTTTTTTTCTCAGACTGAGACCCCTGCGCCTTATAATGTGACTACTAAAACAGTAAGAAAGTGCAGTAACAAAATCTGAATTTTGTGTAAAATTTGGGGGGTGCGCCTTATAATCAGGTGCGCCTTATAGTTAAAAAAATATGGTATGTGTCTGTCTGTCTGTGTGTGCAGTGGAACAGTTCCGTGTGTGTCTGGCGCCATCAGAGGATACAGAGAGCGATTACATCAATGCCGTCTTTTTACCCGTGAGTGTCGCCATGTCTTTGTGTGATTAGAGGATTATGTAGAAGTTATTGGTTTTAAATCAAAACCTACAACTGTAAAAATATCACAAGCAGGTTTATGAAAAAGTTACGTGTCAAAGCATTTAGTTTGCAGAAGCGAAAATTTGAACCAGCATCAATAGCATGCAGGTTTTTCTCGTTCAGATTTTAATGTGGACTTTGGCCAAAAAACAAACTGTATGTGGTCAACAAGATTATCTCCTTTCTATCGGCATGAAGTTCATTTGCTTCCATGGTAGTAAATGCAGTTTTGCAGGCGAGTGCAAATTATAAATTTTCGGATTTCAAAGTTGAAATGGATACAATTTTGATGTAGGATTAGATTACCATAATTTTCGGACTATAAGGCGATATTTTTTTCTTCAATTTCAACCTATGCGCCTTATAGACGAGGGCGCCCTATTAGTGAATGGATACAATTTTGATGTAGGATTAGATTACCATAATTTTCGGGCAAGGCGATTGCCAATTTACCTATCAGTACGAGGCTACTATTAGTCACAAAATCGTGAGAAGAGAGGCAACGATTGCCATACTCAGTACAGTCTACTGTGAGTCGCCGAGTCGCCGATACGACGAATACTCACGTTAAAATGCTTCAAAATCCCTATTATCATCCGAGATACCGTCCAACAGATGCCATAACCCTTCATTGGATGTAAAAAGCATCGTTGTAGAGCTTAAAATGCCATAATTCTACCAGTTTTCGCGAAGAAAAGTCCAAACACAACAACCGGAAGTCGCAAAAACGGAAGTTCGATTATTTGAGAAGGGAGACAACTCTCGTTTATGACAGCAGTAATGGCGGTCGGTAAGCGTTTACAGGATGTGTATGGGCTTCAAACTTCGACTTTCTTTTGCAAGGTGTGTATCGCCTTATAAACGATAGCGCCTTTTACTTTAATTTTTTCAGATTTTTCTTGAAAATGGCCCTATTCGCCTTATGCACAACAGCGCCTAATGATCCGAAAAATACAGTATGTTATCAGTCACATTATAAGACGCATGAGTCTCAGTCTAGGAAAAAAGTATTGTCTTATAGTCCGTAAAATACAGTATGAATATTGTCCTTTTGCACTGACGCTGGTGTCGTTTCTGTGATTTCAGTCGGCGTGTCGACAGCAGGCCTACATAGTGACTCAGCTGCCTGTGGCCGGCACGGTCAGCGATTTCTGGGCCATGGTCAGGGACTGGAGGGTCAACACTGTGGTGCGCTTCCTGGACAACACCACTGACCAGGTGACCACATTCAATCTGTTGGTTTTTTGTTTTGTTGTTGCTGGATTACCCTGGCTTAAAGACTCCAGGGATCATCCCAACAGCGGAAGCGCTTGAACACTGTGGTACAAGTGCATTAGTTACGGATGAGAACATTACGTGTGTGACCGGTTTTTTTATTGCCCCGCCACGTGAGCAGCCACATTCCGTCTTCGGGGGATTTTGGAGACTGATGACGTTATGCTAGGAGCTTGGTCATGGCTAAACACTCAGCGTAACCATGCATAACATAACAACATTTTGATGTTAATCTTTATCTAATTTCCATCTTTACACTTGTCATTCTTCCCTACTTTTGTTAAACCTTAAACTTATTCCTGGCTTATATTAGTTATAATGCTTTTGTGTATTCAATGTTCTGTGTGTTTGTTGAATTCTGTAAAATGAAAACAAAAATTCTAGCCTTTGTCAATTGGTCTGACACAGCCTTAAGCCAAGGCTTAAGAGGTCAGTGGATAAACTTTTGCGAGGGAAGGGGTGGGGGTGGGTGGGTGGGGAAGGGATGTTTGGATGAAAAAGGAGTTGTGAACAAAACGAAAGAAAAAAAGGGGTGGAGGGGGTGGTGTTATGAATGTTGTCCTATATGAGGGTTGTGTGACTGTGTGTTCAGGAGGTGGGGTTGTACCCTGGCAAAGGGCAGACCACTCCGCACGGTGCAGTCAGTGTTCACACCAAGGACACCCAGACCATTGCACCGGGCCTGACTCTACACTCAGTGCATCTGCACCGACAGGTAGGTTCATCCGCACTCCCAGGTAGGTTCATCTGCACTGCCAGGTAGGTCATTTGCACTCCCAGTTCATCTACTCCCAGGCAGGTTCATCTGCACTCCCAGGTAGGTTCATCTGTACTCCCAGGTAGAGTTCATCTGGACTCCCAGGTAGAGTTCATCTGCACTGCCAGGTAAGTTCATCTGTACTCCCAGGTAGGTTCATCGGCACTCCCAGGTAGGTTCATCTGCACTGCCAGGTGGGGGATTTGTCACATCATTTTCACATTGCAACAATTCTGTTCTCCCCATGTGGATTTGTGGGGGAGTACAAATAGTTCCACTACTTTCTGGAAGTTCTGTGCTAGCAACTTTAATCTGTCACTCTTTGACTCTGCTTTTTCCTTTTCTTATATGACGAGAATAGAAACTTTTCCTTTTCTTGCTATCATCTATCTTTCTGATTTACTGCCCCATTCTTCGGCCTTTAAAAAAAAAAATCTTCCAAATAATGTTCTCCTTTGAGCTCCTCTGAAATCGGAATGTGTTGCCTGAATGCAGCGGGGAGACCAGTCATCATCATCATCTTGCCCTGGCTTAAAGACTCCAGGGATCATCCCAACAGCCGAAGCACTTGAACACTATGGCACAAATGCACCAGCTAGGGATGAGAACATTAAGTGTGTGACAGTTTTTTATTACCCCGACACGTGGGTAGCCACGCTCTGACTTCAGAGGAGGGAGACCAGTGAAAACTGAAAACCGGACACATTCCTACCCCACCCGTTATGGCCATACGGCCTGGGAACGCAGAAGAAGAAGAAGAGTTGTGTGCCTTGTCATTGCAGGGGGGGTCGAGGGGTCAGGAGGTCAAAGTGTACTGCGTGGAGCTGTCCCAGCATGCCTCAGGAGGGGTGAAGATGCGCGGTGCGTTGGTGAAGCTGGTGGATCTCCTGATGCCTCCAGTGAACTCCACGGATCAGCCACCCATCGTCATACAATGCTTGTCAGTCATTTTTAAAAATTGTTTTAATTATTGTTTTTTGGTGTTGTTTCTGTTTTTGGTAACATCTTTAAAACCATTTCAGCGCTAGCCATTCCTCAGCTAAAATTTACCATTAAACTTACCTGGGTAGAGAAAAGATTTCGTCTGGAATACTGGCGATTCGTCTGTGACGTGCCTAAAATAGGGCCTGTCCTTACCTCCCAAAATTAAGAACATAAAGTCACTGTATACCAGACCCTCATCTGATGCCTTTCAGTGACATGGGTGTTAAATCATTGTGGTGCCAAGAGGCGACAGTGGCGATGAAAGGGTTAATTCATTCGCATCGCAACAATTTTGAATTATTCAAAAACCTCATAAGTCACTCCAGCCATGCACACAAACAAAACATGCATAAACAAAAGGAGAAACGAAAGAAGATTATGGGTTTTTACTTCAGGTTTAAGACAAAGGGAAGTGGTAGATCAGACTTTTTTACATATAGACTTTATATAAAAAAACCTGTCTACACTGATTGGTTTCCCCACAACAAACCACTACAAAAGCAAAGTCAGAGGCAAAACTGTGGTCTATGAAAGCGAAGCGAGTTTAGAAGTGACCAAGGTGTGCACACAGATTTACTTCCTTTGAAGCAAATGCATCAAATTGACAGCTATCTATTAATTCCGGACATATATGGCCAGAACGACTTGAATGAGTTACACAGTACACGGATTCCCCTCATTCTGGCTCCTTTCAGTTTTCCACAGAGAGCTATTTGTTTCAAGTTATTTCTTTTAACAGCGGCAAATATTCTTATCATTGATTGTGGTTAGGGATAGGAAAAGACCTTACAAGTGGCATGCCACCATCAAACAATGTAAGCCTAATGGATAAAACTTTAAATTGGTTTATGCTGGTGACAAGTGTTAACAAAAGGCATGAACTGAAAGGAGCTGAGAAAAGTTACTGTGGTTAAAAAGATAGATTTCCATTAAGGCATTTTTTAGGGTTATTTTATTGGGGGGAGGGGGGGGGGGAAGTGCTGCTTGAAGGGATCGCACAGTGGGCTTCAGTACTTTAGTAGAGCTGAATGAACATGAACACTGGTTTCCAACACTGGGGTAGCATTTGTCTGAGGGCGCTACAGTAGTGTTTTGGGGTTTTTTTTTCTTTCTTTTTTTGTTAATGTTTTGCCCCATAAATTTGTTCCGTAATGCTTGCTGTTTGTTGTGATATTTTGAAATAAGATTATACGCTTTAGTTGGTGGTGCAAAACAAAACAAAACCCTGTTTAACTCGGTAATCGTAATCTAAGGTAGGATAAATACTATATCAAAGCAAGCACTGTCACTGTTTTGTTGTTGCTGACGTACCCTGGCTAAAAGACTCCAGGGATCATCCCAACAGCCGAAGCACTTGAACACTATGGTACAAATGCATCATCTAGGGATGAGAACATTACGTGTGTGACCGTTTTTGATTAACCCGCCACATGGGCAGCCAGACTCCGTCATCAGTGGATTTGGATGCTGATGACGTTATGCTAGGAGCTTGTCATGACTAAAGACAATCCCTGTATATGCATAGCATAACATATTGATGTAGCTTTGGTGTTCTAGCCTATGTCAGTAGGAATTGTTCAGTGTGGGAGTGATCTTGCCTAATTCAATCAGACAAATGGGAAGCTACTCTACCATCAGGTAGATCCCCAGCTCTCGCCTCGTGTGTTTGAGTAGACTTAACATTACTTAGAACACTGTGCATCATTCTAAATTTGATGTAATTTATATTTTTACGTCACATTTTGCAAGTTGTATCATTTTGTGGATACTGGCCGACCCTCATTTTTCTAAAAAAAAATGTTTGCAAGTCGCCGACTCGCATCCTGCGGTTTCAAGCTTCGCCGCCATTGTTGCTATGGTTTTGACCGAGTAAGTCGAGAAAACTAATTTTCACGAAGTGCTCTCCCCTCTCGGGCCTATTGGTCTGACATAGCCTTAACCCTTTCACCGCCAGCCACAAATATCCATTAAATCTACCTGGGTAACAAAATCCATCTGCAGTATTGGGGATTCTTCTGTGAAATATTTAAAATAAGGTCTATCCTTACCTCCCAAATCTAAGACAACAGGGTCTTTGGATAATAGACCCCAATTTGATGCCTTTTAGTGACACAGGTGTTAACAATGGAACCTCCCTTATAAGACCTTAACAAATCTTCCAAAATCAGGTCTTATGAGGGAGGGGTCTTATAAGGGAGGTAATTTTAATACTTACAAAGAAGGGCAATGTCTCAGAAATGTAGGTCTTAACTGGGAGGGAGGGAGTCTTATAAGGGAGGTTCCACTGTATAATCACTGTGGTGCTAAAATGCGACTTTGGCGGTGAAAGGGTTTAGCAAAGCATGGTCACTGTTTCCCGTTGCAGCGATGGGGCAGGGCTGAGCTGTGTGCTGGCTGTGCTACTGATGGGGGTGGAGTCTCTGCAGAAAGACGGCCGCACTTCTCCATTCCTGCTGACCCGACTGATCCACACTGCACGCCCGCACGCCTTGCCCACGCAGGTCAGTTGATATAAACGAGTGAGCGGTTTAGGTGGAGTTGTGGTCCTGAGCCCTGGACACCAGGTGGCGTCCTTTTTGAAGGCACCTTCTTTGTTAACCCTTTCACCGCCAGCCATATTTAAGCCCAATCTTTCCATTAAATTGACCTGGGTAGAGAACAAAATCCATCTGCAGTATTGGGGATTCTTCTGTGACATATAAAATAAGGTCTATCCTTACTTCCCAAAACTAAGACAATAGGGTCTTTGGATAATAGACCCCAATTTGATGCTTTTTAGTGACTTAGAAGTGAAATCATTGTGGTGCTAAAATGCGACTGGCCGTGAAAAAGTTAACCCTCTTGCATTCATTCTGGCCGAAACCGGCCTGCCGGACGTTGCCTCTGTGTATTCAAGTCGGCCAAAACAGCCCATAGCTTGCCCCCACTCTGAGACCCCCTCTGATGGCATTTCCATCACGCATAAAGTTCTGGCTTGTTGTGCACACACTATGAAGAAGCTTCTCGCTTGCAGTGATGCAATAGTAACTGTATGGCACTCTGTGTGCTTCAGAAGACAGAATTTCCCGAAAATGTGGAAAAAATCTGAACACTACAAGAAGGTTTTTTTCTGTAATATATGCGAACGCAAGAGTGTTAAGCATGTGAGAATAAGAAAGGGGAGATCTGACGTTTCTACAAAGAATCACCTCTTCTGGTGGGCCTGTGGGAGATCACTCTCCTGGCTTGTCCTACTTCCCTTGAGTGCATAATCTGTTTTTGCTGTGCACATGCGAGGTTTCTACAATCACCTTTTCTGGTGGGCCTGTGAGAGATCACTCTCCTGGCTTGTCTTACTTTCCTTGAGTGCATTATCTGTTTTTGCCATGTACGGGCGAGAGAGAGAGAGAGAGAGAGAGTGTGACTTGGGAAAGACTTTATTTACCCCTCCCCTGCCTGCTCACAGTGTCTACTTCTGGAGGTTTGATGTCATTGATGATGTCATAACTTTCCATGTCATTGTCCTGGAATGCTACTTTTTTGTTTTAGACAAGTCGGGAAAGACATCTCCGGACCATTTTCTCAGATTGAGTCTAGCAGGTCTCTTCAGATTTATAAATTAAAAATTAATTATAATGAAATAAAAGATAATTTCTCCATATTTCTCCGGCAGTGAAAGGGTTAGAATAGAAAGCCATTTTGAAAGTGGCCCTGAACTGTCGACAGTCATTGAAGTGAGTTGGGGCAGTGGGTGGATGCCTCGTGCCTCCATACGGGGAGCTGGACACCCCCGCCCCCTCCACGTGTCTCTCCCCGAGGGGATACCGCGGTCTTTCGTAAAAATAGTTCCCCCGCCTTCTTGAAGTTTTGTGCTTGTAACTTCCTCTAATCTGCCACTCTTTGACTGCCTTTTCCCTTTGCTTTCCATCATCTACTATCTTTCTGACTTATTGGCCCCATTCTCCTGCCTTTAAAAAAAAAAATCTTCCAAATAATTTTTCTCGTTTGAGCTCCTCTGAAATCGGTCGGCTGTATGCAGCAGGGAGACCAGTGAAAACTGAAAACCGGACACATGTACCTTACCCATTATGGCCATATGGCCTGGGAACGCAGAAGAAGAAGAAGAAGAATGTACCCTTCAAACTAGGAGGCATTTGCTGTGGCTCTTAGTGCTGTGGCCTTGTGGATTAGTTGGCCTTTGAGGACGATTCCCAACAGCAACTGCCTCAAAGTTGAAATCTGCGGTTAGGTTAGGTTAGGTACATTATAGTCACAGAGGCGTCTGTGAAATTTGGGTTGCTCCCACCTGGAGAGCGCGTCGCAGCCAGAGGCGCGCCACCCAATTTAAAAAAACCCATTTTGCTTGCGATTTTTGTGCGACTGATGAGGAAGGAAGGGAGGGGGGTACATTTTGACCAAATGACAACTTTTTTGTTGCCACTGGGTTCCACTGGGTTTAACTGTGTGCTAAGTGCATGAGCACACGGGACCTCGGTCTATCGTCTCATCCGAAAGACTCCACGTTCAGACCGCAAGGCCTTGTGCAAAGCGAGGGGGAAAAATCCCCTGTACCCAGGTTCAAACTCGGGTTTACTTGACACGAAGCGAACGCGCTACCACTGTGCCACTCTACACAGTTTGTGACTTGTGTTTTCAGGAGCAGTATGACTTGTTGGTGCACTGTCTGGTGCAGTACGCACAGAGAGTGGGGGAGGAAGGAGACGCCCCGGCTGACCACGGTGATGTGTCCAGCGATGCAGACCCCATTTACGGCAACGTGTGAACCCACATCACAACCACAGCCTCTCTGGACACAGTCAATCTGGGACAGGGAGCAGAGCAACGCTCCAAAATGTTTCCATTTCGCTGTGCGCAAACCTTAGAGACGTCAGTCTTCTTCTTCTTTGATCGCTGTTTCCTGTCAATTATGAGCGCAGATGCGTCATGCTGCCGTTATGCGCCTAACTAAGAAATAGCTAGGCCCAGCATGTCCGACTTCGGCTGGAGGAAATCTTTTTGAAAGTGTTTCATGAAACAAAAAGGCAGGAGAATCACACTAGTTGATATTATTTTGGTGATGTTCAACCCAAGCTTGGCGACGGTGCATTCAGTTCTGAAAATGAAAGGCAGTGGGAAAAAGGAGGGAATCCTGGCACCTCACAGCGATAGCAGGGGTGGGAGGTCTTCCGTATTGGCCATTGCAACTATGGTTATTAACGACCTTGACGGCAAGAGTTAAGCCCTTGTTGGTCACTAAGGGCATTCACTCGTGCAAAAGGCAAATTCAGTGGCCTCAAATGGGGTTATTGGCGAGAGTTATGCCCTTGTTTGGTCAGTACTCAAACATCTTCCCCCACCCACCAAGGGCATTCACTCTTGCAAAAGGTGGTCGTTGCAGTGGCCAAAGGTACTGAATGAATTCCGTACAGCAATTTTTCTCTCCCTCTGTTCCTGCCCATCTCTGCCATCTGTTTCTGTCCCAATTCCTTCTCCTTTTTTCAGCCCCCTTCCCTTTCTTACCCCCTTGTGCCTACCGTTAAAGACCACTCGTGTCTGGTTGAAGTCGCTCCATTTTTTTTTCAAGGTATGTTTGAAGTGGTGCTTAATTTTGTGGAAAAGGCAGTTGGTGTAGGTAGTCGGAATTATGTGCTGCAAGGCCGATCCATTTTTTACTGTTGAATGTCCTAGCTTTAAGCTACTGAGCAATGAAATAGTGGCGTTTGACCAACTGTGGGTTCAAATGCTTTTAGCATGCTAATTATAGAGGACATGCAAATGGGTGCTCCTGGGAAATTTCAAAAATCCTGCAAGGCAGGGGTTCCAGGGGCCGCCCAGTAACAACTTGACTTAATCCTAAAACTAAAGTTCCTGGTAAAGGCATGTGAATATTTATTTCTACTAGCGCAACGCCTAGTACCGGAAATACCGAGCACCGGTAAAGCCTAGTACCGGTAATGCCAAGTACATATGCAAGAAACTGACAAAACGTTTATAAATGGGAAATTCGTTGCTTCTCAAATTCTCATAATCCGGCAACGCCGGCTCCAGGCAATAAACAAACATCCTGCATTTCAGGACATCCTGAAAGCAGGAGCATCTATGCAATTATGTGTGAGAGAGAGAGAAAGCCTGTCCTCCCTTCTTTTGCTAATGTTTAGGTTAGGTGACATACTTATTTATTCATTGTGGCCGTGATTGAGAAAACCAGAAACCAGACAAGTGACACAAAAGAATTTTCAGTAAAGGGGAAAATTATGGAATTTATAGTGAACTGGCACAGTAAACATAAAATGTGTATTTAAAAATTTGATGAATTTCTGTACAGTATTCCCACTGTTTTCCCATCTCAGATCTGTATCATGACTACACTTGAAGGAAGAAAAGTATAAAAAAACCCAAAGCAATAGTTGTCTACATAATGCAAAATTGCCTATCTGAAATGAAATAAAGGCAGGTAGCCAGTGTTGCATAATTTACTCAGGTTTTCTTCCTACACCAGCACATTTTGGGTCATCTCATTTCTTTTGGAATTGTTTTTGTTTTCCCTTCTTTGAAGAACATTGATTATAGGTATTGTTAATGTTGCTGTAACCTCTGCTGATTATAGGTGTTAATGTGTTGCTGTAACCTGCTTTAAAGGTGGACCCTGATGGATGAGGTTTTGCAAGAAACGCGTCAAGATCACCAAAAAGACGGCCTTTTCAAGGATCTGAACACTCACTTTGCTCTGGTTTCCTAGAAATCAAACCGTCAAAACGGTGATTCCTCCTTGGCGGAGATAGAAGCCATTTTGGATGGGGTGGGTGGAAGCCACTCATTGTGGTTGAAGCTTTTTTATTCTTTGTAGTGCAGCAAAAAAACCAATTGAGCTATTTCCTTTGTTGTGAGCGAAACTCCTTTTTAGTAAACTGTATAAAATTAATAGCTGCCCCCTCTGCTATCTGGCAGTCATTGTCTGAACCAGCAGACGGCCAACAAACAATAACATTAGATAAATAAATAAAAAGGCTTGTATTGTGGACATTTCGTGCAAACGATTTGATCTAAACTCGGGCGCCCATTAGAAAAGAGAAGGCATGTGAAGGCACATGCCTTCTCTTTCACTTCCAGCACCTCCGCCGAGGAAGAATCGCCAATTTAATTTCTAGGAAACCAAAGCAAAGTAAGTGTTGCGATCTCTGTAAAGGGTGTTTTCCTGGCGATCTCGACTTGTTTCTTGCAAACACTCATCCGTCAGGGTGCCCCTTTAACGGTAAAAGCTGGTTAATGTTTTGTTCCTGGCTATGTGTGTATATATGTTACTTCGACGATAGCATTTGAACAGAGGCACATAGGAGGCTCAAGTTTTGCCTGCGGATAAGAAGTTCCAAGATGAAGGCAAAGTTTGAAGATGGTTATTGTGAAAGGTCAATAGAACTGAAAATGCTGCCTTGCTGTTGGTTGATCTAGCATTTTCACTGGTTATGTTTGCCTTCATTTTCCAATTGAAGAGTAGAACTATTAACCCCTTGACTGCCAGAGAAAATTAATGAAAAAATAATTGGGCAAATTATGACATGAAAAAGACAACTGATAGAGCCAATCTGGCAAAATGGTCTGGGGAATTTACTCTCTTCACTGTGTTAGAACAAAAGCCAGCATATCAGTTATTCCTCATCTGATGACATCATCAGTGATGTCATCAGGTTAGTACGTAATACGTTGGTGGCAGTCAAGGGGTTAAAAGTAAAGGTAGGAATAACAATTAAATCGAACTTGGTGGGTGTTGTAGTTGTATGTAGATGTTATTGTTGTAGTTCATCAATATTTTTTTTATTGGGATTTTTATCCTTTAGATAAACAGCGTAACTGGTCATGAACAGAGATTTTAATAATTTTGTTCATGAAACTTGAAAGGCTAGAATATAATTATGAACAGATTTTACTGAAACTAGTAAAAGTTTTTGAAAGTTTAGGTTATTTAAAGAACTTTCCTCTAATTTAGGCATCTGTCAATGTCATTGGGGTACAGGCCACTTATAATATGTAGATTTCAGCTTGCTGTGTTTTGCTTAGCCCTTTCGCCGCCAGCCATTGTTTTAGCAACAAAATACCATTAAACCTAACTGGGAGGAGAAACAAATTATCTGCAATATTGGGAATTCCTCTGTGACATGTCTAGCATTAGGCCTATCCTTACCTCCCAAAATTAAGAAAATGGGGTCTTCGGATAACAGGCCCTGATTTGATGGCTTTTAGTGACATTGGTGTTAAACCATTGTGGTGCATAAATGCGACATTGGCGGTGAAAGGGTTAAACTTTCAAGGGATTACATTTATTGTCATGATCAGTTACCGACAGTTCATACAGTTGTGATCATGGACAACATTGCAATTCCGTCACATGCTTTTAAGTAGATGGGTCGATAGTTTTTTAAATTTTCTGTAATTCGTACATGCTATTTTGTTTTAAGTTTACGATGGTGGTTATTTTGTGAAATGTGAAGATCCCAGTTTATGTCAGCTTTAATGTGTGCATGCCATATTATTTTGTGCAGCCTGGAAAAAAGGAAACGGTAAGTATGGGGGATAGGATTGGTGGGGTGGGAAGGAGGGGGTAGCCTTTTTTTCTTACTTTTTTGCGGGGTGGGGTGGAGGGGCTGTTAGGGGAGGGGTAGTGGAGGTCGCGCGATTGGTAAGGTAGGGGTGAGAGAGTGGGAGATCCCAACCCTGCGCTGGGGAGCTGTGCGCAGCTAAATGGGACACCCCCCACCCCCCTGCCCCCTTTCACTCCCTGCCTCTCACCTAGGGTAGCCTGCTAGGTAGGTAGGTAGGCAGAGTGGGTATTTTTTTTGCTTTGTTTTGGGATTGTTTGGTTTTGAGGGGGGGTAGGCTAGTAACTCATGGTACGATGAAAGGACACTACCCCCCCTTGTTTAGAGTAGGTAGACAGGGTAGTAGGTAGGTTGGTAAGTAACGTGCCCTTGAAAGCTTATCATAGGGTTGACATAAGTGTGACGTTGAAACCAATAATAAAGAGCTGCACAATAACTGATTTTCAGCAGTAATGGAAAATCCTGGTACAGCCTGGTCTTTTCTGAACAGCTAGGGGTCATTAGCACTGGCTCCGAGTACTGCTGCCAAGGGATTAGTTGACTCTCCCCAACACCAGCTGCTCTTGGCCAACAGTTCGGGTAAGCTTGCGTTCACATAATGACAAAAACGATGAACAGGTTCAGAGCTTTGACTCGGGAGATTGCAGTTTATTTCATTGTCTGAGAATCCAGTTTTAGAATTATAATAATTTTTAGATTTCAATCCCTATCCTTTGTAATCTTCAAGCAAGTGCTCAGTTTATCTCTACTCTGTAAAGGTAAACAAAAATCAACTTCGTTAAGTTTATTTTCTTTAGCTATTCTTTCTTGCATTTTTAAAAAACTATTAGTATCATTTACTCAGAAGAGAAAAAAACCCACATGATCTATGAACTAACTCGGAAGCTTTTACATCTTGTCAAAGTCTATATCCAGACCCCATACCCTCGGATGTGAAAACTAATATATATATATAATTTAAAATCAGAAAAATAAATTTAAAACATTATAATTACTCTTCTGAACGCTTTAGATTTTTAAAATAATTGCCCAGCGAGACTTGAATTTTTGTTTGTTTTTAGTATAGCCAAAGATATTCTAAAAGGGTAAGATGGATTATTTAATGTATAAAATGCCACGTTTCAAAGGGACATAACCAGTGTTTGTCCTCGCTACTCATATAGGGAAAAGAGACCGGATGTTTATCTTCCCCTGTACAGTCTTTGGTATGGTACTGAGTCAAAGTATATTGTGCCGTTTTCAAACGGATTTGTTGCTGGTTTTTTTGTTTGTCATAAAACTGGTGCTGATCAGAAGTGATTTTAACGATTTCTATGAGCTACGATTTATAAATTAGCAACTTGGATGTGATATTACTTCTTTACTTGCATGTTCAATGAATTTTCTTTTTGTCTTGCATGTTCAGCGAATATTTTGTTAAAATTTCTATTTTTGCACGGGAAATGGTGGGGGTTTTCTGGGTGGTTGTTTTTTTTACAATGTTTTGTAATAAAACAATAATGTCAAAATCAAAATCCGAATGCACTGTGAAGATGTGAAAGCGAGCATTAGAAACTTGGTGGAAACCTCCCTTATTAGATCTTCAAAAATCATCCAAAATTAGGTCTTATAAGGGAGGTAATTTTAATACTTATAAAGGGCAATGTCTCAGAGAAGTAGGTCTTATATGGGAGGTCTTATAAGGGAGGTTCCACTGAATCAACATCCTTAAACAAATGAGCCTTTATGCTACTCCTTGGCGACACGAAAGGGTGATAATGTTAGGACTGGGTTGACCATGCCACCTAGTGACAAATCAGGGGCAGATAATTTTCTGTGGCTATGCGCGTGTCGCAGCCAAAAAAGTCGCTCAGTCAAATAAATCGCCCGCTACTATGAGAGTGTGTATTTGCGACAACCAGAAATTTCACTTTTTCTGTACTCAAACCATTTACCTAACCCTAGAAAAAAGTGAAATTTGTGGTTCATGCTCAATGTCGCAAATACACACTCTCATAGTAGCCGGGCGATTTAATTGACTGAGCAACGTTTTTGGCTGCGACAGCGCACACCTCTCAGTGCACGAGACAGGGGCAGAGAATGTTCAGTATAAAGCCTCGTGAAGCGATCTCCCATTGCTGACAAAAACCCAGAGTCAAAGTCCTCACTGGCCCAAAGTTTTAGCCAATCTCAATGGGTTGTTGTTGGCTTACCATGGCTAAAAGACTCCAGGGATCCCAACAGTGGTAGCACTTGAACACTAAAGTACAAGTGCATCAGCTACGGATGAAAACGCGTGTGACCGTTTTTGATTACCCCGCCATGTGGGTAATCAAAAACGGTCTCCGAGGAGGCTTGAGAGCCAATAGTCTTGAACCCAAGAGCATGCTCTACAACAATGTCCCATTTCCATTGAAACGCACAGATCGTACAGCTCTCCCTCTCACTGTACTATTGGCCCCAACTTTCCAGCCACCATCAACCAATGGTGTGCGCTTGTCTGTCAGCTTCCGACTATGACTGCCAAATAGCAGAGGGGGCAGCTGCTATTCCGACGGGCTGGGCGAGAATTAGTTTTTAGTGCAGATGTCTTGCCCAGGGTACATCCCCACTCTCTCGGCAAAAGGGACTTGAGAACGAGAGTTGGCGTTGGGGAAGGTCCCCAAAGGCCAACCAAAGTTGTTTTTTGTTGAGATGCCTTGCCCAGGGTAAATCCCCACTCTCTCGGCCGAAGTGATTTGAGGACACAGCTGGCGTTGTGAAAGGTCCCCAAAAGCCAACCAATCCCTTTGGCTGCAGCACTAGAGCCAGTGCAAATGCCCCCAAGTTTGAGAGTTAGTCTTCCACGAAAGACTAAACTGTACCACGATGTTCCATTACTGTAGAACATCGTTTACTGTACAGCTCTCATGTTACTGTTGGCCCCTACTACAGGCCGATGTCAACCAGTGATAAAAGCCAGTGGAGTAGAGGGCCTTAGAGCCAACGATACAATAATAATAATATACGGATATTTATATAGCGCTTTTTATCGAGCACAAAGCGCTTTACAATCAGCATTGAGAAACTCACACACGCACAACAGACACACACGCACGTACGTGCACGCACGAGAGTGAACGCGTTCTTGCACACAGACATACACACATTTCATTAAACACACAGAAAACACATTCTCACTGAAAGAGCCTAGTTCCCACACAGCAAGTGACACAAGCAGCCAAGACAGCAGTAGCCAAAACAAGGTACTTTTATTACCTTTTTTATGCATAAAAATATTGTTTGAAAAAAAGGTGCTTTCATTCAAACAGATAGCGGAGGGGGGCAGAAGGGGGTGGTAGGATAAAAATATCGACGATACATTCACAACAACAAAACATGAAAAGGGACAACACAACTCGACTCCTCCATTAAAAAAAATAAATACATAAAAAATCAACCACCAACACTCACAAGTATTGCACATAACAAACAACAATCCTTTGGAGAGAGAGAGACAGTGAATCAAATCTCACGCAACAAGAGGCATCATTCCCAAATAAATTAAACATTTGCACACATCAACGAGGGGCTCAAAAAGAAGCACACATCAAAATGGGTTCCTCACAAAACAATCTCCAGGGCCTGTATTCACATTGAGATAGCATGAGACTTAGCATGATGCTAACTTAGAAGCTCTTCCAATGTCCTATAGGATTTAATAGGACTTATGGAAGAGCTTCTAAGTTAGCATCATGCTAAGTCTCATGCTATCTCAACGTGAATACAGGCCCTGGTTATCTGCCCAAACTGCTCATCCGCCCAATTTATTCCATCGAAGACGGGCAGTTTGGGAAGAAAACCATCCTCAAAATAAAAAGAGGGTTAAAAAAAAAAAAAAAATTACAAGATCACCACCACGAACACTCTCAATTCCCCAGTCGCCTTTTGCAAACAATCAACTGCACTGATGAGACATACACAATGATTCGCGTCACATAACGCCAAGATTTACATGGCTTACAGGGAATAATAAAAAAGGGACATAACCAACCATTGCAAGCTGCACGGCAGCAACAAGATGCGATGATCGTGAAAAGAGAATTCATTGACACCGCTACATCACACGTTATGATCTAGTGAAGGGCTGAAGACATCAAACCGACAAATTGAAAGAACCCAATAAGGGGCATCGATTTCCCAAACAATCTGTTGATTTGATATCAAAGGGCGGACAAATATTCATTCTTCAAATCTTTGCCGATGTTCTATCAATGCCACAGGCACTCTGTCAAGCAGTAAGGCCAGGAGCGATGCACAGGCAAAAGATACAATCAGCAAACTTAACTCACTCTTTACTGGCCGATTGCTTCCCTTTACAACCGTTCAATACTAATGTACGCTATAGCGTTTAACCATTCACAATTCACAACTCCGCGAAGCCATGCAACCCAAACTGGTATAGAAGTGTTCCTCTACGGTCCCTTAATAGTTTTCAACCAATGAAATCACTTCCAGTCTATTTTGAGTACCGCAATGAATGAAAACGAGTCACTACCCCTCTCTTCGTCTTCTTTGTTATGCTTTTTTTAAAAATAAATCTGCTAATAAAAAATTTACTTTGGAATTATAACATATGCTAGCTTTTATTATTATAAACAATACCACAAATTTTCAAAACTGCGGTTAAGCATTATTTTTTTAATAATTTTTAAGTAATGATGCAAACCCGCCTAGTGTGGAACGTCTGTGCGCGTCATGTACGCTATAGCGTACAACAGTATGGAGAGAGTTAACCTCGTCACACGATCAACAATCACCAATCGAAATAAAACTCAGATGAAAACTAGTGCAGCGTTCGCCAACTAGAATGGACGACCAAAGATGTTAATATCACCCTTACTGTGCAGAGAAGCGGAATGGGAAAGGAGAGGCAGGACCTGCAAGTTGTACCCCACCCCCCAAAGGATCAAAACGACTGGCATAAATGACGAGAGCTCGGGTGTCTGATTTTGAGCTTTTCAGTACCAGCTAAATGCACAGCTTGGCCACAGGATTTCACCATGGGTGTAACTCCCCAAAATGGAAAAAAACTGAAAGGCAGGGGTCCAGGGACCCTTGGCCCCGTCGGACGATTCAGGAGAGATAGAGAAACTTAAGAGAGAGATATAACGAGACAGACAGAAAACAGACAGTTTGAGTCTGATAAGCCTTGTAAAATTATTACATTGCCTTTGTAAACTTCCAAGATAGAACATCTAGACTAAGTTCAAAACGCCCCAAATCGCTTGTGGTCACATTTTTATTTTTTTGATGAATTAAAAAAACAAGTTCAGTTTCTGGTAAAATTAAAAATACTGAAATCAGTGTAAAAATGAAAGAGTAGCACCCATGTTTTATGTGGAAGTTGCTTTTTCTCCAATAAATATTCTGACATTTCCCCATCAGTTATCTTCAGTTTTGTTTGGGTCATTTTGGTACATGTATTTGTTATCTTCTAGTCACAGAGACTCGTGAAATTTGGGCTGCTCCCAGCTGGAGAGCGCGTCACTGGCAGCGCAGCACCTCCCTTTTTTGGGGGGGAGGGGGCAGTTTTTTCTAAGTTTAGTGAAAACCACCCCCACATCCAAAATGTGGAGTCCTCAGAAGCTTGTTGGAAACCGTGCTTTGTATAGGTTTGGGCGTGTGCTAGCCAGTCGTGTCCCCTTAGGACCTCCAGATAGCAACGGAGTTAGCTGATGTTCTGGAGCGCTGGCTGGAATTTGTTTGAAGCACTCAGAGTATATTCCCACTTCTTCTTTCATTTACCCAACATCAGGGCATCGTGTGATGGCATCACATTTTCTTTGGCAACAGTCCCCAGAAAATGCCAACTATTAAAATCAAAATCTATCCATTTATTATCAAGTGGATTTCATAACAAACAGATTCGTCTGTCAACAAAAATCACTCATTAGATTTAACTTCACCTTTGCTACTGTCTGATATGATAAGTGCCTGGTGGCTTGAGAGAGCGACGAAAAGAAAGTCAAATCACTAGGACTATCGCACTTGCTCCGATAACAGCTTGCACAGTTTAGGCACACAGGCTCTTGGACTATTATTTATCACACATACTCGTTTCATACCATGCCAAATCTTCAAGATTTATATTTTATCATTTAGAGTATGCTTTGTAATTATGACAAAGTTAACACCATTTAGCTTTAAAATGACACGCTTCACGCACTTGCACGCATGCATGCACATACACACACTCTCACGTCTTGCTGACACGCACACAGCTGGAACTGGAGACTTGCATTCCAACCAACCAATGAACATAAAACAGTGTGTGACCCAAAATGCAGGCAGGCGACATAAAGAGAGAGAGTGTGTGTGTGAATGAAAGAGAGCGACAGAGTGAGCGAGTGATTGCGAACGAGTGAACATGCGAGAGAGTGCAAGTGGGAGACGGACACACAGAAGAAAAGCCACAGAGGTGACCACGGGTCTGGTCACTTTATCAGCAGACCGGTCGATGCACCAGCCCAGCCCACACCCCCAGCCAACCACATTTCTGCTTTTTGCATAGTGAAAAAAGATGAACAGCGCTCCACATAAAAACACCCCCCCTAGGGCTCTGTGAGCGCACGTGTTAGCTTAGAGTTACAACACAACATCGAGAGAAAGAAAGGGAGAAAAAGAGGCGCAGAGAAAGTGCCCAAATGTGAGCAAGGAAAAAGATACATTTTCCACGGCCGTGACCAACTAGGGGCCCAAAGTGTGGATGAGCACAAAAGGCAAACGAAAAAGAAGGCAACGTGTAATGTACATGCAAAATGTGTGACGTACACATCCACAATGCGTTTAACGCACACATTGACAAAAGTGACCGCTGAATCGATACCAACAAATAAAAACAAATCGGAACCGCCTGCGAGGGAATGAAAAGCCGAACGTGCTGATCTGTGAAGAAAAACAAAACAAACACAATCTTTTTTTTTTTAAATCCCCAGTGTCAACACAGAACTATGTACAAAGTGTTTGATCACTGCGGCAGGCACTTTCCAAAAGAATGACAACCCTCAACTTTTAAAGGGGGAGGGGTGGGTATTCTACAACTAGGGCCGCGGACATTCTTCCCTATGGCTGGATATCAGCTGTGGTCAAAGCCGCCAACTTGGGATATGATCTAACAAGTGAGAACTACCGTATTTTACGGACAACAAGGCCATACTTATTTCCTCAACTGAGACCCCTGCGCCTTAAAATGCGTTGCGCCTAGTGCATGACAGAAATCTGATCAAACAAAGTTGTGAATTCCATTCATATCGTAAGTATCGAGATCGATTATCAGGCCGAAATCGCGAATGAAGCCACTGAATCAGACGACACATTGACACAGATAAAGGGGGGGTTGAATCAGGATATGATGTCGCAGCCTCAGTTTCGACAGCCAAAGATGATAACAATCATGGCGGACAGACTTCTGGAGCCAAAACTCATTGTAGAAATCTACTCCATGTTTTTCAATTCCGACTCTTCTGGGCTCTGGGACGCAGACAGTGCTTCATCATATGGATATCCAGATAGCGCCATGAGTGTAATTTCTGTCGTTCTGAAGATTGTTTCGACAGTTTGAGTCGATCTCGTATATTCAATCTATTTTTTTGCTTTTGTTCGATCATTTTGCATGCGCCTTAAAATACTCTGTGCCTTGTGTATGTTTAAGTTCAGGGGGTGCGCCTTATAATTAGAAGCGCCTTTAGTTCATAAAATATGTCAGTTGGATGCTACCCCAAGATGGCTGCTGGGCCCGTCTTGAAAAGGAAAATGGTTACAACTGATATCCAGCCATTGTATTTTCACCACAACCGTCTTTCTATGCTTTGCAGAGGTAAAGGTCTCTGTACAAGTGAACATTTTTTACTCTTTCCCCCATGGCAACACAGTGACATGCAAGTGTTCTTATGACTGTTGCCATGGGGAAAGAGTGGAAAATGTTCACATGTACAGAGACCTTAAGGCAGGCCACAATTGATGCACACACACACACATTCAACCTTCTCCTTTCTCTCTGGCTAATGTTCATTCGCTTAATTAAGGAGAATTTATACATGTATGATACAGTAGAAGTGAATGAATATCAAACAGGGGGCAAGCTCCATTCAGCTGAGAAAAGTCCTGCACAAACAAAGCTCACAAACAGAAAAAAGCAGGAGACCAAAATCACGTAATATCCCCGTTTCTGCTTACAAGGGAAATGGGAAAAAAAAATGCTTGTTTCCTGTCAAACGAATATCTTCTTTTTCGAGCAAAAAATGTGAATTTTGGGGAAGCAAAACACAATAGACTAGGGGTGAGAAAATGCTCAGCCGATTTCAACCAGCATCGGTTGATTGCACAAACATTTTTCAGTAAACTGACAGTATGAACTTGATGAACATTCCACACTTCGCATGAAACCAACACAGGTTGATCCTGATCAACAGGATTGTGTAGCATACAACACCACAGACATGATTGTCCAGAAACAAAAGGTCAAGTTTTATCAAAACATCTTCAAAACATCCAGCAACACAACAACCAAAAAAAAAGAAAGCAGGATCCCAAGAAAACAAAATATTCACAAGCAAAAGTAAAAACAACGGTAGAAAACTCAAACCAAGTAAATTTGTCAAAATTATGTGTTTTTCTTTCCCAGTTCGCATGGACATGTTCCTGTTCAAATACTGTTAAAAACATGGTGAAATATTGCACGTAAAGGAAAAAAAACAATGACAAAAGTGAGTGACATTATTTCACAATAGTTGAAAACCAGCCTTTTAAGGGAAACATGAGTTCACAGAATAATTAATGCTTGTAATTACTTACCTCCATCATTTTCATTCAATCTTCTTGTTGCTGTTGATGTACCCTGGCTAAAAGACTACAGGGGTCATCCCAACAGCCGAATCACACACTATCGTACAAATGCATCAGCTAGGGATGAGAACAGTATGTGTGTGACCATTTTCGAATACCCCGCCACATGGGCAGCCACACTCCGACTTCGGGAAGATTCAATCACTTTAAGTTGATACTTTGTTTTTCCTTACTCTCGCTCTCTCTCGTGTGTGTGTGCGTAGGGTTTTAGTTCTAAGACAAATGTAACAATAAATGCACACAAAATTCTATAAACGACACTCCTCCTTTATCTGTTATTTCAAAAAGGCCTAACAAAAAATTGACAGTGAATAATAATAAGAAAAAAGTGCTGCGGCTATAAATGTACACCATTTACTTTCACAACTTCTATTATTTATTTTTTACAACTTCGCAACTTTTTTTTTTTTAAACGCTATGTATGGTTTGTAAGGTCTTAGCACTGGTATAACTGCAGAGATTGAAGGGAAAGGCCTGCCCCATTCCATTCACGGACACTGGAACCAATGGGGTTTATTTGTGTCTATCCAAAGCCTCCAATGAAATGTAACACCATTTAGAAGATACTGAACAACTGCTACAACATTAAGCAAATCTGCATCGCATTGGAATATATATATATAATGACTGGTGGCGAGGGGGTTAATGTGTAGTGGGGCCTTTAACAATTTGAGCGTCTAGCGTTTTGGTTTGATATTTGTTTTGAATGGTTGTCAATTTCCCTATTTACGTCTCTCTCTCTCTCTCTCTCTCCCTCGTTATGGGTGGATGTGTGTGTGTGTGTGTGTGTGTGTGTGTGTGTGGATGTGTGTGTGTGTACATGTGTGTGTGTGTGCACGTGCGTGGCGTGTGTTTTGCTTTTTTATTTTTATTGAATAGTTGTCAGTTTTGTATATCTAGCGTTTGGGTTTGGTGTGTGGTATGAACAGTTGTCAATTTCCTTATTCACCTCTCTCTCTCTCGTTATGGGTGTGTGTGTGTGTGTGTGTGTGTGCATGTGTGCGTGTGTGCACGTGCGTGGCGTGTGTTTTGCTTTTTTATTTTTGTTGAATAGTTGTCAGTTTTGTATATCTAGCGTTTGGGTTTGGTGTGTGGCATGAACAGTTGTCAATTTCCTTATTCACCTCTCTCTCTCTCTCTCTCTCTCTCTCCCTCTCTCTCTCTTTGTGGGTGGATGTGTATGCGTGTGTGTGTGTGTGTGTGTGTGTGTGTGTGTGCATGTGTGTGGCGAGCGTTTTGCTTTTTTTATTTTTGAGTAGTTGTTAATTTTGTGCATATCTTTAGCCTGTCATATTGAGCCTTTGTAGCACTGCATTTGGAGAGAATAAAACGCCCCCAGAGGAAGAGGAGCTTTCTCCTCGAAATATTGGGAAAAAGTAACCAGCTTGTTTGCCTTTGTGTTTTTTGTTCGTTTTATATATATATTTGGCAGATAACCTTTCTCCTCACACTAAATTCAGTTTCCAAGGAGAATTGTATAATCTGATTTCAGCTTGTGACTGATTTAAGAAAATCTGGTAGAGTTTGGTTGTTGCTGTCTTTGTTTGTTTACAGCTCTTTACTGTCATACCACTCAACCCCAAAGAACTGCATCAAAACTTAACCTTTCTTCTTCTTCTTCTGCGTTCCCGGGCCATATGGCCATAATGGGTAAGGTACGTATGTGTCCAGTTTTCAGTGGTCTCCCCGCTGCGTACAGCCGACACATTCTGATTTCGGAGGAGCTCAAAAAAGAAAAATTACTTGGAAGATTTTTTTTTATATAAAGGCAGGAGAATGGGCCAACAAGTCAGAAAAAATAGTAGATGATAGAAAGCAAAGGGAAAAGACAGTCAAACAGAGTGGCAGATTAGAGGAAGTTACAGTCACAGAACTTCCAGAAGGTGGGGGGACTATTTTTACAAAAGACCCCCCCGGTATCCCCACAGGGAGAACCTTTATTCCATTCATGCCTCTTCTCTTTATCATACAATTGAAAAACAGCCTACGAGGCAATCAGACGCAAACCTATCCTGACTTAGAATATTAATCCAAACAACACAACTTGCAGATTTGCGACAATCATAACATATTCTCCTAAACTATCAAGCATAGTAGGTCTACATTTTGATACCTGTTTTTAATGTTTTCATGTCTTGTAGGTCTACAGTTTTATGTGTGTTTATAATGTTTTCATGTCTTGTAGGTCTACAGTTTTATGTGTGTTTATAATGTTTTCATGTCTTGTAGGTCTACAGTTTTATGTGTGTTAATGTTTTCATGTCATCTTGTAGGTCTAGTTTTATGTGTTGTTAATATTTTCATGTCGTCTTGTAGGTCTACAGTTTTATGTGTGTTGTTAATGTTTTCATGTCGTCTTGTAGGCCTACAGTTTTATGTGTGTTGTTAATGTTTTCATGTCATCTTGTAGGTCTACAGTTTTATGTGTGTTGTTAATGTTTTCATGTCGTCTTGTAGGTCTACAGTTTTATGTGTGCTTTTAATGTTTTATGTGTGTTTTCGGTTTTTTCATGTCAAGTCTTGTTAGTTTACAGTGTGACGTGTGTTTTTACATTTCAATGTCTAGTTTTCAGCTACGTGCTCTCTTTGCAACGCATGCCACCCTGCACACCTTTCACTCTCCTAAATAAAACGCTGATCCACCCGACACATTCTTCCATGGATAACAAAAACCAAGGGAAACAACTGGGCTTCATTCCACAAGGTGTCACTGTCACACCCCCCCACTCCTTTCACCGTCCCTGCGCACCACACACAAAACCACTGCGCAGCAGGCGGAGAGAAAACTATTGATGAACTCTTGCGCAGGGACGCGGGGAGGGCGCAAGTTCCACGCAGCACGGTCCTCTCGTGGCCGCTGGGGACAAGGGGAGAATAATGGAGGTGGTGGTGGCAGCAGGCAGCGGCCAATCACAGGCTGGATTGGCCAGGCTCCAACCAATCAGGTGCCTCGTTACATGGCACCCGCTCTTCACACCTGCCACTGATGAAATATAACAGCCCATCTATATACTGTGCTAAAACTCTACTTCAAAAAAGTCTGCAAGTTGAAAATCTCGCCCCCACAGGCTTGGGTTTACCAATATCTTTTCTTCTTTATGATTAATCAAAAACATCAGAACTTTCCTGGTATTGCAGTACCTCCAGGATCGTCCCACTATCTTTATTGTTAAAAGTGTCCCACATGTAGCTGTTTTAGGTTGGAGGACGTTAAACAGACTTGAGACTTTTCAGTTCTTTTCTTCTGTATACATGTTTCAAGCATCTTGTATCAGGTCCTGTTGGGCACGAGCATCGAAGATTTCATGAAAAGATAAATAGAATGAACTGACAATATTGCATGAAAAATGTCATGATCTTTTCACTGTTTTAATAAAACCGTTACAGTGATGCCACGATAAAATGGACATATTCACCATATACAACACATTTGCTCTTTAATATAAACAGGACAAAGACTGATTGACTTGACTTTGATTGATTGAGGTATCCAACACTGATAGTTTTCATGATTTCTTCACACTTAAATATCTTCAATCCTAGTGCAGAAACATAGAGTTTGATATAGGCCCAAAAATGAAAGCAATTATTTATTTCTTTTACCTTTTCTTTTCATACATTTTCAAAGCCACTGTATTCTATTGGCTTACACATATCTATACAAATACTCAATCTGCCGTTTGCAAAGCTTTGAAACCACCAAAATGACAGTGCCTATATTTCTTGGGAACATGCTCTGTTATAAACGCATACCAACCGTTTATGCTCATTATTTGCAAGCCATTCCATTATTAGTATTAGTAACAGGGGTTGCATGCAAGTCAAACACCGATACCTTGACCACTTTTAAACCCTACACATGTTTTCAATGTCGTAAGATACCAACTCTTCAGAATCATATTACTATTAGTGGTTGATAATTCATAACATTTCTCAATTTAAAAAAAAGAGAAACTAGCCAATCTAATTTCAGAATAACTGAACAGTTCTGAGAGCACAATTATTGGTGAATTTTGATATTGTAGTATTGCTAATTTAATGGCGACATCTTTTTTGTCATCAAGAAAATAACTTCCCCACGTAAATTAACAATGTTTGCTTGCATATGGGATTGTTCAGAAAGTAATGAAATAATTACTAGCTACGATAATGCACAATGTCTGCACAAATATCTTGGTACTTCTTGTGTGATAAAAGCTGAATTTTAGAACTCATCTTTTCATTATAATTACTTTCTCATGATCCAAAGAATGAAATCAGATTGGACAGACGTTTAAAGTGTAAATGGCCTACATGTTGGATAATAATAATAATAATAACATTACATTTACATAGCGCTTTACCTCAAATGAGCCCTCATTGTGAAAGTCTACTGAGCTCCTTCATCCTCCTCAATTCTTTCTTCTTAAAATCCATTTCTATATTCTATCTTTCTATCAAATGCTAACCTATCTACCCCGAACCCGACGCCCTTTCTGTAATTGTGCTATGTCATTAGGGTAGGCCTGAAAGGGTGGTTTACATTTTTAACCCTTTCACCGCCAATGTCGCATTTTTGCACCACAATGGTTTACCACCCACGTCACTAAAAGGCATCAAATCAGGGCCTGTTATCCAATGTCGCATTATTGCACCACAATGGTTTACCACCCACGTCACTAAAAGGCATCAAATCAGGGCCACCATCCAATGTCGCATTTTTGCACCACAATGGTTTACCACCCACGTCACTAAAAGGCATCAAATCAGGGCCTGTTATCCAATGTCGCATGCACCACAATGGTTTAACACCCACGTCACTAAAAGGCATCAAATCAGGGCCTGTTATCCAATGTTTAGCACCACAATGGTTTACCACCCACGTCACTAAAAGGCATCAAATCAGGGCCTGTTATCCAATGTCGCATTAATGCGTATCCAGGGCCTGCTATCCAATGTCGCATTTATGCACCACAATGGTTTACCACCCACGTCACTAAAAGGCATCAAATCAGGGCCTGTTATCCAATGTCGCATTTTTGCACCACAATGGTTTACCACCCACGTCACTAAAAGGCATCAAATCAGGGCCTGTTATCCAATGTCGCATTATGCACCACAATGGTTTAACACCCACGTCACTAAAAGGCATCAAATCAGGGCCTGTTATCCAATGTCGCATTTTTGCACCACAATGGTTTAACACCCATGTCACTAAAAGGCATCAAATCAGGGCCTGTTATCCAATGTCGCATTTTTGCACCACAATGGTTTACCACCCACGTCACTAAAAGGCATCAAATCAGGGCCTGTTATCCAATGTCGCATTTATGCACCACAATGGTTTACCACCCACGTCACTAAAAGGCATCAATCAGGGCCTGCTATCCAATGTCGCATTTTAGCACCACAAACGTCACTAAAAGGCATCAAATCAGGGCCTGTTATCCAATGTCGCATTTTTGCACCACAATGGTTTACCACCCACGTCACTAAAAGGCATCAAATCAGGGCCTGTTATCCAATGTCGCATTTTTGCACCACAATGGTTTACCACCCACGTCACTAAAAGGCATCAAATCAGGGCCTGTTATCCAATGTCGCATCTTTGCACCACAATGGTTTACCACCCACGTCACTAAAAGGCATCAAATCAGGGCCTGTTATCCAATGTCGCATCTATGCACCACAATGGTTTACCACCCACGCCACTAAAAGGCATCAAATCAGGGCCTGTTATCCAAAGACCCTATTTTCTCAATTTTGGGAGGTAAGGATTGGCCTAATGTTGTACATGTCACAGAACAATTCCCAATATTGTTGACAATTTGTTCCTCTACCCAGTTAAGTTTAATGGTATTTGTTGGCTGAAAAACGGCTGGTGGCGAAAGGGTTAACACAGTAGATCTACGGTCACATCACTTGCTTGTTGGCAGGAATAATTTAGGTGATTTCAGCTGGTAACCCAAGTACTCTACACCACTAGTCACCGAATACACTCTAAAAGGAAGAAAAATTCTCAACAATTCCATAAAAATCATCATTTACAACGCATCTGCTTCCAGCTCATAACAGATATCAATGAGTGCTGTTTGTTTTTTTCCATTTAAAAAACAACAACAACGAACCGTACATTCCATGTACATTTCACGACGTGCTTTGAATATCAAACAGAAAACAGAATGAAGAAAACCAGTGGACCCAAACTGCCGCAGCACAAAGAAGAAAACGTTCTGCAACATGATATAATCCGTGTATATAAAAAGTTTTATATAAAAAAACACCATCAAACGGCAAATACGACAGAAAATAAACCAACCATCTGTGATACACATAGAAGTGTAGACAGTGAATGCAGAGACGATCCAGTTCACCACGCGCCAAGCTCACAATTTGTCATAGTTCACTTTGAGGCAGAAAAATCACAGGCACATAATCCTCCAGTTGTTTGATGAGCCCTTTCCTTTTCACACACACACACCAGTGAACACAGTAAAGCCTTGTGTGTGGCATCTCCACACAAAAACACAACACTGACCATTCTGCCACACACACAAATTGATTCACGGAGAAAAACAACATGGATCGTCCGCCGTAGTGAAAGCAGTCAGCGGACCTCAAACAGGTCCTTGAAAGACTTCGGGCTTTAGTGAAAGAACACCTTTTTTTGATAAAAAAGATATGAAAATGCGCGTTCCAAAACTCCACAGCTTGTCCACACACTCGAAAACTATTTTTATACAGCAGCCTCGTCTTTTTTTCTCTCTCTTGAGTACAAAGCAAGGGTGTGTAGATCCGAGTGAGCGCTTCTTACTTTAGAAATCCGTTTGATCTCTAAGAAACCGAGGAAAGGCTGAGCCATGCAGTAAGGAAGCGAAAAAAATCTGGAAGGTGAAGAAAGCAGATTGTACAACAAGCACATTTTCCTTGATTGTTCATCAAGGACAACAAACAAAAACAACATTACCACCCCCAATGCTCCCAAACGCAAAGTATTGACACAACTCTTTCATCAAGTTATTCAACTCTCATGCTGGTACTCTCTCTCTCTCTCTCTCACACACACACACACAAATGCATGGAATGAGGCATAACGGATGTTATAAAGACAAATAAAAAGTCAAAATCATCAACATCCCAAACAATGCTCAAGTCTTCACAAATGGCAACTAGATTATGCGCAGTTCTGCTCCTTACTTGCTAGCAAATTTCCTTTAGCCTTTTTTTTTTTTGGGGGGGGGAGGGGGGTAAGAACAAGTGGTGCCAATTTCACATACATTACACTTCAAAACAAATGGCAGTCACTTTGGAAGCAATTTTTGATCAAATACAATTCCATGATCAGTTTGTTTTTCCATATAACAAAATTATGTTCCTTTCAACATGACCATGGTTGTTTTTTGTTTTTTAAGATTCAAATATTCTATCAAAACCCCAAATATGTTTCTTTCTTGAGAGCTAAGGGCAATTCTTTAACAACATTAAACACCAGGACATCAGCCTAAACCCAACCTGCTCTTACAGTTAAGCATTATTTCATCAACTATCGCTTGCAACAGGATTGAAATTATACATACTAATCACACCACCCACGGTTAATACAACCTTTTGTATTCTGAATAGGAATCATGAATGCTGACATAATACGCCTTAATACAATAATCAGTAAACTAAGAAGCAGGCAGGTCTAAAAGAAATTAGGCTCATCTCTTTGAAATGCTTCTTTAGTGATAACAATATGCGCAACTCTAACCCAGACCTGTTTACCCTTATAATGAAAAACCCGGAATTTGCCACCAAAAAAAACGGAATTTGAGAATAAAAACCGGAATTCACATGATCTGTACACGACTCGCGATAAAGCGGTTTCTTCTTCTCCTTTCCGCGAACATCGGCGTCGATTTTCAATACTGTGATGATTTCTTGGCTCAATTTTGCCAGAAAAGTTTTATTAGTAAATTCAGTCACTAATTCTTAATCAATTTTAGTATAAAACAAGCTGGAAAAAGCAAAATACCTGGAAATGTCCACGATCGGACAGAGAAAAATCACTCGGCCGCGGATCGGCGGATGCCAAGTTGCAACCATCGCGATCAATTTTGACTTCATTTTCCGTTGAAAACTTCAAAATTCTCACATCGTATTTTCCAGTGATAATATAATCTAAATTGACTCATTTCAAGCCCTAATTACAATCTCTACCATTAAAAAACTGCCTGGAAAGCTCTTCGAATCGACAGTAAAAGTCTGGCTGCCATTTGCTCAGTCCCGAAATAGATCGGCCAAAATAAAAACATTATTTCACCCCTTTAACCAATGAAAATGCAGCATTTAATGCATGTGACGTCAAGCACAACCCCTTTTCTGATGACGTAGCGTGTTAGGTACACGTTTCGGTCAACCCTTGCGTCTTTTCCTATGAACAGAAACAAATAATAGACGGTTTTTCGAAATCCCGGAATTTTCAGCGTTCACCCGGAATTTACTATTTTACCCGGAATTTTAGCAAATTTCCGGAATAATTCCGGCTAAACCGGAATGGTAAACAGGTCTGAACCCCTAACAAGCAGGATCTTTTCTTTTTTTTAAACACACAATTCTTTCAAAAGTAAAATGTGAAAATATTTCTTCCGACCCCGATATGCTTTCCATGAATGTTGTGGACTCCTGCTTAAACCATGAGATATGCTTTCTTTCTTTATAGATATCATACATAAACTGTAGTTCTTAAGTGAATGATAGTGCTGAACAGCATTCACGGCGCATGATTATAAAATATGGCTCCATCATTGACACAAGGTTTTAAAAAAAAAATTCTAACCATCCTTAAAACTCTGCAGTTACGATTTTGATATAATTCAGTTGTTTTTTCCTTCATTGTAAATGAGAAAAATTAATATCAAAATTTGTTTGTTCATACTTATCTTTATCATTCCAATTTGACTTCATACACCATTGACATGAATTTCACTTGATCATCATTTTGCTATTAAAGTATACAGTAATGAATTCGTAATTAATCCAATTGAAGTTCACAGGGCAATGCCAAAAACATGAGACCGCCAGAAGACTATCACCACCACCAACAACAAAATATATATCGCCACATTGAGACAGATACCAACCACAACACTGAGAACCAGTACCTTCTAATAACAAACTTAGAACCATCGTTTCCCAATAATAACAAACCTTGTTGACTGAACACAATAAACCATAAAATACTGATCAGTCACAACGCCAATCAAAAGACAGACTAGTCCAACCAAAACGGGGTGTAAAATAACCCTGACTTACAGCTCATGGCACTGCACATCCCAGTGAACAAAGAGATGCACAAACGAACACATCCAATGAAATAAAGTTACGCAACAATTCACATCCAATGAAATAAAGTTACGCAACAATTCACATCCAATGAAATAAAGTTACGCAACAATTCACATCCAATGAAATAAAGTTACGCAACAATTCACATCCAATGAAATAAAGTTACGCAATGAAATAAAGTTACGCTACAATTCACATCCAATGAAATAAAGTTACGCAATGAAATAAAGTTACGCAACAATTCACATCCAATGAAATAAAGTTACGCTACAATTCACATCCAATGAAATAAAGTTACGCTACAATTCACATCCAATGAAATAAAGTTACGCAACAATTCACATCCAATGAAATAAAGTTACGCAACAATTCACATCCAATGAAATAAAGTTACGCAACAATTCACATCCAATGAAATAAAGGGAAAACGTCCAATCAAATTGCGCTTTAAACCAGAGCCGGCTGGTATTGCGAATATAACAAAGGATGGGAAGATGGGGAAAATATAACAAACAAACAAAAGATATTGGGATGGGTGGATGAACATCTTTCTCAAGCAGTGAAACTACCCCGCTCCTCTTCTCTTTGACATCAAAAAAGAATTTATTTTTTTTAAATATAAGGTCGGCAGAAGATCTTCCTCCAGCAACGAGCACAAATTTTCTAGAACTTTTGTCATTCACTTCTTACCTCAAGCTTTTTGTCCCCCTATATCTAAGAGCAAACAGAACTACAAAGGTTGATTTAATTTAACCGGGTCATGATAATTCCTCCTTTTTTCTAGGCTATATCCATATTTACGACCATAAGGGAGATAATTTAGTCACAGAAAAGGACAAGACAGGTCGCAATTCCCACCAATAGATTATCTTCTCTTGCGGACAAACATGTGGATTTTGACCTTTCCTACAGTGTCTCTCAATAAACAACTAAATGGGGTTAATTCATCAATGGTCATGTTTCTACTATTTCTATGGCACTGCAGCAGGGTTAGTAGTGAAGCCAGTTACCGAGGATTTTCCTGTTAGCTCTACCGTCAGTTGGTTGTTTTTCAAACCCACTACAGGTCAAAAGGGAGGTGACTACCAGGCTTAGTCAGTACAGACGAGCATCTGCTTTGTTGTTATCACTCTCTTGCCTGGGACACATGCCAAGCTGGCAATGAGGTGAAATTCATGTCTAAACAAACCCAAAACGCTTGCTTGTAAACCTCATGCATGTGTGTACACACACACAAAACGCATGCATGCA
Source organism: Phymorhynchus buccinoides (assembly GCA_017654935.2). Classification (NCBI taxonomy): domain Eukaryota; kingdom Metazoa; phylum Mollusca; class Gastropoda; order Neogastropoda; family Raphitomidae; genus Phymorhynchus; species Phymorhynchus buccinoides. The sequence goes on from CM065687.1 coordinate 55,889,437, forward strand.
CACATGCACACTCACACCTTCTAATTTTGCCTCACCTCATCCTCACGAAAGAAAAAATATCCAAGCCCATGCTTGCGAGTCTCTAACACAATAGAAAATTTAAAACATCAATAACAACAACAATAGGCCTAAAACATTGCTTCAACTCACCACCACAACCCATCAGCATCTGATCAGCTCTTTCAGTTATCGACAGAAAAACAACACAAACACACACACACACGCAAAATCCACACCACAGTCAAGTTGCCGTGCAGATTTCATTTGGCTGAAGTTTTGGAAGCGGAGATTCCCATTGTCTGGTCAAGTCGTTCATGTACGCACACACGCACGCACGTACACATACTCTCTCTCTTTGCCGATAAACTTCATGCAGCACACTCGGCAAACCAGAGAAAACTCCCATAGCAGACAGGCAGCAGAGCACACACACGATCACAGGGACATGCGCCATGTTAGCAGAGCAGTTGAATGGAGGGAAGGAAAGGGTAGGGGGGGGAGGGGGGGTAATGGAGTCAGTCAGGCAGGCACAAGGGCAAGGGTTACGGGGGCAGGAAGGGAGGGAGGGGGGGGGGGGGAGGCCGATGCTATAAAGTGGTGGTGGCTTGCAGTACCCCCGAGTCGTGCTCGCCGCTGTCGTCAGAATCCCTGGACCCGGACTGCTGGAGGTGGGGTTGGGAGCTGTGCGCCCCCCTGCTGCCCCCCTCCGAGTACCGGTTGTAGTCCTGCAGCTCCTGGGGGCTGAACCCCCCCATGTGCTGGTAGTAGTGGGGGGGTGCGGCGGCGGGGGGGTCTGGCTGGTGGTAGGAGCGGCGGATGAGGTCTCGGGCGGCCTGGTCCAATTCCTCGGGAGTCATGTCCGTGGCGTCCTGCAGCTCGCGCCGAAGGCACTTGGGGTCCACGTAGCCGTGAAGACCTTCTGCCTGGAGGACCTGTATACAGCAACACAGCGTTATCTAACATCACTTGGGGTTCCAGTAGCTGTGAAGACCTTCTGCCTGGAGGACCTGTAACACAGCGTTATTTAACATCACTTGGGGTTCAGGCAGCCGATAAGACCTCCTGCCTGGAGGACCTGCATACAGCAACACAGCGTTATTTAACATCACTTGGGATTCCAGTAGCCGTGAAGACCTTCAGCCTGGAGGACCTGTATACAGCAACACAGCGTTATTTAACACAGCGTTATCTAACATCACTTGGAGTTCACGTAGCCATGAAGACCTTCTGCCTGGAGGACCTGTAACACAGCGTTATTCTACATCACTTGGGGTCCACGTATCCGTGAAGACCTGGAGGACCTGTAACACAGCGTTATTCTACATCACTTGGGGTCCACGTATCCGTGAAGACCTGGAGGACCTTCATACAGCAACACAGTGTTATTTAACATCACTTGGGGTTCGCGTAGCCGTGAAGACCTTCTGCCTGGAGGACCTGTATACAGCAACACAGCGTTATTTAACATCACTTGGGGTTCGCGTAGCCGTGAAGACCTTCTGCCTGGAGGACCTGCATACAGCAACACAGCGTTATTTAACATCACTTGGGGTTCGCGTAGCCGTGAAGACCTTCTGCCTGGAGGACCTGCATACAGCAACACAGAGTTATTTAACATCACTTGGGGTTCGCGTAGCCGTGAAGACCTTCTGCCTGGAGGACCTGTAACACAGCGTTATTTAACATCACTTGGGGAGGACCTGCATACAGCAACACAGCGTTATTTAACATCACTTGGGGAGGACCTGTATACAGCAACACAGCGCTATTTAACATCACTTGGGGTCCACATAGCCGTGAAGACCTTCTGCCTGGAGGACCTGCATACAGCAACACAGCGTTATTTAACATCACTTGGGGTCCACGTAGCCGTGAAGACCTTCTGCCTGGACAAGGCATATCAACATAGCGTTGTTATTTCACATGACCTGTAGAACCTGCACAGAGGTGAGCGGAAGACTGAAGTGGATTAAAACACAGCCACATCATCACCATGCTGGACCGTGACAGCAGATGGTTCCAGAGAGGGGTGAAGGAGGCCATCTACATCGCGGCTGCCAAGCCCACGCTCACCAGGGACCGTGGGAGGCACGTCTTGCCCTCGGCGTACGCTTCCCTGGTTCGGTCGTGCGGAGTGTGACTGCCCATATGGCGCAGCGGGGTAATCAAAAACAGTCACACACATTTAACGTTCTTATACCTACCTGGTGCATTTGTACCATAGTGTTCAAGCGCTTTGGCTGTTGGGATGATCCCTGGAGTCTTTTTTTTTATTGAATTTTTTTTTTCATTTGACAAACTATCATGAAAACATACAGACATGTAATCCCTGGAGTGTTTTATCCATGGTATGACAACATACCTTGGCCACGAGGCTCTCGGCGGAGGATCGTCGGTGCCTGTGCATCACGGGGTTGTGGGTGTACTGGGACTGCACATGGGCGGGGATGAGCAGAGGCCCCCGCTCCCCGCCGCGGTGCTGGGTGGACAGGTCGGGCAGGGCCGCAGAGTCGCTGTGACGGTGCTGCATGCGAGGCTCCTCACACTCTGCGCCAACACCACGCACATTTAGTGAGCATGGAAGCTGTTTCAAGTCCAGGCATGAGAAATTATGATCAAGGCCGGGTTCACATTAGACGCGTAAGTTCCATACAGAAAACTCTAAATAAGTGGAAGAAAGAAGAATAAAAGTTTACGCATATAGGAAAAATTTGGACACGTGCGCAAATCTTTTCCCTTCTTTGTTTCACTTATTTATGGATTGCGCACAAATTTGGACACGTACGCAAATCTTTTCCCTTCTTTGTTTCACTTATTTATGGATTGCGCACAGGTTTCCGCATGGAATATCCGCTTATGTGTGTACACGGCCTTAGGCTACAAAGTGCCTGAAAAGGACTGAAGCCTTCTGAAACTGAAGTGGGTCTTTTTAGTAATCAAAGCCTTAAAAACAGCATTAGAAGTAGAATTTAGTTAATTTTCATTCACTCATAAGAAGTATTTCTATGCTCAGTTGGTCTCTTTTTAATCTAAACAAAATGACCTCTGGGGCCATCAAGTTTACATTACAATTGTACAAAATAACTTGCACAGACTGCCACTTGGATAAACGAGCACCGACGTCGGCAGACCTGCTTACCCCTATTTTGCAAATTTGTAATTTCTGAAACAAAAAATAGTAATTTTGAAAAAACTAATCTAACGCGCGGACGATTCTTTTTCTTCACAAAATCTGATTAACCAAAAAACTATTTGTAATTAGACAAATACATGCAAGCAATAGTGCACTGGGAGACCTTTAAAAACATTTTTTAAACCATGTATTTGCCTTTTCTTTGGCATCTTTCCATCAGATTTTGGATCATTTGACCTAAAACTCTCACCACGCAGTCACTTTGACGCCATCTTGAAACAGAATGAAAAGAAATTGACGCGCGTTGCATGCTGGGAACCGGAATGACTTTTCACAGCATTGTTTCAAAAGCATCGCTTGCCGATGCAACTGTAGTGGTGGGGTTTTTTTTAGGTGGTTTTTTTCATCGCCGTAATTATTGTAATTTGACTTTTGTTTCGTAAAAATTATAGCAAAATCATAAAGGTAAATAGGTCTGTATCGGCAAAACTAAAACAGTGATATTGATGAAGATGCACACTGTTGCAGTGTTGGCACAACATGACTACAGCAGAAGCAGCAGAACATAAAGCGGACACAACAAACTCCACAAAACACTACAATCGATCAGCCTCTGCGCCCACACAAAACCACAACTGCAGTTCACAACTACCATATCCAAAGAACATCTTCTCCAAATGCAAAATATATGACACGAAAGCTACATCTATCTATTCCTTGAAACCATGCTCGTTGTCTCTATCAGCAGAAAAACATACAACCTGAATGGGTTAGATGAGACAAGGCACTATTTTACAGTTCGCATGTTAGTGGAAGGTGTTAAGATACAGAATATCGTCAGTGAAATTCAGAAACCTCGTATCTCGATTTTTTGATTTTTTGAGTTAGACACATAGTCAGCTCTCTCATTTTTCCTGCCACCTTCCACCAAAAGCTCGTATCTGTAACGACTTTCTATCTGGGGTAAATGAGGTTGTGTAAATTGAAGAAAAACTTCAAGTCCCAAATTCAGATCTACTCAAGGACAAAAACATTGTATCTTTGTTCTTTTCAAGTATTAAAAAAAAAAAAAAAGTAATTTTAACAAAATGCAGGACTAAACTCGCAATGTCTTGAACAATATATTCATCATAGTTAATAACTTGTGGTAAACGCGGTTAATTTAAAAAAAAAAAAATTCTCAAAACTACCAACATTGAGAAACAAGTTTTTTTAATTTCACCGACGGTATGCTTTAAAAAAAAAGACAATATTTTTTGACAAGCCATTTGAATGAAACCCATTTCAATGCATCATGATGGGAATATCATGTCTAACCTACTCACCCACCCGGCAATAACTATCAGAAACATCTACATAATCTAATACAGTCTTGCCATCATCTTGACTTAATATCAAATTGACAAGACAGGTTCTTTGCTAGTTTAACTTTAAATACATTTCTGTAAAATGCATTCAAACTGCCATGTTTTAAACTACCATGACTAGAATTTTTACTGCCCCAAATAAAATTAAAAAAACGGTAAATCTACTAAAACATATTCAACGTAACCTTACCATTAAATTACGATAACCATTAACCCTTTCACCACCAATGTCGCATTTATGCACCATGTCACTAAAAGCCATCACATCAGGGCCTGTAATCCGAAGACACTGTTTTCTTAATTTGGGGAGGTAAGGACAGGTCTAATGTTATACATGTCACAGAGGAATTCCCAATATTGAAGATATTTATTTTGTCTCTACCCATTTAAGCTTAAGGGTATTTTTTGGCTGAAAAATGGCTGGCGGCGAAAGGGTTAAAAGCTCCAAAACCTGCGGCCCCATTCATGCTACAGTGAACTTGCACAGATGCCACACACACACAGTCATCCACAATGCACACATCTAGCTCCTCAGCTATGTCAACAGTGATCACAGCAAACTGTTGCCAAGTACCTCAACGCTGAGAACACATTGCACAATACCAGAAGACTGACAACACAGACATTCAACCGGCTACGTAGCAGTGAGCCCCAGTATCTATGTGTCCCCAATTTTGTCTCTGTCTTTATGTGTCCCCGTCTCTATATATCCCCGTCTCAATGTGTCCCTATCTTTATGTGTCCCCATCTTATATCTCTCTGTCTCTTTGTTTATCCTAACACTATCCCTAACCCAAACACTAACCTAACCCCTAAACCTATCCTAACTCGAGGGGGAACATAGAGATGAGGGTGCACAAAGACAAGAGGACATATAGAGACGGGGGCACAATGAGGGTGACACACAGACAAGGACATATAGAGACAGGGGCACAATGAGGGTGACACACAGACAAGGACATATAGAGACAGGGGCACAATGAGGGTGACACACAGACAAGGACATATAGAGACAGGGGGGCACAATGAGGGTGACACACAGAGACAAGGACATATAGAGACAGGGGCACAATGAGGGTGACACACAGACAAGGACATATGGAGACAGGGGCACAATGAGGGTGACACACAGACAAGGACATATAGAGACAGGGGCACAATGAGGGTGACACACAGACAAGGACATATAGAGACAGGGGCACAATGAGGGTGACACACAGACAAGGACATATAGAGACAGGGGCACAATGAGGGTGACACACAGACAAGGACATATAGAGACAGGGGCACAATGAGGGTGACACACAGACAAGGACATTATAGAGACAGGGGGGCACAATGAGGGTGACACAGAGACAAGGACATATAGAGACAGGGGCACAATGAGGGTGACACACAGACAAGGACATATAGACAGGGGCACAATGAGGGTGACACACAGACAAGGACATATAGAGACAGGGGCACAATGAGGGTGACACACAGAGACAAGGACATATAGAGACAGGGGCACAATGAGGGTGACACACAGACAAGGACATATAGAGACAGGGGCACAATGAGGGTGACACACAGACAAGGACATATAGAGACAGGGGCACAATGAGGGTGACACACAGACAAGGACATATAGAGACAGGGGCACAATGAGGGTGACACACAGAGACAAGGACATATGGAGACAGGGGCACAATGAGGGTGACACACAGACAAGGACATATAGAGACAGGGGCACAATGAGGGTGACACACAGACAAGGACATTATAGAGACAGGGGGGCACAATGAGGGTGACACACAGAGACAAGGACATATGGAGACAGGGGCACAATGAGGGTGACACACAGAGACAAGGACATATAGTGACAGGGGCACAATGAGGGTGACACACAGACAAGGACATATAGAGACAGGGGCACAATGAGGGTGACACACAGAGACAAGGACATATGGAGACAGGGGCACAATGAGGGTGACACACAGACAAGGACATATAGAGACAGGGGCACAATGAGGGTGACACACAGAGACAAGGACATATAGACAGGGGCACAATGAGGGTGACACACAGACAAGGACATATAGAGACAGGGGCACAATGAGGGTGACACACAGACAAGGACATATAGAGACAGGGGCACAATGAGGGTGACACACAGACAAGGACATATAGAGACAGGGGCACAATGAGGGTGACACATAGAGACAAGGACATATGGAGACAGGGGCACAATGAGGGTGACACACAGACAAGGACATATAGAGACAGGGGCACAATGAGGGTGACATACAGAGACAAGGACATATGGAGACAGGGGCATAATGAGGGTGACACACAGAGACAAGGACATATAGACAGGGGCACAATGAGGGTGACACACAGACAAGGACATATAGAGACAGGGGCACAATGAGGGTGACACACAGACAAGGACATATAGAGACAGGGGCACAATGAGGGTGACACACAGACAAGGACATATAGAGACAGGGGCACAATGAGGGTGACACACAGAGACAAGGAAATATGGAGACAGGGGCACAATGAGGGTGACACACAGAGACAAGGACATATGGAGACAGGGGCATAATGAGGGTGACACACAGAGACAAGGACATATAGACAGGGGCACAATGAGGGTGACACACAGACAAGGACATATAGAGACAGGGGCAAAATGAGGGTGACACACAGACAAGGACATATAGAGACAGGGGCACAATGAGGGTGACACACAGACAAGAACATATAGAGACAGGGGCACAATGAGGGTGACACACAGAGACAAGGACATATGGAGACAGGGGCACAATGAGGGTGACACACAGACAAGGACATATAGAGACAGGGGCACAATGAGGGTGACACACAGAGACAAGGACATATAGAGACAGGGGCACAATGAGGGTGACACACAGACAAGGACATATAGAGACAGGGGCACAATGAGGGTGACACACAGAGACAAGGACATATAGAGACAGGGGCACAATGAGGGTGACACACACAGACAAGGACATGTAGATACAGGGGCACAATGAGGGTGACACACAGACAATGACATATAGAGACAGGGGCACAATGAGGGTGACACACAGAGACAAGGACATATGGAGACAGGGGCACAATGAGGGTGACACACAGAGACAAGGACATATGGAGACAGGGGCACAATGAGGGTGACACACAGAGACAAGGACATATGGAGACAGGGGCACAATGAGGGTGACACACAGAGACAAGGACATATGGAGACAGGGGCACAATGAGGGTGACAGACAAGGACATATAGAGACAGGGGCACAATGAGGGTGACACACAGACAAGGATATATAGAGACAGGGGCACAATGAGGGTGACACACAGAGACAAGGACATATAGAGACAGGGGCACAATGAGGGTGACACAGGGGCACAATGAGGGTGAGACAAGGACATATAGAGACAGGGGCACAATGAGGGTGACACACAGAGACAAGGACATATAGAGACAGGGGCACAATGAGGGTGACACACAGAGACAAGGACATATAGAGACAGGGGCACAATGAGGGTGACACACACAGACAAGGACATAGAGACAGGGGCACAATGAGGGTGACACATAGAGACAAGGACATATAGAGACGGGGGCACAATGAGGGTGACACATAGAGACAAGGACATATGGAGACAGGGGCACAATGAGGGTGACACACAGGCAAGGACATATAGAGACAGGGGCACAATGAGGGTGACACACAGAGACAAGGACATATAGAGACAGGGGCACAATGAGGGTGACACACACAGACAAGGACATGTAGAGACAGGGGCACAATGAGGGCGACACACAGAGACAAGGACATATAGAGACAGGGGCACAATGAGGGTGACACACAGACAAGGACATATGGAGACAGGGGCACAATGAGGGTGACACACAGAGATGGGGACACATATAGAGACAGGGGCACAATGAGGGTGACACACAGAGACAAGGACATATAGAGACAGGGGCACAATGAGGGTGACACACAGAGACAAGGACATATAGAGAAGGGGGCACAATGAGGGCGACACACAGAGACAAGGACATATGGAGACAGGGGCACAATGAGGGCGACACACAAAGACAAGGACATATGGAGACAGGGGCACAATGAGGGTGACACACAGAGACAAGGACATATGGAGACAGGGGCACAATGAGGGCGACACATAGAGACAAGGACATATGGAGACAGGGGCACAATGAGGGTGACACACAAAGACAAGGACATATGGAGACAGGGGCACAATGAGGGTGACACACAGAGACAAGGACATATGGAGACAGGGGCATAATGAGGGCGACACACAGAGACAAGGACATATGGAGACAGCGGCACAATGAGGGTGACACACAGAGACGGGAACACATAGAGACAGGGGGCATATTGCACTGATCTCCATCAACCAACCCACACCCCACACCTTAAATCAATTCAAGTAACATTAATTCAGGCCTTGCACATCCCCTGCAGCATAGCACTGATATTGCAGACCTGGTTACCCCCTACACAAGTCTTGAGTAGTCTGGATAGCTGAAATGAGTAGTTTTGGTATGAAATGTGTAGTCCTATCCATTAAAACCATCAAACACTGTTCACTGAAAATGAGTAGCAATCAAGAATTAAAGAGCATTATCATCAATTTTGAAGTGTAGTAGAGGTCCAAATCGAGTAGAATACTACATGTACTCGAAAAGAGAAGAGTAAACAGGTCTGCTATTGGTTCAACGGAAAGTACAGTAGAAAATGCAGCAACAGGAGAACATCAGCCAGCTGTCCCACCAACATGAGAGCACAGAATAGTGTTAGGGACAAACAGTAACATTACAATGCTAGCAGCACCTCAAGCCACAGCTACAGAATGCAGTCTACATATCAACTTTTGAATGAAAAAAACAAACAATGCAGCATTAACCCCTTGACTGCCAGAGAAAATTAAAAAAAAAAAATTGTACAAATCATGCCATGAAAAAGACAACTAATAGAGCCAATCCAGCAAAATGGTCTGGGGATATAACTCTCTTGACTGTGTCAGAGCAAAAGCCAGCATATCAGTTATTCCTCTTCATCTGATGACATCATCAGTGATGTCATCAAGTCAGTATGTGATACGTTATATGGCAGTCAAGGGGTTAAATAGAGGTGCAACTCCCCCCCCAAAAAAAAGGAAGTTTTGTCTGTTTCAGTCATTGACTGAGTAATGAGTCAACTGTAGGCAGATTTTTTCTTTACGTCGCTCTGTGCTTGCGGTGTTGGCGCAAACATGGCAGACAACGAATGCCATCATCGACGCTTGATAAGGCAGGGTCGCTGTCCATCAAAAACGATGCTGTTTTCCTCTTTTCTTCTTCTTTTATTCCCGTTTCAGTCATTGACTGAGTAATGAGTCAACTGTAGGCAGACTTTTTCTTTACGTCGCTCTGTGCTTGCGGTGTTGGCGCAAACATGGCAGACAACGAATGCCATCATCGACGCTTGATAAGGCAGGGTCGCTGTCCATCAAAAACAATGCTGTTTTCCTCTTTTCTTCTTCTTTTCTTCCCGTTTCAGTCCGATAACCCTTGCCTTGTTGGATTTGAAAACAACATGGCATCATCTGAGGGAGACAGCACTTCCGGGTTAAAGCGACCAAGTTCAAAACTCCCAAAATCGCTTTTATTTTAGTTGCCAATTTTTTCTCACAATTTTTTAAAAGAAAAGGAGTTCCCGTTTCAGCTAAAATGATAAAAAAAACCACCCACTGAAATCATCATGAAAAGGAAAAAGTTGCACCCACGATTAACTAAAACAGCACAAACACAGCTTCCATCTATGCTACGCTTCAACTGCATATTTAGCTAGAAGCATAGCTGAAACGGCGACAATATGAAATATTGGTTTCTCCTTTCCATAACAGAGCATTTTAATATATTCAATGTGAAATATAAAAAAATCAAAAGATATGGTGAACTTGCCTTTATACAAGAGATGTGGTGAATTTGTGATTATACAACAAGAGATGCGGTGAATTTGTCATACAAGATACATGGTGAATTTGTCATTAACCGAATTGCACAAGTTTGGAATGCTCTTCCAGTTCAAGTGAAAGAAGCACAAAATACTAAAATATTAAAAAATCGTCTAGACAGTTGTCCAAATTTTAATAAATTGTTTTATGATTATGATGAATAAATTTGAATGGAAATTATGAGTGCGCAAGCGCAACCCATATTTATGAAAAGTGCGAAGGGGACGCTTCATAGACCACTAGGCCTAGGCTGATGAAGCCAGTCCCTCTACTATACTATATTCACTATATACAACAACAGATACGGCGAATTTGCCATTATACAACAAGAGATGTGGTGAATTTGCCATTATACAAGAGATATGGTGAATTTGCCATTATACAAGAGATGTGGTGAATTTGCCATTATACAAGAGATATGGTGAATTTGCCATTATACAAGAGATGTGGTGAATTTGCCATTATACAACAAGAGATATGGTGAATTTGCCATCCTACAAGATACATGGTGAATTTGCCATCATACAACAAGAGCTATGGCGAATTTGCCATTCTACAACAAGAGATATGGTGAATTTGCCATCATACAAGAGCTATGGCGAATTTGCCATTCTACAACAAGAGATATGGTGAATTTGCCATCATACAACTCATTTAGTTATATTCTATGTCAGACATACAACAAATTCAGATCAGAGAATACAAACTATTAGGATCAAATCTCCTCATTGTAAGGTTTTTCATTGATTTGTTGTTGGGCGTTTTGGTTTTTTTTCTTCAGAACTTGCAATTTACATTCATACATTTTACATTCATCCAGTTTAATTCTTCGGACAGAAAATAGCTGCGTTATGGAATGGAGAAAACACAACATAAATTTGTATCCAAGACAACACCAACAATGGAGTCCCAAGTACGTGAACTAAGCACCGGACGAACCTTCCCACAAACACTGCAGCTGACGGCCGTACACATGACCAACAAGAACACCAACGCCCCAGTAAGCACCACCTACACAACAATGTCAGCAGCACCAAAAACGCTTAGCTTACGCAAAAGACAGGCCACTTAACCCCCAGCTTGAAGCCACACACCCATCAAGTGGGGAGTAGCAGGTTCTGCAGGGCAATCAAACAGCTACTACTCACTCTTTAGCATAGCTGCCAACGTTCCAGAATCTCAATCCAGAATGATGGGGGTGGGTTCAGGAGGGGGGTACCGAGAGCATTGGTTTTTTTAAAGAAACAAACTCTTCATCTCCTGACATGAAGACCAATAAACCGGCATGCTCACCTCTACTGATTGTCCTATTGTCAGTTTTAGCCACGAAGCACTATAATGACAATGTTATCGCAAGTATTTTCATGTCAGCTGAAGACTTCTAATTTCAGATTCACGGTACAAGCTTCTCGTGAACAGAAATCCTAAAATAAATTTTGAAGTTGCTGTCGGCATACTGTGCAGAGATCCTGTTGGTGGGACACATCGTTGATGCGAAACTCTTCTTGATACCGAGGAACAAACTTTGGTAATCTTGATTCCGTAAACTGGCAGTTTTGTTTCATACCATTTTTGTTTTATCAGCGGAGAAGCGTAGGCCTACCGCACATGCGCAGATTACAGTTTCCGGTCATAAATGTTGGAAAGGCGCTTGGACTGGCTGTGGAACCGGCACGCATGTTGACTTCAACATGAATTTGACATTGTTTTTCAAATGTTTTCCTTGAGATTTCGGAATCCGGAATTTTACTGTCATAATCGAAAATGCAGAATCACAGTTGGAAAACGGAAACATTCCGGGAAATTCTGAATGGTTGGCAGCTATGCCTTAGCATGCCTGTAGAGGCGGAGCGGCAGGTTTCACATCTGACTTCACTCACACCACTACTGTGAGTAGTGCGAGACTACTACTGTGAGTAGTGCGAGACTAGTACTGTGAGTAGTGTGACTACTACTGTGAGTAGTGTGAGACTACTACTGTGAGTAGTGTGACTACTACTGTGAGTAGTGCAAGCGGTTGGGCCGTGATCAGTCTTTGCATAAGCTAGGCGTTCTGGGCAGCGCCTACTGAACAAACAACGTAAGCAGCACCGACTCCAAACTGTAAGCAGCGTCTACACAGAACTGTGAGCAGCCACGTCTACAGCAGAGCGTAAGCACGTTCTACACAGAGCCACAACATGCACGTCCCACTGCTGCGACTAGAAGCCGTGTTGCTGTCCACCTACCTCGGTGTCTGCCTCGCCCCAGCTGTTTGAAGAAGTTGACCAACCTACCACCTAGTTGGTAATGGAGATAATATAACACACTTCATTTGTCAGTTCATGGCATCACGCATGGCTGTAGAACTTTTAAATACATACACTGAAATGGTGCAAATGTCTGAAGACATTCGCCAACCTACCACCTAGTTGGTAATGGAGAGAATATAACACACTTCATTTGTCAGTTCATGGCATCACACACGGCTGTAGAACTTTGAAAATATAATACAATATATTATGACTCTGAAGGTGCTGACCAATCTACCACCAATCTACCCCCTTGGTGCAATAACAGTTTATCATACACATATTCCTGTCAGTTCATGATACTACTCCTAGTCAAAGAACCAAAAGATACACCGAAACAAACTGAAATATTGCTGCTAGCTGAAGAAGTTCACAAATCTACCACCAAAGTGTCATAAGATTTACTTTACAAATCAATCAGTTCGTGGTGCTACGCTCAAATATATAGTATATCAATACATTCCACACTGAAATACTGCATTTACTCGTAATCCTTCAACTGATCTTTGCCTTAGTTTGTGCAAAGTTTCTTTATAATATTTTCAAACAGATCACTTCAAAAAAGAAAATACAAAGAAAAAGAGGTGGGGAAGAAGACAGAAAAAATCCAAACTGTGGGTGAAGCTGGAACATAAAGTTTGGCCTGAAAAACAAATGAACAAGTATGAGGTATTCTTTTCTGAACAGGATGGAAATGATAATGAATAATGTATGGTACAGTGCCTGTATATAAAATGAAACGCCCCCCCCCCCCCCCCCCCCCCCCCCCCCCTAAAAAACACAACCCACCCCCACCCCCGTTTTTCACATGCATGTATTTGGAACCAATATAGAAAATAATTCACACACGCGTACGCACACGTGCACACACACACGCACACACACACACAACCCCACCCACACACACACAAACATCACACTGAGGGCACTAACCTGGTGAGGCAGCCTCTGCAGCGGGCCCCGCGATGCCCGGTGACCCAGGAGGGGTGCGCACTGCATTGCCCACACTGACCGGCCGAGGGGGAACCCCAGCCGCGTGCTGGGACGTAGACACAGGCTGGGGAAAAACAACACACACGCATTAACCCTTTCGCCCCCAGCCATTTTTCAGCCCCAAAATACCATTAACTGCACTATTGCTAATTCCTCTGTGACATGCATAACATTAGGCCTATCATTACCTCCAAAAATGAAGAAAATATCGTCTTTGGATAACAGGCCCCGATTTGATGCATTTTAGTGACATGGGTGTTAAACAATTGTGGTGCTAAAATGCGACATTGGCAGTGAAAGGGTTAAACACATTTCGTGAATATGACACAGTCTGATGGCTCAGAACTTACATTCTTAACCACCTTGCATTTATTCCGGCCAAAACCGGCCCGGCGGAAGTTGCCTCTGTGTATTCAAGTCGCCCAAAACCGCCTGTAGCCTGCCTCCACTCTGAGACCCCCTCTGATGGCATTTCCATCACGCACGAAGTTCTGGCTTGTTATACACACACAATGAAAACCTTTTCTGATGGCCTAACATAGGTTCACTCCCCTTGAACTGCTGGTCTCGGATTCTGCGACTTGAACAAGCCGGGGTGTAGCTGCGAATTGGGATTTGGAATGAGCGGTGTGGGAGCAACGCCACTGTACAGCCCAGAAGATGGGACAGCAAAAAAACAAAAAAAACGTTTCTCACTTGCAATGGTAACTGTATGCTGCTCTGTGTGCTTCAAAAGACAAGATTTTCACGAAAATGTGTGAAAGAATCTGAACACTAGAAGAAGTTTTTTCTGTAACAAATGCGAATGCAAACATGTTACTCTTGACTCGTTGTCCCCAGTGGAGCATAGGCCATTGACAACACTCCGTCATCTCTCTCAGTTTTGGGCAGCTCACTGAACGCTGCTCCAGTTGGTTCCCTGCGTCTTTAGCTCTGCTTGGCTGTACCGCCTCCGGCTGCTGCAGAGCTGATTCTAGGATTTTTAAAAAGTGGGGCCGTCCCCCCCCCCCCCCTAAGAATGAAAAAAGGGGGCCAGGTCCAATGGCTACGAGGGGAGGGGGGGGGAGGGGGCCGATTCAATCTTCGCTAGCCATGGCCACTTCTTCAGCCACTCATCTTGGAACTGGTGTTCCCTCGCACTAGTGCCGTTACCTTCGGGCTGCTTCTCCGAGACTGTTGATGCAGTAGCTGTGGAGGGGGGGGGGCGGAGAGGAGAGGATGGCTGAGCGGCATAGATTGTCACTGCGACAAGCTGTGCCCGAGTTTCACTCTTTATCAATTTTATTTTTAGGCAGTTTGCCACAGTCACTGTGTAGTACTGGAAGGTAGTTATATTGAGCGAGGCGACAGGGCAACTTTCTATGTCTTTCGATCTATCTATCTGTCTGTCTGTCTCTTTCTCTCTCTCTCTACATCTTTCTCTCTGTCTCTCTCTCTGTCTCTCTCTCTCTCTCTCTGTCTGTCTGTCTGTCTGTCTCTCTCTCTCTCTCTCTCTCTCTCTCTCTCTCTCTCTCTCCCCCTGTGTGGATTGGAATACCATTATACTATAAACTGTCCAGACATACATACCTGTGTCTGTGTCAGCACCAGTGGCTATCCCCCTCTCCTCATCAAAGGGTTTTAGTCTGACTCCTGCTTGCCATTACAGGCAAGTCAAACACATTAATTCTTCTTCTTCTTCTTCGATCGCTCAGACAGTTTCCTGTCAATTATGAGCGCAGATGCGTCATGCTGCCGTTATGCACCTAACTAAGAAACAGTTAGGCTCAGCAAGTCCGACTTCCGCTGGAAATCTTTATGAAAGTGTTTTTGTGAAAAAAGGCAGGAGAATGGACCGGTAAGGCAGAAAGATAGTAGGCTAGATGACATTAAGCAAAGGGAAAAGGCAGAGTCAAAGAGACCGACAGATTAAAGGAAGTTACAAGCACAGAACTTCCAGAAAGGTGGGGGAACTATTTATACAAAAGACCCCCCCGGTATCCCCACGGGGGACAGCACATTAATCGACAGTCGAATTACGTTAAAACAGTTACATTACACGACAGTCAAATCACACAGACATACGTACCTGCGTCTGTGTGAGCACCAGTGGCTGGCCCCCTCTCCTCATCAACGGGTTTTCGTCTGACTCCTGTTTGCCGATGCAGGCCAGTTTGAAGGAGTGGCCCTTGCGGCTCAGTTTGCGTGCCGGGGTGGGTGGGGTGCGGTCCCTCTCATAGTCACTGTCTTCCTGGGGAACACTGCACAAAGAGAATGATCACATTTTTGCACACATTAATTGTACTGTGTTGCACTGTATTACAATATACACCATACCATAATGGTTGGAGGGGTGCCGTCCCTGCGATGGGAGAGTGAGTGCGTGACTTTGTGTGCACCTGGTGCAATTTCTCTTGGGGAAGATTTCCAGGGGGAAGAAAGTCACATTGAAGTTGTATGGACTGTATCTGTGTTGTGTTGCGTTGTTTTGTGTTGTGCAGCTTGAAGGAAGAACTGTGTTACTTGCCCAACAGGGCAAGTGTGAAAACATTGTAATGTTTACCCCTGGGAGTGTGTGTGAGTGTGTATGTGTGTGTGTGCGTGCGTGCGTGCGTGCGTGCGTGCGTGCGTGCGTGCGTGCGTGCATGTGCGTGCGCGCGCGCGCGTGTGTGTGTGTGTGCATGTGTGCAAAAAAGTTTCAGAACATTTGTTGGAAAAAAAAGCAGGAGAATGGGGCAATAAGTCAGAACAAAAATAGATGAAGAAAAGGAAAACACAGCGTCATTAAAAAAGTGACAGATTAGAAGAAGTTGCTAGCACAGAGCTTCCAGAAGGCGGGGGTGGGGGAACTATTTGCACTGAGTCTATCCCACTCACTCTCTGTAGACGTAGATGCTGCGCTTCTTGTCCGGATCCCCCGGCCCCGGGTGCACCAGGCTGTTTGGAATGATGGTGTCCCCCGGGGGGTGGGTGGGGGAGGTGGCGGGAGGGGGGGTCTGACTCCACACTTCATCCTCCTCCTCCTCCTCCTCTCCCTCCAGCCCTTCCTCCTCCTCCTCCTCCTCGTCTTCAGGGCTCAGGTCGTCTGGTGGCGGGGGGTTGTCGCGGGGTGGGATGGGTTGGGAGACGGGCATTGATTTGACGCTGTGTTCAAAATATCAAATAGAAAGAGATGTTTTTTATACTGTGAAGAAAGAAACGACGAAATACCATATTTTTCGGACTATAAGGCGCACTTTATTATAAGGCTGACATAGAGATAGGGGAGCACATTTTTCAATGCTTATTGTATCCACAACAACAAATTGACAAATGTTTGGACACATTTTAGCATTAATCAGTGTATTTTACAGACTATTAACACTATTGTGACTGACGCTGCCTCAGCCTATTCTCAGTGCAGGCCCGAGCCTGCCGCGGTACTACTCATAGAAATTGGGTGGTTGTAAACAAACGCGTCTAACGTAGCTGAATGATGTCCCTTTGCGACCAAATTTTGGTTACTTACTGAAAAAAGGCTGTTTAATTCGCATATGTAATTTATAAGTTGATAGGAATAACGCTTTTTACATGCCGACTTGAAAAACGGGAACGATTCATTGTTTACATGCAGTTTGTTTACCCTGACCTCCCACGACCAACAGACTCAGTCTCTTGACTTGTCGAAGCCACAGGCACACTGTCACTAGTTTCACAATCATCCTCACTACTTTCGTCGCTTTCAGAGTCAGAAAAAACAAATTCTGGGTCCCTGTCGTCAAGTTCATCCAAGTCAAGCAGTTGAAGAATCTCCTCTCTCGTAAAACTTCGTTTATATGCCATTTTTCATCACTAATTGCTGTCAAATTGTACATCGAAAGCAAGGGAATTCGAGAAACGGAAGTAATTGAACTGTGTTCTGTACTGGAAAATAACACACGAGTTTTGTACCTTATACCATGATCCTACTGTAGTCGCGACCCGTCCACACAGAATGTACTGCAGTTCCTACTAAAGTTGCGACCCGTCACCAATGTGTTAAGGCGATACTTTTTCCCAAAAACTGAAACCCCTGCCACAACTTTTGATACAAGGCTGGAATACAATGCTACTTTTTTGGGTCTTAGAACAGTCACATGGGTTCATGCGGTGACCAAAGCTTATGCCTGAACTTTCCATCACAACCCTTGACATAACAGTCATTTCAAGAGCTTGGGTCCGTATGGAACAGCCTTATCTTCAGGCTGACCACTGCCTGAACCTGCATCAAATTGCCTGAATTCAGGCTTCAGGCATACATACACACATGCACCCCTGCAGTCAGGAGGGATATATCTCCAAACCGTTTTCTCAAATCGAGTCCAGCAAGTCTCCTTTACATTTTATAATTAAAAGAAAGACAAAATCTTTCAAAAAATTTTCTAACGATGAAGGGGTTAGATTAGGCGCTAAAAGAAGTTTTCTTCTTCTTCTTCTGCGTTCCCAGGCCATATGGCCATAATGGGTAAGATATGTATGTGTCCAGTTTTCAGTTTTCACTGGTCTCCCCGCTGCATACAGCCGACACATTCCAATTTCGGAGGAGCTCAAAGGAGAAAATATTTGGAAGATTTTTTTTTAAAGGCAAGAGAATGGGCCAATATGTCAGATAAACAGTAGATGCCAGAAAGTAAAGGGAAAAGACAGAGTCAAAGAGATGGACATATTACAGGAAGTTACAAGCACAGAACTTCCAGAAGGAAGGTGGGGGAACTATTTTTATGAGACCCCCCCTCGGTATCCCCACTGGGAAAAGAAGTTTTCTGAACACATTTTCCCCACAGACCTGGTGTGGCTGGGTCGGCGTGACCCCTCCCCTCCTGGAGGCAGGGCCAGGGAGGCTCTGGGGGAGGGGGGGAGACCCGACCGGTCCCCTCCACCCCCCAGGTGGTTCAGAGACCCCCCGATGGTGCCGTTGGCCGTCTGAGTCTGCAGCAGCTTGGCTGTGGCGGCGCTGATTAATATGATGATAATAGTAATAATAAGGAAAAGAAAAGAATTTGTACAAAAACAATAGGATTCTACCCTATATAATAGGGCGGAATCCTAATAATAATAATGATACAGTGGAACCTCCCCACATAATTTTGAGTGATTTTTGAAGGTCTTATAAGGGAGGTAATTTTAATACTTATAAAGAAGGGCAATGTCTCAGAAAAGTAGGTCTTATGTGGGAGGGAGTCTTATAATGGGAGGTCTTATAAGGGAGGTTCCACTGTAGTAGTAGGAATTATTTTATTTATATAGTGCAATAAAATTGTGCTAAAGGCAAGATCTTAGTTCTTTACAAAACTAGGTTAATTAAAAACAATGAAATGTTTAACTAATTGACAAAGTCTCACTTCAGACGAGAACTAGGAAAAAAAGACACTTAGATAAATGAAAAAGAGAGAGAGAGAGAGAGAGAGAGAGAGAGAGAGAGAGAGAGAGAGAGAGAGAGAGAGAGAGAGAGAGAGAGAGAGAGAGAGAGAGAGAGAGATAAATCAATGCAGAGAAAGTGACAGAGAAAACAACATAAGACAAGAAAGAGAGAGAAACAGAGAGACAGACAGAGACGGATCAATGCAGAGAAAGTGAGACAGATAAAACATAAGACAAGAAAGAGAGAGAAACAGAGAGACAGAAACAGAACATAAGTGTACCATATTTTATGGACTATAAGTCGATACCTTTTTTGAGTACTAAACTGAGACCCCTGCGCCTTATAATGTGACTAGTAATATAGTAAGAAATTATGGCTAATGTTAAGATCAGCTCCCTCCGCTGTTCCAGGGTGAAGCTGACCAATCAGCTCCCTCCGATTTACCTTTTCCGTTAAGCTGATTGGCCAACTTCACCCTGGAACAGCGGAGGGAGCTGATCTTAACATTTGCCGAAATGATAACAAAAAATCAAAATTTTGTGTAAAATTTGGGGGATGCGCCTTATAATCAGGTGCGCCTTGTAGTCCGTAAAATACAGTAATTAAAAAAGACTCAAACCCAATGGAAGAACATTTGTGCATAACAAATGGGACATTTGAAAGCCTACATCCTACATCAGACCTGTTTACCCCCTACACAATTCTTGAGTAGTCCAGATAGCTGAAATGAGTAGTTTTGGTGCAAAATGTGTAGTTTTATTCATTAAACCATCAAACACTGTTCACTGAAAATGAGTAGCAATCAAGAATTAAAGAGCATTATTTTCAATTTTGAAGAGTAGTAGAGGTCCAAATTGAGTAGAATACTACTCGAAAAAAGTAAACAGGTCTGCTACATCCTACCCTAACCTAACCATGAAAAAGCACACCAAAAGTCAGCCTATTATATGTATGCCTCCACCTGATGGACGAACATCTGTGCATAACCAATGATACAATCAACGATGGGACATTTGAAAGCCTACATCCTACATACTACACCCTAACCTAACCATAAAAAACACACCAAAAGTCAGCCTATTATATGTATGCCTCCACCTGATGGACGAACATCTGTGCATAACCAATGATACAATCAACGATGGGACATTTGAAAGCCTACATCCTACATACTACACCCTAACCTAACCATAAAAAAACACACCAAAAGTCAGCCTATTATATGTATGCCTCCACCTGATGGACGAACATCTGTGCATAACCAATAATACAATCAACGATGGGACATTTTAAAGCCTACATCCTACATACTACACCCTAACCTAACCATGAAAAAGCACACCAAAAGTCAGCCTATTATATGTATGCCTCCACCTGATGGACGAACATCTGTGCATAACAAACGATACAATCAACGATGGGACATTTGAAAGCCTACATCCTACATACTACACCCTAACCTAACCATAAAAAAACACACCAAAAGTCAGCCTATTATATGTATGCCTCCACCTGATGGACGAACATCTGTGCATAACCAATGATACAATCAACGATGGGACATTTGAAAGCCTACATCCTACATACTACACCCTAACCTAACCATGAAAAAGCACACCAAAAGTCAGCCTATTATATGTATGCCTCCACCTGATGGACGAACATCTGTGCATAACAAACGATACAATCAACGATGGGACATTTGAAAGCCTACATCCTACATACTACACCCTAACCTAACCATAAAAAACACACCAAAAGTCAGCCTATTATATGTATACCTCCACCTGATGGACGAACATTTGTGCATAACCAATGATACAATCAACGATGGGACATTTAAAAGCCTACACAGACCTGTTTACCCCTATTTTGCAAATTTGTAATTTCTGAAACAAAAAAATAGTAATTTTGAAGAAGAAAAAACGTAATCCAACGAGTGGACGATTCTTTTTCTTCACAAAACCCGATTAACAAGAAAACTGTTTGTAATTACACAATTATATGCTAGCAATAGTGCATTGGGAGACCATTAAAAACTTTTTAAACCATGTATTGCTCTTACAAACTCAGCTTACTAACCTGTTCAAACTGCTTGTCGCTTTGACGCCATCTTAAAACAGAATGAAAAGAAATTGATGTGCATTGTATGCTGGGATGCAACTGTAAATTTTTTCGTCGCCGTAATTATCATAATTTGACTTGTTTCATAAAAATTACGGCAACATCGTAAAGGTAAACAGGTTTGCCTACATCCTAACCTAACCATGGAAAAAAACACCCCAAAAGTCAGCCTATTATATGTATGCCTCCACCTGATGGAGCCGACGGGGTCGTAGTGGGGCGGTTTGTCGTCGTCGTCATCGGTGGTGGTGTGTGGGCCGTGCAGCGACTGTGTGCGGCTCAGAAAGGGCAGGATGGGACGCACGCCGGTCAGTGTGCTCACCACGCTGCCGAACAACGTGTGGTTCCTCTGCGGGACGATAAACACACCACACAGCAATGTCATTAATTACGATGGCTTAGAGTCAAAATGGACTGTCTTTAGATAGTCCATTGACTTATTATTGATGTTATTGCAAAAACTAAGAACTTGTATTAAAAAAAAGACTGCAAATAATGTAAAATGGGGATTATGCTTTTTACATGTATGTAGTCTTTTCTTTAAACAAGTTATTAGTTTTCACAATATGTGATGCAGCACAGGAAAAAACGTAAAGATCACTTTTGCTAATGTCGAAAATGATCACTTTTGACTTATTCATATTTTCAGAAAGGCCAGAGACAACAGATTAACAGACAAAAAACAGAATTCATCTATCTCCAATAGTGTATTTTTTTTTAAATTTCAATCAATCAAATCTCTCTATTTCTCTCTTTCTCTAAGCCATCGTAATAACTTAGTACGGTCGGACCTTGCATAATACGCATCACAATAGCATGGACACCCGCGTTAACCCTCTTGTATGATTTATTCTGGCCCAAACTGGCCAGCCAGAAGTTGCAACTGTTTATTCAAGTTGGCCCAAACTGCCCGTAACTTGCCCCCAATCTGAGGCCCCCAATCAGACCGGGGCTGGTAAACCAGACTCCAGACTCCACATGTGGTGTGGGATTTCCCCTCAGGCATGCAATAGACATTCATCAAAGCTCTGATGGCATTTTGTTGTTGTTGACCATTACTCACATGTTTTACTTTCAACACAAATAACACTAAACAATGGTATTTCCATCACGCACAAAGTCTGTGCTTGTTATACACCCACTGTGAAGAAGTTTATCACTAGCAATGATAACTATATGGTGCTCTGTGTGCTTCAAAAGACAGATTTTCCTGAAAATGTGTGATAGAATCTGAACACTAGAAGTTTTCTTCTGTAACAAATGGTTCACGCATGCTGCAACTTTACTTCCCATCCAAACCCAACTTCCACAACTGCCGAAATTGTGCACTTCATACCTAGAAAAATGGCGGCATGGAGAAATAAACCGGAAGTATTCATTCAAGGGACATCACTCGAAGTGATACTTTTCATAGCAGACGACACAGTAGCGAGTACGGCTCAAACGCCATGCCTTCTTTTGATTTCTTCTTCTTTTTTTTTTTTCCGCACTCATTCAGAGGAAATGCGGATTTTGTTGTTGCTGACCATAATAGCATAATCAGGTCTCAAAACGTAACAATTACGGACAAATCCGTAGGGAAAACAGGTCTGCATACCCTGTGCATCGGCTCCTCGATCTCCTTGTCAATGAAGTCCTCCTCGTCCAGGTTGCCAGAAATGGCCCGCCGGATCTCTGGGCCCAGGTCATGCACCGCCCTCAGCCCTGCCTGGAATCATACAACACTACATGTTGTTGTTTGTTGCTGTCATACCCTGGCTAAAAGACTCCAGGGATCATCCCGACAGCCGAAGCACTTAAATACTATGGTACAAGTGCATCAGCTACAGATGAGAACATTACAATCATACCAAACAAAAATGCTTTGCTTTTCAGCAAAATAGGGAGAAAAAAGTTAATCCTAATGCATGCTCAGTGCCAGCTTAAATCACACCAGCAACGCTCTGAATCACAGAAAAAAAGAGGAACAACGTTTATTAAATGTTTAATCCTTCTTGTACTGTTAATGTTTAATCCTTCTTGTACTGTTAATGCTTAATCCTTCTTGTACTGTTCATGTTTAATCCTTCTTGTACTGTTCATGTTTAATCCTTCTTGTACTGTTAATGTTTAACCCTTCTTGTACTGTTAATGCTTAATCCTTCTTGTACTGTTCATGTTTAATCCTTCTTGTACTGTTCATGTTTAATCCCTCCTGTACTGTTACGTGTTCATGAACACCCCCAGACCGGGGCTGGTAAACTAGACTCCAGACTCCACATGTGGTGTGGGATTTCCCCTCAGGCATGCAATAGACATTCATCAAAGCACTGATGCTGTTGTGAAAAAGAACGAGCGGAATTTATCAAAGGAACTCCATCTTGAAAGGTAAAACAATTAAAAGAATGTGTCTTGCAAGGAAGCATTTCATTTCCAGTTAAGGCGTGCTCCTTCCTGCCCTTTCCCTATCCTGATTTTCTTGAATTAGCAAAAGATAATATCATTAATGAAACATGTGACCACTAACCTGCAAGGTGTTGATGTGCTCCTGTCCCTTCTGTATCTTCTGGATGGTCTCCTTGCGCTTCTTGATGTGGAGACACTAACCTGCAAGGCGTTGGTGTGCTCCTGTCCCTTCTGTATCTTCTGGATGGTCTCCTTGCGCTTCTTGATGTGGAGACACTAACCTGCAAGGCGTTGGTGTGCTCCTGTCCCTTCTGTATCTTCTGGATGGTCTCCTTGCGCTTCTTGATGTGGAGACACTAACCTGCAAGGCGTTGGTGTGCTCCTGGCCCTTCTGTATCTTCTGGATGGTCTCCTTGCGCTTCTTGAAGCGGCGGAAGTAGTCCTGGATGAGGAAGGTGGCGTAGAACTTGCCCACCGTCACATCGTCATCCCCTGCAATCCCCCCACCCCCCAACGCACACCACCATTAGGCAAGGGAGGAAAGAAAATGGTCTTCTGTATCTTCTGGATGGTCTCCTTGCGCTTCATAGGACAAATCAAAGCAGACAGCAGTAGTAGTAGTAGTAGTGATTGGGGCCAGAAGCGGGCCTTGCAGCTCTTTTACGCCCTTTCTCATTAGTGACTTTGATTTGTTTCAGGGTGGCTTGCTTTCTACAGCTAAACTATATATTTAACAGAAAAATAGAATTGACTTTTGTTGTTGTCATTCGTCAAAAGTAGTTGAAAAAATTGACATTACCCTATTTTACGGACTATAAGGCGCACCTGATTATAAGGCGCATCCCCCAAATTTGGCTCAAAATTCAGATTCTGTGACTCTATTTCCTTACTATATTATCAGTCACATTATAAGGTGCAGGGATCTCAGTCTGGGGAACAAAGTATCGCCTTATAGTTCATAAAATACAGTACACTGTCTTGGTCTAGAAGATTTTTGAGCATATTTATGCTAGGTGCAGCCTTGGTGTTAGTTGACAAATTATTCCAGTATTGAACAACTCGGTTAAAAAAAATTGTTTTTAGGAATGTTTGAACAACTCAGAAAAATAAAATGTTAGGAATGTTTGAACAACTCGGTTAAAAAAATAAAATTTACGAATGTAAAGCAGAGAAGCTAAAGACAAAAACAGCCTTAAAACATTGTGTCAAAAAGATTTGTTTGCTTTTTCACTTTGTCCCTGTAATTATTTGAAAAACGAAACATCACTTGATTGAACAAAATAAGAAAAAAAGCAGAGTACGCTCTGGGGATCTCTAGTGCACCTCGATTTGAGAATGAATTGTGTGGGTGTAATTACATAGACTATCTCAAGCCTTGCAGTCAAATCAATAGCAACATAATCACCTATCAGCACATTTCAAAATCACGAGCTAAATGAGTACAAAGTGGAGGACATTGTGAACACCAAGCAGAAAGTGTGAAAAGTGTAGTGAAAGTGGAAAACACTTCGCCGCTCTACGGGGAACAATGAATAATGTGTGCAAAAAAGGAAAGAACTGACTACAATACACCAGTGAAACTGAATCTAAATAATTGCCCAAAACGACTCATTGCAGCAGAGGAATCTTCAATGTGACAAAACGTGAAACTGAAGTAAAAAAAAGATTGGCGAACATCAATTCAGAGATAAACCCTCTCAACTTATATCTTCTGTAAAGTCCGAAAGGGAAAAGAAACAAAAACTACCTGTAACAAAACGACAACAGATGAAATCCAACACAACCACTCAAGGACAAGAACTAGCAAAGAGAACTTGGGAAAAGAGGAGAAAAACTACCTGTAACAAAACGACAACAGATGAAATCCAACACAACCACTCAAGGACAAGAACTAGCAAAGAGAACTTGGGAAAAGAGGAGAAAAACGAGGGGAAAAGGGGAAGAAGAAACAATTGTAACAAACTTAAGGAGAAAAAGCAAAGACAAACAAACAGAAGCAATAGATTTGAGAACAAGAAGGAAAAACAGGTAGTAAATTATGTAGCGACTGGTATTTTGGCATGGAGAAAGCGTCGCGGCAAGTGCTGCACCACCCATTTTGAGAAGTAGGAAGAGAAAGAAGAGGAAGAAAAAAAAAGAAAAGGGGCAATGGAGAAGAGAAAGAAGCAGAAGAAGAAGAACGGTGCAGTAGATTTTCAGATTTTCTTCTTCGTCTTCTGCATTCCCAGGCCATATGGCCATAATGGATGTGTCTGTTTTTCAGTTTTCAACAGTCTCCCTGCTGCATACAGCCATCACATTCCGATTTCGGAGGAGATTGAAAGAGAAAGTCATTTGGTAGATTATTTTTTTTTAAGAAAAAAGGCAGGAGAATGGGACAAAAAGTCAGAAAAATAGTAGATGACAGAGGGCAAAGAGAAAAGGCAGAGTCAAAGAGAGAGAGACAGATTAGAGGAAGTTACAAGCACAGAACTTCCAGAAGGTGGGGGAACTATTTGTACAAAAGACCACACACAGGGAATTCCGATGTTCAGCCAGTGGTGTCCTGACAGCAGGGCAATGTTGCTGGTGATGTGAAGTGTGCAGCAAGTGGTGTGAATGAGGGGCAGCAGTGATGAAGATGGTACCGGCAGGTGGAGGAGGGAGGGAGAAGTGCGTGTGGGTGGGTCAGGTCAACATCTGGCAGCCGCTGCTATCAATCACCACCACTCCACTCAACACATTGGGGGGGGAGGGAGGGAGGGAGGGAGGGAGGGAGGGAGAAGTGAGGGAGAAGTGCGTGTGGTGGGTCAGGTCAACATCTGGCAGCCGCTGCTATCAATCACCACCACTCCACTCAACACAACACGCCACCACGTGCCGGGTGAAGGAGAAACATGGTATGTAGGTGGGTAGATGGGGGTTGGGTGAAGGGGTGGGAGGTGGAGGGGGGTAGGGAGGGAGGAATGCGTGTGGGTGGGTCAGGTCAACCTCTGGCAACCGCTGCTAACAATCACCCACCACTCCACTCAACACATGGGGGGGGAGGGAGGGAGGGAGGAGTGCGGGTGGGTGGGTCAGGTCAACCTCTGGCAACCGCTGCTAACAATCACCACCACTCCACTCAACACAACACGTGCTGGGAGAAGGAGAAACATGGTACGTAGGTCGGTAGGTGGGGGTTGGTTGAAGTGAAGGGGAGGGAGGTGGAGGAGAAGGGAGGTGGGGGGTTGAACCTGGACTTTGAAGTGAACACACAGACAACAAGAGGCCGAGCTGGGTGTGATAAGGAAGAGGAGGAGGGTGGGTGGAAGTTGTGGGAGGGAAGGTGGGGCGGGATTGAGCCTGGATTTCTGGGCGACACACAGAAAACAAGGGCTGAGCTGGGAGGAGGAGAAAAAGGAGACGGGAAGGTGGGAGCGCGGGTGAGCATGCTGAATGGATTGAAGGTGGGAACGGGGCAGTGGGTGGATGCCTCGTGCCTCCATACGGGGAGCTGGACGACCCCACCCCCTCCACGAGTCTCTCCCCATGGGGTCTATCGTAAAAATAGTTCCCCCACCTTCTGGAAGTTCTGTGCTTGTAACTTCCTCTAATCTGCCACTCTCTTCGACTATCTACTATCTTTCTGACTTAATGGCCCATTCTCCAGCCTTTTTTCAAAAAAATCTTCCAAATAATTTGTTCTCCTTTGAGTTCCTCCCAAATCGGAATGTGTTGGCTGTACGCAGCGCGAGCGGGGAGACCAGTGAAAACTGAAAATCGGACGCATATGTACCTTACTCATTATGGCCATATGACCTGGGAATGCAGAAGAGGAAGGTGGGAACTGGTACAGGGTGATACTATTTTCTAGTCACTGGGAATTATCTCTGTGAAATTCGGGCTGCTCCCTCCTACAGAGAGCGTCAATGCCAGAGCATCACCACCCTTTTTGGGGAGAGGTGGTTGGGGTAGGGGGGGGGCGTGGACTAAAGAAACCTAGCTATCAATTGGTACATACCAGGCAGTGGGGCTCTCCCAGCTCTTATCAACTTTTCACTCACTGCGGGAGTTTTATGTGCGCAGCGCACACAGGTCAGGCTTACTTTAAGCCCACATCCGAAGGGTCTGGATCTTTGGTAAAAACATAAAATAAAAAGAGGGGATGTCCGTCACTATTATTGTCTGTGCACTTTTTTTCTTTAAGATAGGGCTTTAGATAAGTTTTCTTGTTGCCCTATCTAATGATCATTGCTGATTTTCATTTGTGACTTTGAGAAATAAAATGCTATTTAAACCAAGAGGGGATACGCTGGAAAAAGAAGAAAATGGAGAAGGGTAGATGGTGGAAGTCGGGGTGGGGTGGTGGGGGGGTGGGGGGGAGGGAGGAAGGATGGGATTGTGCCCGAATGTTGGTCAACATCACCTACAACACGGGTTACGCCGGAACAAGAAGAAAGGTGGGTGGGGGGGTGAGGGGACAGGGATGTAAGGGACGAGAAGGGAGCCAGGACGGACCCTGGATCCGGAGTCAGAACCACAACAAACGGCAGACAGACGTGCTCGGTGAAGGAAGGAAGGAAGGGTGGGTGGAAGAGGAGGAAGGAACGTGAACTACTAGGGCCTGGCTCCAAGGAAGAAGAGCACACAAACGGACGGCGGTGCGGTGAGGTGCGGTGAGGTGCAGACAAGGGCGGGGAACTCATGCGGTGCGCACTACTTACTACCTGCAGGGGGGACCACTTGGTCGAGGAGTTTGGGCGAGGTGCGCTTCCAGATCTTCTTGATGACGGCGCGCAGCTCCTCGTTGGCCGTGTCGATGTTGCCCTCCACCTTGATCTTGAGCGAGGTGCGCACCAGGGCGAAGAGTGTCGCGTTGAACATGACAGTGCCGTCGCTGTTCAGCGGCATGTTCATGCCCACCAGACGCTGCAATACAAATTGGCATAACAATACAGTTTTAACCCTTTCAGCGCCAAAGTCGCATTTCAGCACCACAGTGATTTAACACCTAGGTCACAAGGCATCAAATGGGGGTCTGTTGTCCAAAGACCCTATTGTCTTAGCACCACAGTGATTTAACACCTAGGTCACAAGGCATCACATTGGGGTCTATTGTCCAAAGACCCTATTGTCTTAGCACCACAGTGATTTAACACCTAGGTCACTAAAAGGCATCACATTGGGGTCTATTGTCCAAAGACCCTATTGTCTTAGCACCACAGTGATTTAACACCTAGGTCACAAGGCATCAAATTGGGGTCTGTTATCCAAAGACCCTATTGTCTTAGCACCACAGTGATTTAACACCTAGGTCACAAGGCATCAAATTGGGGTCTGTTATCCAAACACCCTATTGTCTTAGCACCACAGTGATTTAACACCTAGGTCACAAGGCATCAAATTGGGGTCTGTTATCCAAACACCCTATTGTCTTAGCACCACAGTGATTTAACACCTAGGTCACAAGGCATCAAATTGGGGTCTGTTATCCAAACACCCTATTGTCTTAGCACCACAGTGATTTAACACCTAGGTCACTAAAAGGCATCAAATTGGGGTCTATTATCCAAACACCCTATTGTCTTAGCACCACAGTGATTTAACACCTAGGTCACTAAAAGGCATCAAATTGGGGTCTGTTATCCAAACACCCTATTGTCTTAGCACCACAGTGATTTAACACCTAGGTCACAAGGCATCAAATTGGGGTCTGTTATCCAAACACCCTATTGTCTTAGCACCACAGTGATTTAACACCTAGGTCACACAAGGCATCAAATTGGGGTCTATTATCCAAACACCCTATTGTCTTAGCACCACAGTGATTTAACACCTAGGTCACTAAAAGGCATCAAATTGGGGTCTGTTATCCAAACACCCTATTGTCTTAGCACCACAGTGATTTAACACCTAGGTCACTAAAAGGCATCAAATTGGGGTCTATTGTCCAAAGACCCTATTGTCTTAGCACCACAGTGATTTAACACCTAGGTCACAAGGCATCACATTGGGGTCTATTGTCCAAAGACCCTATTGTCTTAGCACCACAGTGATTCAACACCTAGGTCACACAAGGCATCACATTGGGGTCTATTATCCAAAGACCCTATTGTCTTAGCACCACAGTGATTTAACACCTAGGTCACAAGGCATCAAATGGGGGTCTATTGTCCAAAGACCCTATTGTCTTAGCACCACAGTGATTTAACACCTATGTCACAAGGCATCAAATTGGGGTCTATTGTCCAAAGACCCTATTGTCTTAGCACCACAGTGATTTAACACCTATGTCACTAAAAGGCATCAAATTGGGGTCTATTGTCCAAAGACCCTATTGTCTTAGCACCACAGTGATTCAACACCTAGGTCACAAGGCATCACATTGGGGTCTATTGTCCAAAGACCCTATTGTCTTAGCACCACAGTGATTTAACACCTAGGTCACTAAAAGGCATCAAATTGGGGTCTGTCATCCAAAGACCCTATTGTCTTAGCACCACAGTGATTTAACACCTAGGTCACTAAAAGGCATCAAATTGGGGTCTATTGTCCAAAGACCCTATTGTCTTAGCACCACAGTGATTTAACACCTAGGTCACTAGGCATCAAATTGGGGTCTGTTATCCAAAGACCCTATTGTCTTAGCACCACAGTGATTTAACACCTAGGTCACAAGGCATCACATTGGGGTCTATCATCCAAAGACCCTATTGTCTTAGCACCACAGTGATTCAACACCCATGTCACTAAAAGGCATCACATTGGGGTCTATTATCCAAAGACCCTATTGTCTTAGCACCACAGTGATTTAACACCTAGGTCACTAGGCATCAAATTGGGGTCTATTGTCCAAAGACCCTATTGTCTTAGCACCACAGTGATTTAACACCTAGGTCACTAGGCATCAAATTGGGGTCTATTGTCCAAAGACCCTATTGTCTTAGCACCACAGTGACTTAACACCTAGGTCACAAGGCATCAAATGGGGGTCTATTGTCCAAAGACCCTATTGTCTTAGCACCACAGTGATTCAACACCCAGGTCACAAGGCATCAAATTGGGGTCTATTATCCAAAGACCCTATTGTCTTAGCACCACAGTGATTCAACACCCAGGTCACAAGGCATCAAATTGGGGTCTATTATCCAAAGACCCTATTGTCTTAGCACCACAGTGATTCAACACCCAGGTCACAAGGCATCAAATTGGGGTCTATCATCCAAAGACCCTATTGTCTTAGCACCACAGTGATTCAACACCCAGGTCACAAGGCATCAAATTGGGGTCTGTTGTCCAAAGACCCTATTGTCTTAGCACCACAGTGATTTAACACCTAGGTCACAAGGCATCACATTGGGGTCTATCATCCAAAGACCCTATTGTCTTAGCACCACAGTGATTTAACACCTAGGTCACTAAAAGGCATCACATTGGGGTCTATCATCCAAAGACCCTATTGTCTTAGCACCACAGTGATTTAACACCTAGGTCACTAAAAGGCATCAAATTGGGGTCTATTGTCCAAAGACCCTATTGTCTTAGCACCACAGTGATTTAACACCTAGGTCACAAGGCATCAAATTGGGGTCTATTGTCCAAAGACCCTATTGTCTTAGCACCACAGTGATTTAACACCTAGGTCACTAAAAGGCATCAAATTGGGGTCTGTTGTCCAAAGACCCTATTGTCTTAGCACCACAGTGATTTAACACCTAGGTCACTAAAAGGCATCAAATTGGGGTCTATCATCCAAAGACCCTATTGTCTTAGCACCACAGTGATTTAACACCTAGGTCACAAGGCATCAAATTGGGGTCTGTTATCCAAAGACCCTATTGTCTTAGCACCACAGTGATTTAACACCTAGGTCACTAAAAGGCATCACATTGGGGTCTATCATCCAAAGACCCTATTGTCTTAGCACCACAGTGATTTAACACCTAGGTCACTAAAAGGCATCAAATTGGGGTCTATTATCCAAAGACCCTATTGTCTTAGCACCACAGTGATTTAACACCTAGGTCACTAAAAGGCATCAAATTGGGGTCTATTGTCCAAAGACCCTATTGTCTTAGCACCACATTGATTTAACACCTAGGTCAAAAGGCATCAAATTGGGGTCTATTGTCCAAAGACCCTATTGTCTTAGCACCACAGTGATTTAACACCTAGGTCACAAGGCATCAAATTGGGGTCTATTGTCCAAAGACCCTATTGTCTTAGCACCACATTGATTTAACACCTAGGTCACAAGGCATCAAATTGGGGTCTATTGTCCAAAGACCCTATTGTCTTAGCACCACAGTGATTTAACACCTAGGTCACAAGGCATCAAATTGGGGTCTATTGTCCAAAGACCCTATTGTCTTAGTACCACATTGATTTAACACCTAGGTCACAAGGCATCAAATTGGGGTCTATTGTCCAAAGACCCTATTGTCTTAGTACCACAGTGATTTAACACCTAGGTCACAAGGCATCAAATTGGGGTCTATTGTCCAAAGACCCTATTGTCTTAGCACCACAGTGATTTAACACCTAGGTCACTAAAAGGCATCAAATTGGGGTCTATTGTCCAAAGACCCTATTGTCTTAGCACCACAGTGACTTAACACCTAGGTCACAAGGCATCAAATTGGGGTCTATTGTCCAAAGACCCTATTGTCTTAGCACCACAGTGATTTAACACCTAGGTCACAAGGCATCAAATTGGGGTCTATTGTCCAAAGACCCTATTGTCTTAGCACCACAGTGATTTAACACCTAGGTCACAAGGCATCAAATTGGGGTCTGTTATCCAAAGACCCTATTGTCTTAGCACCACAGTGATTTAACACCTATGTCACTAAAAGGCATCAAATTGGGGTCTGTTATCCAAAGACCCTATTGTCTTAGCACCACAGTGATTTAACACCTAGGTCACAAGGCATCAAATTGGGGTCTATTATCCAAAGACCCTATTGTCTTAGCACCACAGTGATTTAACACCTAGGTCACAAGGCATCAAATTGGGGTCTATTATCCAAAGACCCTGTTGTCTTAGCACCACAGTGATTTAACACCTAGGTCACAAGGCATCAAATTGGGGTCTATTATCCAAAGACCCTATTGTCTTAGCACCACAGTGATTTAACACCTAGGTCACAAGGCATCAAATTGGGGTCTATTGTCCAAAGACCCTGCTGTCTTAGCACCACAGTGATTTAACACCTAGGTCACAAGGCATCAAATTGGGGTCTATTATCCAAAGACCCTATTGTCTTAGCACCACAGTGATTTAACACCT
The DNA here is from genome assembly GCA_017654935.2 of Phymorhynchus buccinoides. Taxonomy (NCBI): domain Eukaryota; kingdom Metazoa; phylum Mollusca; class Gastropoda; order Neogastropoda; family Raphitomidae; genus Phymorhynchus; species Phymorhynchus buccinoides. The sequence continues at coordinate 55,922,378 of CM065687.1, forward strand.
AGGTCACTAAAAGGCATCAAATTGGGGTCTATTATCCAAAGACCCTATTGTCTTAGCACCACAGTGATTTAACACCTAGGTCACTAAAAGGCATCAAATTGTGGTCTATTATCCAAAGACCCTATTGTCTTAGCACCACAGTGATTCAACACCTAGGTCACTAAAAGGCATCAAATTGGGGTCTGTTATCCAAAGACCCTATTGTCTTAGCACCACAGTGATTTAACACCTAGGTCACAAGGCATCAAATTGGGGTCTGTTATCCAAAGACCCTATTGTCTTAGCACCACAGTGATTTAACACCTATGTCACTAAAAGGCATCAAATTGGGGTCTATTGTCCAAAGACCCTATTGTCTTAGCACCACAGTGATTTAACACCTATGTCACTAAAGGCATCAAATTGGGGTCTATTATCCAAAGACCCTATTGTCTTAGCACCACAGTGATTTAACACCTAGGTCACTAAAAGGCATCAAATTGGGGTCTATTATCCAAAGACCCTATTGTCTTAGCACCACAGTGATTTAACACCTATGTCACTAAAAGGCATCAAATTGGGGTCTATTATCCAAAGACCCTATTGTCTTAGCACCACAGTGATTTAACACCTAGGTCACAAGGCATCAAATTGGGGTCTATTATCCAAAGACCCTATTGTCTTAGCACCACAGTGATTTAACACCTAGGTCACAAGGCATCAAATTGGGGTCTATTATCCAAAGGGGTCTTAGTTCGGGGAAGCAAGGATAGACCTTATTTTATATATGTCACAGAAGAATCCCCCATACTGCAGATGGATTTTGTTCTCTACCCAGGTAAATGTAATGGACATTTTTGGCTGAAATGTGGCTGGCGGTGAAAGGGTTAAGCAAAAAAATAAAAGTCATAAAGAACTTGTTCCTATGAAGAAAACAAAGCCAAAAAATAAAAATAAAGAAAGCAGAACTCACCCTATTTTAAGATAATGCAAACTTGACACACAAACAATAAACTATCTGTCACTGTTTTAGCGACACACATACTATAATAATATAGTTTGAAGCAAAAAATAAGAGTTCCTATGAAGAAAACAAAGCCTAAAACTAAAAATAAAGAAAGCAGAACTCATCCTATTGCTAACGCAAACTTGACACGCAAACAATAAACTACTATAATGAAGTTATTGGTTATAAATGAATGCAAAATGAAATAAATATATGAGTCCTGTTTCTAACACTGTTTTTTAAGGCTTAGATAACAGAAAAAACTTCATTTTCTGGGGGCTGTATCCCAACACACACGATTTGCAGTGGGTTGTTTTTTAATATATTTTATTTTTTGTTCTTTTTTTCTATGCCTTCTTCCAGACCACAATTTTCAGTCTTTTTTTTCTTTTTTTTCTCTTCTCTAATTCCCATGCCTGGATTACATGCTGATTTGTTTTATTTGATAATGATGGTTATTTAGCATGATTGAATTAATCAGTGTGTTATTTAGTTCTGTAAAATAATATTGTCTTGTAATATACATTATGGAAGACGAGAATCTTCTTTGCAAGGGGGAAAACAAAACCCCCCAAAAACTACTATAGTTTCACTGTTTTAGTGACAGGCATACTCAGATGCAGCCTCTCCTGTGGTTTTCTAGGTGCCAACAAACCAGCGAACTTCAGACAGCATCTAACACACAACTACACCGCCAATTTGCAAGATGAGAAACAACCCAAATAATAAAACCTGGAAAGGTTTATATTCCTTTCTTTCCCCCAGACATAAAACAAACTTACACACAATGTCTCACCTTGCATGCCACTCTGTGAGGACACAGTTTACCAAAGCCCAGCGGTGGAGAAATCTCTCCCCCCCCCCCCCCCCCCCCCCCCCCCCACACACACATACACACACACACAGAGCGTATTACCTTGCATGCCGCTCTGTGAGGACACCGTTTACCAAAGCCCAGCGGTGGAGAAATCTCCCCCCCCTCCTCCCCCCCCCCACACATAGACAGACACACACACACAGTGTCTCACCTTGCATGCCACTCTGTGAGGACACAGTTTGCCAAAGCCCAGCGGTGGAGAAATCTTTCTACACACACATTCACACAGTGTCTCACCTTGCATGCCACTCTGTGAGGACACAGTTTGCCAAAGCCCAGGGGTGGAGAAATCTTTCCTACACACACAGACACACACACACAGTGTCTCACCTTGCAGGCCACTCTGTGAGGACACAGTTTACCAAAGCCCAGCGGTGGAGAAATCTTCCTACACACACACACATACACACACAGAGACACATACACACACACACACACACAGAGCGTCTCACCTTGCAGGCCACTCTGTGAGGACACAGTTTGCCAAAGCCCAGCGGTGGAGAAATCTTCCTACACACACACACATACACACACAGAGACACACACACACACACACACACACACACACACACACACACACACACAGAGCATCTCACCTTGCAGGCCACTCTGTGAGGACACAGTTTGCCAAAGCCCAGCGGTGGAGAAATCTTCCTCAGCAGTGTCACCACATCCAGGTGTTTGATCCGGCCCCTGGTACATAACACGGTGGGTTTTATTGCAGAAATTAACAAACAGTGAAAAAAAGAAAAAAGCACAACAAAAACGCATTACACAATATTAAAATTATTGAATTAATTTTAAAATCCATTTACAATCCTTGCTGCTTAAGAAAAAACACTGAAGAATTTTACGGACAGCAAAACAGAGACATTTCAGTTTAATCGCAATGCTATCCCCTATCATCATAAACTGTTCACGAGCATTTTACCAGTTCTTCATAAAAAAACACAAAACAGCAAACAAACAATAAAAGACACACAATCCGCAAAAAAAGATACTAATAAAAGTCTTTGCAACAAGCCCAAATCAGGCAAATGTTAAGATCAGCTCCCTCCGCTGTTCCAGGGTGAAGTTGGCCAATCAGCTTAACGGAAAAGGTAAATCGGAGGGAGCTGATTGGCCAACTTCACCCTGGAACAGCGGAGGGAGCTGATCTTAACATTAGCCCAAAATCCTTGCATGAAACCTGACAGAAACAAATGCTAAACGAACACAAAAATAAGCCATGAAACACATAACTGCAAAGATCAGACTATAAGGCGATACTTTCCCCCCAGACTGAGACCCCTGCCCCTTATAGCATAACAAATCATACAGTAAGAAATAACTGTACCAAAATATGAATTTTGTGTAAAATTTGGGGAGTGCGACTTATATTCAGATGCGCCTACAGGGATCAATGTTGTCACAGGATATCAAAGGTCATTTGACCAGTTCGAAGAAAATATAATAGGTCATTTTCATAAAACGATGTCATAATGTAAAAAAAGTGAAAGAAAATGCAACTTGAGCGCATCAAAAACTATAGCACTCACAATAGAAATCAATCACATAGTTTTACGGACTGTATGTTCAAAGAATTACATGAGAAAAGTTTTTACTTGTTTTTTTTTTGTTTTTTTTTTATTTTATTTTTTTGGCATGAGTAAAGTTAGTACAGTGCTATGCAATGTAAAGTAATAATAGGGAAATTATTTTTACATTGCATTGTTTCACCTAAGACAATATGATCACTATGGAATCGGTTGCAGCGCACATCAAAAACTAAGTTGCTAACAGACATGAAGTAAACATAATAAGTCATATGACCTCTTGCCTGCAAAAACAATAGGTCATTTCAAAATGTTATCAGTCAATGACTGATGACCGGTGCTAACAATAACCCCTGGCCTTATAGTCAGAAAAATACAGTAAAAACTGTCCACAGTGACTCAAGCATTGCAGGATAAGCCCTTTTGCTGGACTACTCACTTTGCCTCAGGGTCGTACTCTGACCACAGTCTCACAAACTCGTCCAGATGGCGAGGTCCTAGGATGGACCAGTCCATAATATTACAACATTATTACCATAATAACACCAACATTCCACCACTCACTTTGCCTCAGGGTCGTACTCTGACCACAGTCTCACAAACTCGTCCAGATGGCGAGGTCCTAGGATGGACCAGTCCATAATATTACAACATTATTACCATAATAACACCAACATTCCACCACTCACTTTGCCTCCGGGTCGTACTCTGACCACAGTCTCACAAACTCGTCCAGATGGTGAGGTCCTAGGATGGACCAGTCCATAATATTACAACATTATTACCATAATAACACCAACATTCCACCACTCACTTTGCCTCCGGGTCGTACTCTGACCACAGTCTCACAAACTCGTCCAGATGGTGAGGTCCTAGGATGGACCAGTCCCGCGTCAGGTAGTCAAAGTTGTCCATGATGACCGCCACAAACAGGTTGATGATCTGTAACAAACGAGAAAATAAAAATGTGTTCAAGATGCATAACAACATCAATTTATAACAAACAGGTTCATTATCTGAATACACAGTATACAAATTACAACATACTGCTTGCTCTTTTTTTTTAAAAATACACCACAAATTGTGAAGTGCTTTGTGCTTGATAAAAAGCACTATACACAGCCCCCTGAAGCTGAAGCATTTTTTTTAATAAAGAAGCAAAGTCTTCATCTCCCAACAAGAAAACTTTTACACAATGTTTTTACACAAGCCGAATGAAACGGCATGCTTACCTCTCCACTGATTGTGCCGTTTTAGCAATGAAGCACTATATCATGACTATGTCATCGAAATTGTTTTCACAACTGAACTGAAGACTTCTGCTTTCAGTCTCACTACACAAACTTCTTGTGAACAGCGATGTTATTTTAGATCCCCGTAAGAAATTTTGAAGTTGCGTCGGCACACAGTGCAGAAAGCGCAACTATCCTCTTTGTGGGACACATCGTTCATGGGAAATTGTTCTCTATACCGAGGAACAAACTTCGGTAAGTTGCGTCGGCACACAGTGCAGAAAGCGTAACTATCCTCTTTGTGGGACACATCGTTGATGGGAAATTGTTCTCTACACCGAGGAACAAACTTCGGTAAGTTGCGTCGGCACACAGTGCAGAAAGCGTAACTATCCTCTTCGTGGGACACATCGTTGATGGGAAATTGTTCTCTACACCGAGGAACAAACTTCGGTAAGTTGCGTCGGCACACAGTGCAGAAAGCGTAACTATCCTCTTTGTGGGACACATCGTTGATGGGAAATTGTTCTCTGTACCGAGGAACAAACTTCGGTAAACTGCGTCGGCACACAGTGCAGAAAGCGCAACTATCCTCTTCGTGGGACACATCGTTGATGGGAAATTGTTCTCTATACCGAGGAACAAACTTCGGTAAGTTGTGTCGGCACACAGTGCAGAAAGCGTAACTATCCTCTTTGTGGGACACATCGTTGATGGGAAATTGTTCTCTATACCGAGGAACAAACTTCGGTAAGCTGCGTCGGCACACAGTGCAGAAAGCGCAACTATCCTCTTCGTGGGACACATCGCTGATGGGAAATTGTTCTCTATACCGAGGAACAAACTTCGGTAAGTTGCGTCGGCACACAGTGCAGAAAGCGCAACTATCCTCTTTGTGGGACACATCGTTGATGGGAAATTGTTCTCTATACCGAGGAACAAACTTCGGTAAACTCGACACAACTTTGCGGTTTTGTTTGAGGCCATTTTGTGCAGCAGAGAAGCTTACCGCACATGCGCTGATTATGGTTTCCAAGATAATAAATGTTGGACTGACATTTGGAATGGCTGTGGAAACGGCACGCACGTTGACTTCCACATGGATTTGACATCGTTTTCTTTTTTTTTCTTGTGATTTCAGAATCCAGAATTTGATTGTCATAATCGCAATAGCGGCTGGAAAATGGAAAAATTCCGAGAAATTTGGAATGGTTGGCAGCTATGTTAATAGTATTATTAGTGATATTATTACCACTGAAATTAAAACTACACACACACAGAAACTGACCAGGAAGGAGCAGAGGATGTAGAAGAAGATGAAGTAGATGACGGCAAAGCTGGTGCCACAGCTGCCGTTGCTGTCAGGGCTTGAGCTGTTGAAGCTGTCGGATCGCTCGTCGCACTTGACGCCAGGGTTGTCCCCGCACGACAGCATGATGTCCTGCCACGCCTCGCCCGTCGCTGACCTGTCGCACACATTCCACACACTGGGCCGGTAAAGTCTTGGTCAATCCTTCTTCTTCTTCTGCGTTCAAACGCTATCGTGTTTACATGAATGCAACTGGAGAAAATCCAAAAACAGGCAAGGCAGGGGTCCAGGGGCCGCCCAGGGCCCTGGCAGGGTACAGGGCTGGGGGGTCAGGGGACAACGCCCCCCTGAAGCAGAAGAAAAAGCAAAATCATACTCAATTTGAAGCTTATTCCAGGCTTGTAAAGTGAGAATTCAACACTTTTTTCCCCTTGAACTTTGAATCAATTTTGTTTTGATGGTCAAAATTTTGAAGAACAAGCGCCGCCTCGTTTCCGAGGCAAGGTTGCATCCATATGTTGACATGCATACATACATAGCTAGCCAGCCAGGAACAGACAGTAACACGCCACTAAAAACATCATTACCAGCTTCGCTTTGCGGCTGGTACAAAATGAGGTCACGTTTTATGCCACGGCTAATTTTTAAACACAAAGTTCAGTTCAGGGGCAAAAGTTGAGCAGCAAAATTATACTGAAAGCCAAAAAGAACGCATATAAGATACTGACCTCCCCCCATGGGGATACCGGGGGGGGGGGGTCTTTTGTATAAATAGTCCCCCCACCTTCTGGAAGCTCTGTATTTGTAACTTCCACTAATCTGTCACCCTCTTTGACTCTGCCTTTTCCCTTTTTACTGTCATCTAGTCTACTATCTTTCTGCCTTACCGGTCCATTCTCCTGCCTTTCTTCTGGAAACACTTTCAAAAAGATTTCCTCCAGCCGAAGTCGGACATGCTGGGCCTAATTATTTTTTACTTAGGCGCATAACAGCAGCATGATGCATCTGCGCTCATAAATGACAGGAAACTGAGCGATCGAAGAAGAAGAAGAAGCACAAAATGAGGTAAGATTTTACGCCACGGCTAACTTTCAAACATTAATATATCAGTTGAGAGGTGAAACATGAGCAGCAAAATTATACTGAAAGCCAAAAGAAACGCATGAAAGACACCGACCTGAAGAGCACAAGGACAGCGTGGGGAAAGGTCTGGAAGTTGTTGTTGCGGTGGATCTGCGTTTCATCGTCCAGCCGGATCTTACCAAACACCTGTGGACAGGAACAACAGGTAGGTGGGCATAGGGCTAGTCATAGGCCTCTCGGCCTTTTTACGCCAAATCAATTTGCATTATGACATAATGCATGGGTGGTACTCCCCAAAATGAAAAAAAATGAAAGGCAGGGGTCCAGGGACCCATGGCCCCGGCAGACGATTCAGGGGGGCAACTTAAGAGAGAGATACAACGAGACAGACAGACAGTTAAAATGAGACAGAGACAGTTTGAGTCTGATAAGCCTTGTAAAATTATTACATTGCCTTTGTTAACTTCCAAGATAGAACAACTAGACTAAGTTCAAAACGGCCCAAATCGCTTGTGGTCAAATTGGGGGGGGGGATGAATTACAACAAAATTAAGTTCAGTTTCTGATAAAATTAAAAATACTGAAATCAGTGTAAAAATGAAAGAGTAGCACCCATGCATACAGTCAAATGGTTTGCGTCTCTTAAGTAAAACTTACTGGATCAATAACCATTATTAACTTATAGCAATCAATCAAATAACAAAAATTGGAAGACGCCTCGTCATCAACAATCAATACACATGATAATAGTATCTCCACACATTACAATTACTGCAGTCAGATAGCTGTTAATATTCAATCAGAATATGTGCGGTGTCATACTACTTTTTGACAACACCAAAGAGCAATAGACTGACTTGACCATGCCACCTAGTGACCCTAGGGGCAGATAATTTTCAATGGCTATAAACTACTACTCCATGACAGACAAGGGCGATAATCTTATGTAGGTGGTGCACGCAAATCAGTGCACGAGACAGGGGCAGAGAATTTCAGAATAAAGCCTCATTTTGACTCATTAGGACAGCTGGTGTTGGGGAAGGTTTCGAAATGCTTTGCTTAGAAACACTCTCATTCAAACTGTCCCTCTCTCTCTCTCACACGCACATTTCATTTTTGGAGTACAAGGGAAAAAAGCAACAACAATTTCTGACCTGCATTCCGATGACAGCGAAGATGAAGAACAGCATGACAATCAGCAGGGCTACATAGGGCAGGGCCTGCACACAGCAAATGTCATCGTGAATTGGTAGGTCATATACTTCAGTAACTGGACAACATCACTTGTTCTATTGTTTTAGCTTATGAATTTAAAGATAACTACACATGAATATCTTGAGTGATTATATGCATGCACACACACACACACACACACACACACAGAGACAGATACATACATACACACAGACATACATGCGCGCATACACACACACAGACACGCACATACATACACACAGACATACATGTGCACACACACACACACACACACACACACACCCTGGAAAGACTAGAAGGTCCAGAGCAATGTGCGGATGCCCTCCCCCTCCACACACACACACACACACCTGGAAGGACTTGATGAAGGTTCACAGCAATGTTCTGACACACACACACACGGAAGGACTTGATGAAGGTTCACAGCAATGTTCTGATGCCCTCCCCTCCACACACACAGAGACTTGATGAAGGTCCACACATGCCCTCCCCCCCCCCCCCACACACTCCCTGGAAGGACTTGATGAAGGTCCACAGCAATCTTCTGATGCCCTCCCCTCACACACACACACCTGGAAGGACTTGATGAAGGTCCACAGCAATGTTCTGATACCCTCCCCTCCACACACACACACCTGGAAGGACTTGATGAAGGTCCACAGCAATGTTCCGATCCCTCCCTCCACACACACACACACACCTGGAAGGACTTGATGAAGGTCCACAGCAATGTACTGATCCCCTCCCCACACACACACACACCTGGAAGGACTTGATGAAGGTCCACAGCAATGCTCTGATGCCCTCCCCTCCACACACACACACACAACCTGGAAGGACTTGATGAAGGTCCACAGCAACGTTCTGATACCCTCCCCTCCACACACACACACACCTGGAAGGACTTAATGAAGGTCCACAGCAATGTTCTGATGCCCTCCCCACCTGGAAGGACCACACACACACACACACACCTGGAAGGACTTGATGAAGGTCCACAGCAATGTTCTGATGCCCTCCCCTCCACACACACACACACAACCTGGAAGGACTTGATGAAGGTCCACAGCAATGTACTGATCCACCCTCCCCTCCACACACACACACCTGGAAGGACTTGATGAAGGTCCACAGCAATGTTCTGATGCCCTCCCCTCCACACACCTGGAAGGACTTAATGAAGGTCCACAGCAATGTTCTGATGCCCTCCCCTCCACACACACACACACACCTGGAAGGACTTGATGAAGGTCCACAGCAATGTTCTGATACCCTCCCCTCCACACACACACACACACACACACCTGGAAGGACTTGATGAAGGTCCACAGCAATGTTCTGATACCCTCCCCTCCACACACACACACACACACCTGGAAGGACTTGATGAAGGTCCACAGCAATGTTCTGATACCCTCCCCTCTGCTGAGCAGCTTGATGAGCCTCATGACGCGGAAGAGCCGGAAAAAGTTTATGCTGATGATCGACTTCCCTGGCTGCACACACAACAGGCAAACCATAAAGTCACACTTTTTTTTACCACAGTCTTGTGGTAACTTTTGGATTAAACCTTGTTCTGTGTGTGATCACTCGACACAGGGAACAGTGAAGATCAACACTTTTAACATTTTCAGTAAAACATGAAAAGTATTTCCTTGAATTCATAACCCTTTCACCAGCCCAGGTACATACATAATCCTAAAGCATGGAAACTGAAACTCTCATCTTTTGCTTCAGGGAACATGGGAATAATAATAATAATAATATTAAAAATAATAATAATATTAATAATAATAGTACATTTATATACTGCTTTACCTCAAATGAGCCCAAAGCGCTTTACAATCAATTATTCATCAACAAGTAGATAACAAAAATAATACTTAAGAATAACACAAACCAGCAACAACGCATATACAAAGCATCTCTTTTTTCCACTCTCTCTCTCTCTCTCTCTCTCTCTCTCTCTCTCTCCTCTCTCTCTCTCTCTCTCTCTCACACACACACACACACACATGGAATGTGTCCGTGCAAGCTGGAAGAAGCAACATGCCCAAATCAAAGGAATGTTGATGAGTGATGCAAGGTGAACAAGTGCTAGCCTCTCTTAATTAAAAAGGAAAAGGTAGTGTTTTCTTCTAAGATTGAAGGTTAGTTTTGATACTTTTCTCACACAAAACAAAAATAAGTTAAACATATCTCTAGTTAAATTGATGGTGCTTTTTCTAGGCATGTCATTACTTTAACAGCAACAACAATAAAAATAATGTAATATATAGTTATTATTGGACTTTCGAACCAGAAAGAAAGGTTAAGCTTGGTGATTGTCTTGTATTTTATTAATCTAATGACACGTTTATTATTGGACTTTAACAAACGAAAGAAAGAAAGAAAAACAAACAGAACTAAGTGGCTGACAAGTTCTCTGTTTAGTTTTAGCAATATCAGAGAGACAAGGCTTCAAATTATTTTCATAAGTTAATACATACATTGTTAATGTACCAAAAGAAGATACAACAATTCTGTAGCAAACAAATTAATAATAATAATAATAATAGTGAATCATTTATATAGCGCATTCCTCCACCAATGTGGAGCTCTATGCGCTTAACAACAACAAAAATTAAAAGCAACAAATTCAACAACAAAACGAAATAATCGCTCACGCACATGCAAATAGGCATACACATACACACCCCACCCACACATACACGCACGTACGCACATACACACACACGCACACGCACACACACACACACACACACACACACACACACACTCAATACACACGCACACACACGCACACGCACACACACGCACACGCACACACACACACCATCACCACCACTCACCCCACCCAAAAAACACAATACAAAATACAATCAGTTGAACAAAGCATCAACACACACACACACACACACACACAACTCTCTCTCTCTCTCTCTCTCTCTCTCTCTCTCTCTCTCTCTCTCTCTCTCTCTCTCTCTCTCTCTCTCTCTCTCTCTCTCTCTCGCAACAAAGCTGACGTAGACATTGCAGTCAACACACAGTGAAACTAATATGGGGGGAGGGGAGTGTGTGTGTGAGAATAGAGTCCAGAAGTAAATTAAAAATGCAATCAGAATATATTCAACAGCCTTCATTTTCAACATTCTCTCTTTTCACTCAAAACAAATGCTGACATTACAGAAACATCACAGAATACTCAAAAGCAGGAATAATAATGAAAGAAACAAGAGCACAGCACAAAAAGAAGAACTTGACAGCAGCACAAGATTTTGATACATTGTTGGTAATGAACAGAAACGTCCCAGGTCTCAGTGATTCTAAAAAGTAGGTTTGCTAACCCTGAGAATATTTTTCTAACAGTTACTGCTACGAAAGAGACACCATAGTTTGATGGTTCTATATTAAGACGTGGGGGGGGGGGGGGGGGGGGGGGGGGGGGAAGATCTTGGCTTTTTTTCCTCTCCATCAATGCATGCTACACAGAGTTTCTGGAGGAAAAGACCACAAGAAAGGGAGGGAGTGGCACAGAAACCAGACGGTTGGAAACACCACGGACGTCAACGTTGAGGCTAGAAGAGGAGAAAATACAATAGATGAGGGTACACAAACCATTAAACTCCCATCAAGCCACCTATGACAAAAGATGTTAAAAGAAAAAAGACTGTATGAAGTCTCGCATAGAAGATAGATACAGAGCCTGGATACACAGTGGAGCTACCACAGAGGACAGAGAAAGGACCCTTCACAGTTAGGTTAGGTTAGGTACATTACAGTCACAGAAAGAAAAAGACTGTATGAAGTCTCGTATATAAGACAGATACAGAGCCTGGATACACAGTGGAGCTACCACAGACAGAGAAAGGACCCTTCACAGTTTGGTTAGGTTAAGTTAGGTTAGGTACATTATAGTCACAGAGGTGTCTCTGTGAAATTCGGGTTGCTCCCACCTGGAGAGCGCGTCACAGCCAGAGGTGCGCCATCCCAATTTTTTTTTTTTTTTTTTTTTTGCATGCGATTTTTGTGTGACAGATGGGGAAAGAAGGGAGGGGGGTAAATTTTGACCAAATGACAACTTTTTCGTTGCCACTGGGTTTAACGTGTGCTAAGTGCATGGGCACACGGGACCTCGGTTTATTGTCTCATCCGAAAGACTCCACGTTCAGACCGCAAGGCCTAGTGCAAAGTGAGAGGAAAAATCCCCTGTACCCAGGTTCAAACTCGGGTTTACTTGACATGAAGCAACACGCTACCACTGTGCCACTCTACAGCGCTAAAGACAATTCTGTCACATGCATAGCCCACAATTCTCTCCTCCTTTATTTATTCTATTGAGACAATACATAACTCTATAATAGGTTTAACATTTGAAGTTCAGGGACATGCACTACACAGGTAGACAGACCGTTACAAACAGCAGACGGCAAGGTATGAAAGGGAACACAATACTGAGAGTAGGGTCGGTTATAACTTCTTTCTTTAATTCTCAAATCAAGTAAGAATGCAAACAAATACAATTGAATGACAGGAAAGAGACATTCTCAAGACGCCTGTCACATTTATCAATTCATCAAATCAATTTCAAGCCTTTACTTGTGAGCATGAAAAATGGCTACAACTAGGTGTAGGAGGCATTCCACTGGTTCTCAAGAGTTGCAACCTTGAGGGAAGTTTGACCGTCAGAAACCACTGGACATTCAACCATGCCCTGCACTTTCTGCACCAAGACACTAGGGAGATTGACCGTGAGAAACCACTGGACATTCAACCATGGCCTGCACTTTCTACCAAGACACTAAGGAATATTGACGGTTAGAAACCACTGGACATTGAACCATGGCCTGCACTTTCTACACCAAGACACTAAGGAAGATTGACCGTCAGAAACCACTGGACATTGAACCATGGCCTGCACTTTATACACCAAGACACTAAGGAAGATTGACCATTAGAAACCACTGGACATTGAACTATGGTCTGCACTTTATACACCAAGACACTAAGGAAGATTGATCGTTAGAAACCACTGCCTTCAAATTGAATCATGCCCTGCACTTTCTGCACCAAGACACTAGGGAAGATTGACCGTTAGAAACCACTGGACATTGAATCATGCCCTTCACTTTCTTCACCAGCAGACTATGGTACATGCGGGCCAGTTCTGTTCTACAACAGAACCATCAACAGGATGATGGCGGTTGTCAAATGAAAGAAGTCCTTTTCCACTGCTGGCAAAGCTTCTCCAGCTTGTTGCCTTGCTGCTGCTGCTTTCGATGATCACCTTACCTCTGCTATCTGGTAGCGATTGCTGGACTCATTTCACAGACTAACATTTATAAAAAAGAGATGAGCATGCATCACATCACACACACAAATGTTTTCATTAAAAAAAAAAGTCCTTCTAAAACCTGTTCCCAGCTTCTGTACATAACAGAATTCATCACAACAAGAATGAACGTTTCCGTAGGAACGAAACTTCCTACGTCTTGATCAGTAGCACAATATTATTCTGTTTTTCTGTCCCTTCTTTTGGACTGTACACAGCACAATATTATTGTACATACGGAATCTATCGTTTCAACACCAGATATGAGAGTAATGTAAAGTAAGGGGATGGTAGAAAATACACAGACAGAGAAGGACATACAGAAAACTAAGAGAGCGAGGGACCTAATGGAGTGGACACACAATGGGTCACAGAAAGCAGGGGGATCTGGAAATCATCCTCATCATCCTCATCGTCATCACCAACCTGTCTGGGCACCATGGAGAAATCCAAGCCTTGCTTTAGAAGTCAACAACCACACAGACATGCATGCACACGCGCGCATGCACACGCGCGCATGCACACGCACACACACACACACATGCATGCACACACACACACATACACATGTTAAACACATACACATAGACAGGGACGAGTGTCTCGACCACACCTGCCCCAAGGCTCTTGTCAGGCATTAATAATACACAGTCAGGGGCTCAGGTTATTAACGCCTTACGCTATTTATTGTTAGTGCTACAACTGCCTTTACTATAGCTAGTATCAAAATGCTATATCCCTTAACTCTTCTAGTACCATGGGCGAATACATTTACCCAGAACCTCACTCTACACTCCCACAAAGACATTCATTGCCAAGTACCCTGCCATGTGTTTGTCTATTTTTAGAGCTTATGTTAGTGATTTTTTTCGTTAAAGCAAAGTCATAGACTCTTAACTCTTCTAGCGCCATGTATTTTTTGACGTTCTCGGTTGTCCGTTGCATCTCAACCAACAAGAGGGGAGTAACTTTGGGGGGGGAGTGCGCATGCATAGCTTTAACGGCAGAAACAGTGACAAAAACTCAAAAAAACAAGCACATGGCAGGGTGCTTGGCAGTGAATGGCTTTGCATTTGGTGGGGGTATAGAGTGATGTCTTAGGCGAAGATATTCGCCCATGGTGCTGGAAGAGTAAATTGCTACAGAGAGGTAGTCGGTCAGCTCCGCTGCAATTCAATTTACGAATGAAACACCTCCATAAAACATCTTATTGATATGCAAAATAAATAGGTCATAATCAAAAGAAGACACCAACAGCACAACCCTCTACAACATCAGCGTGAAACAAAAGGACTGAACAAAGTGTGTCATCTGCAGCACTACTGCTCGTTCAGTAGCAAAACTTCAGTTTCATTTTTTTTTTTTTACCGCGATTTTGTTGAATATGCTTAACACAATTAATGGTTAACACACACAAAAATCTCTGTCCCCTGAATTTCGTGTTGAGTGCTCCACTGTACACACAAACAATCTTAAATCTTGTCTATCCCTCTCTCTCTCTCTCTCACACACACACACACACAAGCATGTGCAAGTGTCCAAACATGCGCATGTACACATACACACACACACTCGCGCGCACACACACACACACACACACACACTCGCGCGCGCGCACACACACACAAGTCTACCCAAGGTGATTGTGAATTCTGAGAAAAAACAACATATAGCATAAACGATTCAGAAAATTGTTTAACAAAACATGGAGAGAGAAAAAGAGAAAAGGAGAAGAAGCAGAGAGGTCCAAATGAGATGGGGGCAGCATCAAACACACATCTTCACCACGCTGAGAAAGAGCACATCACTGCAGGGAGGGAGGGTTACATTGACTAACTTAAAACGGAAACAACACATTGAACATCATAACCGTCAATAGGATGACGTAGGATGTTAAGAGAAAGAAGAAGAACAATGAGAAAAAGCTTACATAGTAATAATCATGAAGGTTTTCCACAGAGAGAGAGAGAGAGAGAGAGAGAGAGAGAGAGAGAGAGAGAGAGAGAGAGAGAGAGAGAGAGAGAGAGAGAGAGAGAGAGAGTGAGTGAGAGAGTGTGAGAGAGAGAGAGAGAAAGAAAGAGAGAGAGAGAGAGAGAAAGAGAGAGAGAGAGAGAAAGAAAGAGTAAGAGAGAGATAAAGAGAGAGAGTGAGTGAGAGAGAGTGAGAGAGCAAGAGAGTGAGAGAGAAAGAGAGTGAGAGAGAGAGAGAGAAAGAGAGTGAGAGAGAGAGAGAGAGTGGGATGGGGTGGTGGGGGTGGGTAAAAGTCATAATTTTCTGTGGAGAGTGACAAATGTAAAGAGGATCAAGACAAAGAATGAATACATACAACACACACACACACACACTTCTGCACATCCGCTCCACATTTAACAAATGCTGCTATTTGTTAGAAACGATGCCTTCTCAAGCAAGCATGATGAAACTGCAAAGACTAAAAACAATCATCTTTTCTGTGCATTTTTTTCTCTTTCAAAAACAACAAAATACGCCCAGAGCAAAAAGAGTGAATGGTGACACTTTGTGATCATTTTAAAAAAAGGCAATGAAAAATCATACAAAATTGTGCAGTTTGGATAAGCGATCAGAAAACATCAACATCAAAGGCTGAAAACGGAGAAGGGAGTTAATAATTTAGAACAAAAAGTTTTCGTTTTTATGTTCAGTTCGACTATCAATAAAGCTCATAAATTCTGACTGAAAAAGAAATCTAAAATGGGGGGGGGGAAGCACTAGTGCTGTTTTGTTGAAGTTTTGAGGGAAAGGATTGAGATGGAATAGGAAAGACAACTACCGTAAAATGCGGTAAAGGGCTAAAGAGTAAGATGATGCACAGACACACAAAGAAAACCATTGTAAAATCAGGCAAAAGCAATGCACACCAAAGAAAGCTCATGGAAACACTGCTTTAAGCTACAACCATGATCTACACTTCAACTTCACAAATGCTATGTGTTTAACCCTTTCACCGCCAAAGTCGCATTTTAGCACCAAAGTGATTTAACACCTATGTTACTAAAAGGCATCAAATTGGGGTCTATTATCCCAAAACCATATTGTCTTAGTTTTGGGAAGTAAGGATAGACCTTATTTTATATTTGTCACAGAAGAATCCCCAATACTGCAAATGGATTTTGTTATCTACACAGGTAAATTTAATGGAAATTTTGGGCTGAAATATGGCTGGCGGTGAAAGGGTTAAACACTCCATTTTTTAGGGGTGTAGGGGAGTGGGAGGTGGGGGTGTTAAATAGTAATTTGTGTAATAGGAAAACTTATCAGTGACACACCATCTCTCTAGCTCACAATTCTTATCTTCGCGTTCAAACGTCAGATAAGAGTCCCAGCTTAATACAGGCCCACAACACAAAGTGGACATGGAGCTTCCTACTGCACTGGCAAACTTCAAACAGCTGGTTCAAAGAAAGTGATATCGGCCACTGTACTCCTCCTATCTCTGTCGTCAAATTATGTGCATTTGAACACAAAATGTCCTAAAATTGATAGTCATTTTCTCAGTACAAGTTAGTTTTCTTTGTCTAATAGTAACAGAAACACACACACACACACACACACACACATATGCATGCACACACAAAAATGTGCATACAGACACACAAAGTTGTTGACTCCTCTTGCAGGCATGATTACTTCCAGAGTCTTGTTCAAGTTTGGTTTTAAAAAATATCCATCCATCCATACATTGACCCAAAATAGTTTTTCTCTCATGAAATATTTACCATTAACGTAGTTAAAATTTTACAACATTTTTTTAAACATGCTACCAGGAAACTTTTTTTTCAGCATCATTTTCTTAATAAGGAAGAAAATCTAAAAGCCTTGGGGGAATATGTCACAAGAAATATAAATAACACAAAAAAAGACTGGGAAGAGGTAGGAATGGGAATAGAGGGGATAGAAGAATGACACTTACACAAAAAGAGCAAAATACACTTCTCAACTCTCCAAAATACACTCAATTGTTTGCTGTTTGTATCACATATATACAACAAATGCTTACACACCGGTTGTTGGACAAACAACTTACACCTTAAGAAAAAATATTATCATGGGCGAAAGTGAAAAATTATCCGATTCCTGAAATTATACGTTTAGATGTTCTTTGAACTTCCCATTCCTGAGCACCATATCTCCCTTCCCGGAGTGGTGACCGCAGATGTGTGTGTTTTAGGGAGAAGTTGTTAGCATTGCACGTCTATCACCATATTCCTGTCTGCCATCAACGCAAACAGACAACATTTCTGATTCTGAACGACCGTTGTTCCTGATAAAAGATGGCCATTCCTGAAGACTCTTTCTATCAGCCTTTTCATTCTTGATTCCAGGAGCATACTTCTGCCCATGATTTATGATATTAGTAATTGTTTAACAATCAAAATCACACCCATAGGATGATCCGATTGCATTCTTAATTTAAAGAAAAAACAACAAAATGCTGCTAGTAAAAAGTTGTCAGTTTACTAATCATTAGGTCAGTACCGAGACATCATTCATCTGACGCAATCCAACAATTATGTTCACCATATCAAGATGACAAACTATCGACATAACCCACCTCTTACAGTCCTGTTTTAACTTCTCTTTAAAGAAAAAAAGAAGAAAGAAAAGAAAAGAGAAAAGAAACAAAGAGCCGTAAGGGAAGGAGACGAATATGAACACAGGGAGTAGCTAAAACTAAAAAAAAACAGTTCAGGAAAAATATAATAAGATAGCGAAACACAATTACCCAGTTAATGGGGTAGAAAGGGCACACTGGAAAAAACCCCAGAAAATGGGGAGAGAAAGGAAAGGGAACAGAGGGGAGCAAGGTAGAGAGCGGTGGGGGGGGGGGGGAGAAAAAGAGGGAAGAAGAAGCGGGAGGGGCGGCATGCAGGGGTTAGTAGATGGACGGTCAGCGGGTGATGGTAAAAATCAAACCAACCTCAGTTCTCTGTTCATGCGCAGAGAAGCAAGATTAGGGAAAGCAAGAGAACAAAAAAATACAGCCCTCAGTCATGAGCAACCGACATACAAACAAATGCGTAACAAAAAAATCAATTCTGGTTATTCGAGTGACAAGCATTGTGGTGATTATTTTGGGGGATTGCTTGCTTGGCAACAAACATTCGCTGAAAAAAGGAGCATTCCAGTGAAGTGAATTGTTAATACATTAGAACTGAATATGTAGTGAGAATAAGAATCATATGATCAATCAGGCAATTGAGATTTTATCACATGCTGTCCCAGTGAATGCATACGCATAACAATTGAAACATGGTGAGAAGAATTACACAGTGAACGATAGACATTCTCCAATTTATTATCACATGCTAACCCAATGTACGCATAACAACCAAAATAAGGTGAGAAGAAGAATTATAAAGTAAGTCAGGCACTCTAGCATTACATGCTAAATCATTCCAGTGTGCAATAAACCAAACAAAACATATTACGTTACACTTTATTAGTCAATACACTCCTGAAGAACTGTCTAGGCATTCCACTAAAAACTAACAATAGACAGAGTGATCTGAGCGTGAAATAAAATGACAACGCACTATTGGCTCACTGCATAGACTCACATGCAAATCACTTGCTTTATTTACGCAGTTTGAATTCTACGATTCATTCATGTCAACTACAAAGAACAATGTCAGCTTTAAAAGAAGTCTGGAGGGTAATATTATTTCAAGAACGTACATAAGATAATCAAAATCATAAATTCTCAGAAAGCACCACATCTTAACCCGCTGCAGATGGTTGTAAATCTATACAGCTCAGCACCAGTGACATGGATAGGTAGGTGTTCAGTACTGTCATCACCTCACAGCAAGAAAGAGGCCAGAGAAAGAAAACAGCTGGAAGGAAGAAAGGGGAGAAAAGCGAGAAAGGAGACAGACTGCTGTTTTCAACAAATTCCTGAAACCCCCCCCCCCCCACCCACCCCCGGGCACCCCTCTGCCATCAGTGTTAACCCTCTTGCATTCGCATATGCTAAAGAAAAACCTTTTCTACGATTCAGATTCTTTCACACAAATTTTGACAAAATCTGTTTTTGAAGCACATAGAGTTACCAGAGCATATGTCACAGAAAAAAACCTCTTCTAGCATTCATATTCTTTCACATAAATTTTCGAGAAAATCTGTTTTTGAAGCACATAGAGCACCTTACAGTTACCATAGCATCTTTGCAAGTGAGAAACTTTTTCAAAGTGTGTGCATAACAAACCATAGGCAAAACTCATCAAAGGGCATGCCGCCAGGGACCAATCTCCCACTGATCCTCGGACCTGAGGAATCAGCCACAACAATAACTAGAACTTTGCGTGTGATGGGAATGCCATCAGAAGGGGACTCTTCTTCTTCCATTTCTTATTCCATTTAGTATCCACAATCAACAATTTGATTCTTTGATACTGTTTGGTCGAGGTCCGAAGGTCGCACACAGAACAAAAACAAATTTTTAAAAAACTAATCTAATGTGACCCAGCCAGCCAAGACCCGTTCATCGGAAGCTCTGCATGATGCTGAATCAGCAGGAACTGGAACCTTAAGCTATATTTTTTCTTAACTCACAGTGGGGGCAAGGTATGGCCAGTTTGGGCTGACATGAATACGGAGGCAACTTCCACCCACCCAGTTGTGGCCAACTTAAATGCAAGAGGGTTAAAAAAAAAGAAAGAAATGTGGCGAAAGCAGTTGGGTGCCCTGGACTCATGACCACAAACCAGCAGTCAGCTCTTGAAGGATCTTCAACTGTTTATCAAACACAACCCCTACAGCTTGTCATCGCATAAAACCAGCAGTCAGCTCTTGACGGATCTTCAACTGTGCATCAAACACAACCCCTACAGCTTGTCATCGCATAAAACCAGCAGTCAGCTCTTGACGGATCTTCAACTGTGTATCAAACACAACCCCTACAGCTTGTCATCGCATAAAACCAGCAGTCAGCTCTTGACGGATCTTCAACTGTTTATCAAACACAACCCCTACAGCTTGTCATCGCATAAAACCAGCAGTCAGCTCTTGATGGATCTTCAACTGTTTATCAAACACAATCCCTACAGCTTGTCATTGTTTCAAACCAGCAGTCAGCTCTTGACGGATCTTCAACTGTTTATCAAACACAACCCCTACAGCTTGTCATCGCATAAAACCAGCAGTCAGCTCTTGACGGATCTTCAACTGTTTATCAAACACAACCCCTACAGCTTGTCATCGCATAAAACCAGCAGTCAGCTCTTGATGGATCTTCAACTGTTTATCAAACACAATCCCTACAGCTTGTCATTGTTTCAAACCAGCAGTCAGCTCTTGACGGATCTTCAACTGTTTATCAAACACAACCCCTACAGCTTGTCATTGTTTCAAACCAGCAGTCAGCTCTTGACGGATCTTCAACTGTTTATCAAACACAACCCCTACAGCTTGTCATTGTTTCAAACCAGCAGTCAGCTCTTGACGGATCTTCAACTGTTTATCAAACACAACCCCTACAGCTTGTCATCGCATAAAACCAGCAGTCAGCTCTTGACGGATCTTCAACTGTTTATCAAACACAACCCCTACAGCTTGTCATTGTTTCAAACCAGCAGTCAGCTCTTGACGGATCTTCAACTGTTTATCAAACACAACCCCTACAGCTTGTCATCGCATAAAACCAGCAGTCAGCTCTTGACGGATCTTCAACTGTTTATCAAACACAATCCCTACAGCTTGTCATTGTTTCAAACCAGCAGTCAGCTCTTGACGGATCTTCAACTGTTTATCAAACACAACCCCTACAGCTTGTCATTGTTTCAAACCAGCAGTCAGCTCGTGACGGATTTTCAACTGTGCATCAAACACAACCCCTACAGCTTGTCATCGTTTCAATTGAGCAGCACACTCTTGGGGCCCAGCCACAAATGAAAGAGTCAGGGGGAGAAGGGGGCGACAGATAGAAAGAGAAATGTGCGTGTGGCTCACATTGACTTCGGCGTAGATGATGTCGATGAAGCTGCCCAACACAATGATGAAGTCAAACACGTTCCACGCGTCCCCAAAGTAGTTCTGAAACACACACGCCTGGTTAGAAAATGGAGGTCTTCATGCATAAATTCACATCCGCAGGGACTTCGCTTAGCTTTGCTTCTTCTTCTTCTTCGATCGTTCAGACAGTTTCTACAATCACAGAACTTCCAGAAGGTGGGGGAACTATTTGAACAAAAGACCCCCAGTATCCCCATGGGTTGCTAACAGTTTCTTATCATATGAGCGCAGATGCGTCGTGCTGCTGTTATGCGCCTAACTAAGAAATAGTTGGGGCCAGTATGTCCATTTTCGACTGGAGAAAATCTTTGTAAAAGTTTCTGGGGAAAAAAGGCAGGAGAATGGAGCAGTAAGGCAGAAAGATAGTAGATAACAGTAAGCAAAGGGAAAAGGCAGAGTCAAAGAGAGTGACAGATTAGAGGTTACAATAACAGAACTTCCAGAAGGTGGGGGAACTATTTGTGCGAAAGACCCCCGGTATCCCCAAGGGTTGCTAACAGTTTCATTTGGGGAATGAAGCTGTAGTTGAGTATGGCATCGAGCCAAATCGAGCATGATGATTTACTTACTTGATGGGACAAACAAGCTTCAACATCTACCGACATTGTCCACTTAATTAAAGCCCAGTTTGTGTCAGCCTGAAATATTGCCCTTGCAAAACATTGCCAAGGACCAATTTTTGATTTACGTTTGTACTTAAAAGGTTCAGAGTAAGTATAATGCCACATCCCTTCAGCCAATTATTTCAGCCAACAAGGGTCTTGGGCATACATAAAGCGTCAAAAAACAGATTGTTTGTGTGTCAGAAGAACATACCTAACAATTTTACATCATATGCAGCATACACCAGATATTTCATAAGAAATCTAAGATACATTTGCCAGATTATATTTGAGAAACCCAAGAGAAACTTTGCAGCAGACACCGGATCATATTTCAGAATTATAAAATTTACTTTGCAGCATCTACTATACAGATACGCTTACCCCAATTTTCGATTTTCATGTACAAAAACAAAGACATCCGGAAATGTCCATGATTTTTCGGAATGCAAGAAAATATAGCTTAGTTATTGCTAATATGATGTGGTTCCTCTTGCTATGCCAATGCATAATGGCAAAGTTCACAAAATGTAGGAAAATCGATCTTTTGCATTCTTCCCTAGCTTGATGAAGAACCCTTTTTGCGTGTTTGGGATTTGACAGAAACATTCTCCTTTTGGGCAGAAAAATAATTGAGTTATCCAGTCAATACTGTCTTTCGATTGGCCACTATATTTAAAGGTATTCTACAAACCAGAAGTGGTATTGACCACTCTAGAACTTTAAAAAATGGTTGCATCCACAGTTTTGGCAATTTAAAATCTGTGTTATCAGCGATTTTAGTACCGGAACAGGCAACAGAAAATCATATTTTCGTGACACTGCAACCAATTTTCTTATTTTCCGGGACAAATACGGGTAGGGATCTCTGACTATAGCACCTCAACAATGCCAAACAACTAGCACTAATTCTCTATGGAGGATGGAGCATGATGAACAAGCAAAGGCATTCACCTTGAATCTGAATGCGGTGAGCTTGAGGAGGAACTCTGCAGTGAACACCCCTGTGAAGATCATGTTGAGGTAGTCCAGAGCCTTGGAGTAATCTGTACTCTGACCATGATACTGAAACACACCACACAGATAACAATGAAATATAACAGTCTCTGAGAATGAAAAACAAAACCTACCTGTGGGGATACCGGGGGGTCTTTCGTAAAATAGTTCCCCCACCTTCTGGAAGTTCTGTGCTTGTAACTTCCTCTAATCTGCCACTCTCTTCGACTCTGCCTTTTCCCTTTGCTTTCTGTCATCTACTATCTTTCTGACTTATTGGCCCATTCTCCTGCCTTTTAAAAAAAATCTTCCAAATATTTTTTCTCCTTTGAGCTCCTCCGAAATCGGAATGTGTCGGCTGTACGCAGCGGGGAGACCAGTGAAAACTGAAAGCTGGACACACATGTACCTTAACCATTACGGCCATATGGCCTGGGAACGCAGAAGAAGAAGAAGAAGAAAAACAAAACAGCACAATGGACAGATCAAGTAAAAACGGTTCAATGCCTTGCACAGACCCCCCAACAGACCAAAGAGGAATTTTTGTAGCAGCAAAGAGGAATTGGGGGGAGTTGAGAGGAATTTTGACGCAGCATCTTACCTTTCGCACGTAAACGTAATTTGAAGCAAGCAATTTTCATCCTTATGAACTTGTTTTGTTCAAAGCAAGTCTTGTCTGGAAGTGTCACAACTATTCCTAGCACTATAGAAGCTTTTGGTTTGTTCCTCTGCCCTTTTTACTTGGGCAGAACAAGGTGGTTGGTGCCATAGATGACTTAAATAATGATTTGGAAGGAAGGTAATGAATCAATTCAAGTTCATCTTTGTCCTTTCCTTCCGTTGGCTTGAAAAAGTCGGTGATGGCGGAAGATGAAGCCTGGGAGTTTGCAGTTTTTCTATGACGCTGAGAGGTTCTAATGCAGTGTTCGATGTCCTGACACCCTCCATAGGAGACTTTTAAGTGTAGTGAGCACATCGTACATCAAGCAAAGCATGATGCACACTTTCTTGATCTCTGAATGCACAGATAGTTTTTAATGTAATCTTGGCGGACACGTTGGTCTATTTCCGTTCTTCCCACTGGTAGGCAGCTAGAATCTCACGCAAATCAATATCTGAAAGGAAGTGGGCGACAGGAAACGCTTCAAAACTGGAAAGTTGGTTATATGCACAGCAGCTGTGCCACTCTGTATATAAGACGGATGTGCATGTTAACCCTTTCACCGCCAGCCATTTTCAGACAAAAAATACCATTAATCTTAACTGGGTAAAAAAAAAAAAAAAATCTGCTAAATATTGGGAATTCCTCTGTGACATGTATAGCATTCGGCCTATCCTTACCTCCAAAAATTAAGAAAATAGGGTCTTCGGATAACAGGTCTGAATTGGATGCGTTTTAGTGACATGGGTGTTAAACCATTGTGGTGCATACATGCGACATTGGCGGTGAAAGGGTTAAAAACTTTTTTTTTTAATGTTTTGAAAGCGGAATTTTATGGACTCGAGCGAAAGGGCGGAAAAAATGTAGACTGAGCGGAAAGGTTGGCAGGTCTGCTTGGAGTACCTTATTTTACGAATATATGGTGCGTCCTATTATAAGGCGCATACTCTAAATTTGAAACAATTCTGATTTGGGTATAATAGCTTCATATTATATCATTGGTTATAAGGTGCAGGGGTCTTAGTCTGGGGGGAAAGTATCACTTTATAGTCTCTGATGATGATGATGATGATGACAAAGATGATGCTGATGATGATAATGAAAACAATATCACCTTCATTGCTAGACTAATAGTGTTGATGATGATGATGATGATGATGATGATGATTATGACGATGATGATGATGATGATGATGATTATGACGATGATGGTGTTGATGATGATGATGATGATGATGACAAAGATGACGCTGCCGATGATAATGACACCAATGATAATGAAAACAATATCACCTTCATTGCTAGACTAACAGTGTTGATGATGATGATGATGATGATGATTATGACGATGATGGTGTTGCTGATGATGATGATGATGATGATGACGATGACAACGATGATGGTGTTGATGATGATGAGCACGAAGATGCTGTACTCAAAAGGCCTGAGAAGGTGACGAACCACCTTGATGACGATGAAAATGATGATGACTATGATGGTGATGATGATGATACTAACAATCTCACCTTCATGGCAAGGGTGATGGTGTTCATGATGATGATGATGATGATGATGATGATAATCTCACCTTCATGGCGAGGGTGATGGTGTTGATGATGATGAGCACGAAGATGCTGTACTCAAAGGCCTGGGAGGTGACAAACCACCAGATCTTGTACTGCCACCGTGCCTTGGGGATGTAGCGACGCACCGGCTTCACCTTGAGGGCAAACTCGATGCATTTCCTCTGCACACATCAACACAGCATGTCACACAACAATACTCCTTTCATTTTCACCTTGAGGGCAAACTCGATGCATTTCCTCTGCACACATCAACACAGCATGTCACACAACAATACTCCTTTCATTTTCACCTTGAGGGCAAACTCGATGCATTTCCTCTGCACACATCAACGCAGCATGTCACACACCGATACTCCTTTCATTTTCACCTTGAGGGCAAACTCGATGCATTTCCTCTGCACACATCAACACAGCATGTCACACAACGATACTCCTTTCATTTTCACCTTGAGGGCAAACTCGATGCATTTCCTCTGCACACATCAACACAGCATGTCACACACCGATACTCCTTTCATTTTCACCTTGAGGGCAAACTCGATGCATTTCCTCTGCACACATCAACACAGCATGTCACACAACGATACTCCCTTCATCGCAACAAACGGTTCTGCCGTCATGTCAAATATTGTTGCCTAAAGAAAGTGTACCATATTTTACTTACTATAATGCGCACCTGATTATAAGGTGCACCCCCCTAATTTAACACAAAATTCAGATTCTGTTACTTTATTTTCTTACCATATTACCAGTCACATTAGAAGGCACAGATGTCTCACTCTCAGTCTGAGAAAAAACACCATCGCCTTATAGCAAAGACTCTAAAAGGGTAAGATGGACTACTTAAGAGTTATGGCGAGCCGGGCTGATAGAGTTATCGTTAGTGGGGTAGTTACACCATTCACAGTGGCAGCTATCCAAAGACTCAGACTGGAAATTGAACGGAGAATTCAACTGGCCTATCAACGTGTTTATAACCTAAACGTGTCACGTTTAAAAGGGACATAACCAGTGTTTCTGTCCTCACTACTCATATAGGGAAAAGGGACCGGATGTTAGTCTTTTCTTTTCAGTGTCTCCTTTCAAAATCTGAGTTTTGTGCAAAATTTAGGGGGTGCGCATTATAATAAGGTGTACCTTATAGTCCGTAAAATACAGTAAATTCACACCCCACACCACCCTCTCTGTCTGTCTGTCTCTCTCTCTTTCCTAGATATACACACACATACACACACACTACAAACACACACACACACACACTGGTTCACCTGGTTTTTGTCCAGCTCGCAGTTCTTGTACTCCTGCTCTCCCTCATTCTGGAAGGTGACGATGACGAAGCCGACGAAGATGTTGACCATGAAGAAGGCGATGACGATGATGAAGATGAAGTAGAAGATGGCCACCGCCGGCCGGTTGTTCATGATGGGGCCCTTGCCCTCCTCGTGCGAGTCGATGGAGATGTACAGCAGACTGCGCACAACACAGGTTAGTGCATTGATGTCTGTTTGATTGACAGTTACAACAGTCGATGGTGATGTACAGCAGACTGCGCACAACACACACAGTTAGTGCATTGATGTCTGTTTGATCGACAGTTACAACAGTTTGATTGACAGTTACAACAGAGATGTACAGCAGACTGTCAACAACACACACACACAGTTAGTGCATTGATGTCTGTTTGATCGACAGTTACAACAGTTTGATCGACAGTTACAACAGTTTGATTGACAGTTACAACAGAGATGTACAGCAGACTGTCAACAACACACACACAGGTTAGTGCATTGATGTCTGTTTGATTGACAGTTATAACAGTTTGATTGACAGTTACAACAGTTTGATTGACAGTTACAACAGAGATGTACAGCAGACTGTCAACAACACACACACAGGTTAGTGCATTGATGTCTGTTTGATTGACAGCTACAACAGTCGATGTAAAGCAGACTGCGCACAACACACACAAGTTGAGAGCCAAACATCAAACATTTTCTTTGGCCATCGTACACACACATCATCAAAGTTTAAACTGGTTCTGCTCCTACTCCCCCCACCCCCTTTTTATGTCTCTGACCCCCCCCCCCCCCTCTCTCTCTCTCTCTCTCCTTACTTGGGCCATCCATCGGAGGTGGCCACAGTGAACAGGGTCAGCATGGCTTTTCCCACATCGTCAAAGTTGAACTGGTTCTGTTCCCACCCCACCCCCACCTTTCTCTCTCTGACTACCCCGCCCCCCCTCCCCCCTCTCTCCTTACTTGGGCCATCCCTCGAAGGTGGCCACAGTGAACAGGGTCAGCATGGCTTTTCCTACATCGTCAAAGTTGAACTGGTTCTGTTCCCACCCCACCCCCACCTTTCTCTCTCTGACTACCCCCCCCCCCTCCCCCCTCTCTCCTTACTTGGGCCATCCCTCGAAGGTGGCCACAGTGAACAGGGTCAGCATGGCTTTTCCTACATCGTCAAAGTTGAACTGGTTCTGTTCCCACCCCACCCCCACCTTTCTCTCTCTGACTACCCCGCCCCCCCTCCCCCCTCTCTCCTTACTTGGGCCATCCCTCGAAGGTGGCCACAGTGAACAGGGTCAGCATGGCTTTTCCTACATTGTCAAAGTTGAACTGGTTCTGTTCCCACCCCACCCCCACCTTTCTCTCTCTGACTACGCCCCCCCCCCCCTCCCCCCTCTCTCTCTCTCCGTCTCCTTACTTGGGCCATCCCTCAAAGGTAGCCACAGTGAATAGAGTCAGCATGGCTTTTCCCACATCGTCAAAGTTGAACTGGTTCTGCTCCCACAGCCTCTCCTTCACCTCAGGGCTGTAGAAGTTACCGTCCCTGTAGTCGATGTAGAAACCCCTGCAAAGGACAACAACAACTAGTACACAGATGCCTAGCCTTATTTTATAATTTCAGGGACAACAACAACTAGTACACAGATGCCTAGCCGTATTTTATAATTTCAAGGACAACAACAACTAGTACACAGATGCCTAGCCTTATTTTACAATTTCAGGGACAACAACAACTAGTACACAGATGCCTAGCCGTATTTTATAATTTCAGGGACAACAACAACTAGTACACAGATGCCTAGCCGTATTTTATAATTTCAGGGACAACAACAACTAGTACACAGATGCCTAGCCGTATTTTATAATTTCAGGGACAACAACAACTAGTACACAGATGCCTAGCCGTATTTTATAATTTCAGGGACAAAAAAAAAAAAAAAAATCCGGAATTAACCGTGACTTTCTGTAACATAGCAAGAATTGAATTTGTATTGCTTAAAGTCTTAGAACTTTTATTTTTTAAATGTGAATTATTTTATATTGCTTAAGATATTTTAGTGCTTTTATCTTAGAAATGTGAATTTATATTGCTTAATGTTTTTAGTGCTTTTATCTTATGATTCCTTATTGATTATGTTCTCTTTGTTTCCTTACGCTCTGTCTGCCTGTCCTCTCTCTCTCTCTCTCTCCCTCCCCACCCCCCTCTGTCTCTCTCCTTCCAAACCCCCCCCCTCTCTCCCTCTCTCTGCCTCTCCATCTTACTCATGTCAAAGTTTGCCCTGCCCACTCATCTCCATATTTTTGTCTGTCTAACCCTGACACACACACACCTCCTCCCCGCCTTCTCTCTCTTTCTCTCTCATATGTCATTAAATAATGTTACTTTTATTCTATATCATTGTTATGAAACATGTGTCAATTTGTTAATTTTTATTTTATTTTTTTATATAGTTTCATCAATGTTTGTAAAGCGCTGAGAGCTTGCTTTTAGCATGATTTTTATCGTGCTATATAAATGAAACTATTATTTTTATCATCCAGTGTTTTTGAGTTACCCGTGTTTGAGCTATCAGGACTCCACTGTAGTCCTTAAAAAGGGAGAAAAGAAATACAGACAGAAGATAGAAAGAAAGGAAGAAGGCGAGCCAGACAGACAGACAGACAAGGGTGACCGGGGCCTTACTGGCATTCCTCCTCTGTTAGCTTGGACCGGTCGGTACAGCTGGAAAACTTGCCCTGTCACACAAACAGACCATGCAGGGCTCAATCACATTTCAAACAAAATCTGTGTAAATATTATTATGATCCCAAAAAAAAAATCATAGAACACAGCACACATTTTTAGGCTATTTACAGTGATAAATTAGTGAACTTTGATAAATTACTTTATTAGTGAACGATTCCCGGGGCAAACCTAAGCAAGCACAATTCCAGGAAGTATTTCCAACCGGTTCTGTGTAACAGGCAAGACAATATTCACAGTGGAACAAACTACTTTCCCCCCGAAGTCAGAGTGTGGCTGCCCATGTGGCGGGATAATCAAAAACGGCCACACACGTAATGTTCTCATTCGTAGCTGATGCACTTGTACCCTAGTGTTC
The DNA here is from genome assembly GCA_017654935.2 of Phymorhynchus buccinoides. Lineage (NCBI taxonomy): Eukaryota > Metazoa > Mollusca > Gastropoda > Neogastropoda > Raphitomidae > Phymorhynchus > Phymorhynchus buccinoides. The sequence continues at coordinate 55,952,212 of CM065687.1, forward strand.
CAAATACTTCCGGTGTTGGGATGATCCCTGGAGTCTTTTAGCCAGGGTAAGCCAACAACAACAAACTACTTGCCCCGAGTGCAGTGAAATGTACACAAAATGTACAGACGTCAGAAGTCAGAACAATTCTGTAGTGCCGGTCTTCATTCAACCCACCCCCCACCTTACTCAGCACGTGTAAGCCTGTCTGTACTGACTGCACAACTTGTTTAAAAAGCATACATGATGTGAAACTAAAACTGTAAACATTACAATTTACAGCGCATTAGGGGCAAAAATATTTGTTTTATATCATTTTCCAGCTACACTGAACACTATTTGCAAAGAAATCATTGGATTACAAATAAAACCAGTGCACAACATGATACAGATTGTGCACATCGAACATATGACCTGACATCTTTTGACTTTAAAAAAATGCAAATCACATGGAACATATCTACAAAATTGTTTACATTCATACTAAAATACTACAGGCAATCACACACACAAGCACGTACAGACACAGATACACACAGACACAGACAGAGCCGCTGTGTCAATACAGACACAGACACGCTGTGCAGTACAGACACAGACAGACACAGAGCCGCTGTGCAGTACAGACACACACACACTGTGCAGTACAGACAGACAGACACAGAGCCGCTGTGCAGTACAGACACAGAGCCACTGTGCAGTACAGACACAGACAGAGCTGCTGTGCAGTACAGACAGACACAGAGCCGTTGTGCAGTACAGACACAGACAGAGCCGCTGTGCAGCACAGACACAGACAGACCCGCTGTGCAGTACAGACACAGACAGAGCCGCTGTGAAGTACAGACAGACACTGAGACAGAGCCGCTGTGCAGCACAAACACAGACAGAGATGCTTTGCAGTACAGACCTTAAACAGCTGCACCCCCATGACGGCAAACATGAACTGCAGGAGGAACATGACCAGCATGATGTTGTAGATGGTACGCACCGCCACGATCACACACTGCACCACATGCTGAAATCACATAGAGTACAGTATCACTAACATGTCACAACATATCATAACAACAGTAGGAACATGATGTAGATGGTACGCACCGCCACGATCACACACTGCACCACATGCTGCACTCACATACAGTTCAGTACAACGAACATATTATCACAACGCTGTATATCACTCATATATAATCATATCATATATAACAGCCTGTTGGCACACATCAATAAAAAGAGCAGAACCCGAACTTTACACTACTTACATTCTTAAATATATTATTCCTTACACCGCAGCAGGAAAAACTAGAGATTTTGTTCTTTAAATTTGGACGGTTCTGCGTAATGACAACGGGTCATAGCTGTAACAACGGTGACCAGCAAACGAACAGACTATAAGTGGCAAGATCGCCGCCAGCACCCGCTTAGGCTGGACAGGGATGTGAGAGGCCCCCAAACAAAAAAGCATGGTCGATGGTATCGTCAAAGTACTCAAACAAGACTTTGCCTCCGACATCAATTTTTTCGCGGCTCGTCTACACGGATCTTACTGTCCAGTCCCTGTCAAATTTATGTTGGCTTCTTTTGTCAATATCTTCTTTCCTCACATCTATGGTGTGATAAATAATGTTCATGGTTGATGATGAAACAGTCACTCAATAGCTTTGAAAACATCAGAATATTCCTTCGAAATCACAGCCGAACACATAAAAATGATGCATTGCTATTGGACGTAACTGGCCAGCCACAGAGACGCTTACGAAATTCAGTCAAGGGAATGTACTCACGCTACAAACTGCTTTCATTTTTTGACTGTGTACGCGCAAAGAAAGTGTACCAAACTCGACAATCTGTACGATCGTCTCTCTATGTACGTTTTTTGTTTGTTTTGTTTTTTAGTCCAATAGAAAAAGCACATTTACGTGCTTATGCGTAGCTCTCACATCCCTGGCTAGAAAAGTTGACTCACCTTGAGTCCCTTGGCTCTGTTGATGGCTCTGAGGGGACGCAGCACTCTGAGCACACGCAGGATCTTCACCACAGAAATGGCTTCATTGCTGCAAGGGAAAAGCACACGGATTAATACAACACTGAATTAATAACGGATTAATAACACTGAATGAACAAACAGAGAACTGTTACACCAAGGGAAACACACAGAGATTGTTAGAACCCTGAACGAACTTTATTCACAAAGGGTAGTACTCTGAGGACACACAGGATCTTCACCACAGAAAAGGTTTCATTGCTGCAAAAGAATCACACACACACACACACACACACCACACACACACACACCACACACACACTTCTTCTGTCAGTAATGTCCACCTGCTGTTTATCGGCAATTATTGACATGTACTGGGGTTCAAAGATCATGCACACACACACACACACACACACACACACACGCACGACGAGCGCGCGCACGAGCGCGCGCACACACACACACAACTTCTTCTTCTTCTGCCGGTAATGCCCACCTGCCATTTATTGGCAATTATTGACATGTACTGGGGTTCAAAGATCAAGACACGCCGCATGGGATAATATAGAATTTGAAATAATTTTTAGTAGTAGTAGTAACAATAACAGCCACACTCCGACTTCGGAGGATAACAGTCAGTGATAAAGGTAATCTTTTGTGTTGTGTAAGAAGAACATTGTACATTTCAAATATGTGTGGATTGTACTCACTCCAGAGGGAATGAAATCAGTGAGACGGCCACCACCAGAAGGTCCAGGATGTTGAACAGACTGCGGCAAAACGACCCCTTGTGCAGGATCAACCCGTACGTGATGATCTGTAACACAAACCACACACACTGATGATCTGTAACACAAACCACACACACTGATGATCTGTAACACAAACCACACACACTGATTCTCTGTAACACAAACCACACACACTACAGACATGTAACACAAACCACACACACTGATGCTCTGTAACACAAACCACACACACTACAGACATGTAACACAAACCACACACACTGATGATCTGTAACACAAACCACACACACTGATGATCTGTAACACAAACCACCCACACTGATGATCTGTAACACAAACCACCCACACTGATGATCTGTAACACAAACCTCCCACACTACTGACATGTACAGACTGTGATCTGTAACACAAACCACACACACTACTGACATGTACATAAACTAGAAAAATTGGGAAAACATTTTGTAATGTAAAAACAAACAAACATTACGATACTGAAACCTGTAGGGAGATATTTGAACTGTTGGCTCCATTTACCTGTTACAAATAAATAAAAATCACATAGCTACAGAATGTAATCAATTTTACCGTTTCAATGCGACGAAATAATGTTTAACTACACAATAATCTGATCTATTGTGTACTTCCAAGTTCCACAAAGAACAAGGTTAAAATCGTTCTAATGATCAAACAATGCATATACTTCTGTAAATACACATTCCTTCTAACACATAAGGCTTCTCTGTCGATCAATCTTTCACACAAACAGTTCTTCACAGCACCAACTATTTGCCCCCCCCCCCCCCCCAACTAAACAGGTAGGCCTAAACAATAGCAACAACAAAGTAAACCACAAGCAGCAAAACAAACCTAATCAAAGCTCACCTCCCCAACCCATGGGGATAGCAGGGGGTCTTTCGTACAAATAGTTCCCCCACTTTCTGAAAGTTCTGTGCTTGTAACTTCCTCTAATCTGTCACTCTCTATGACTCTGCCTTTTCCCTTTGCTGCCATCTTTCTGTATTCATGGTCCATTTGCCTTTTCCCTTTGCTGTCATCTACTATCTTTCTGTATTCATGGTCCATTTGCCTTTTCCCTTTGCTGTCATCTACTATCTTTCTGCATTACTGGTCCATTTGCCTTTTCCCTTTGCTGTCATCTACTATCTTTCTGCATTACTGGTCCATTTGCCTTTTCCCTTTGCTTGCTGTCATCTACTATCTTTCTGCATTACTGGTCCATTTGCCTTTTCCCTTTGCTTACTGTCATCTACTATCTTTCTGCATTAATGGTCCATCATTCTCCTGCCTTATTTTAAAAAACCTCGGTAAAGGTCAAGATGTGCCACCCCCCCTACCTATCTCGGTTAATTGTATTTTTCCGTTATTGCCTTTCTTACCATACATAAAGCTGTATTTTAGGAACATTTTTAGCTAATAACCTTTTTGGAATACTAACCCTAACCCTAACCCTAGCCCTAACCCTAACCCTACCCCCCACCGTATAAGACGGAAAAACGCAACGAACCACAACTGTGACAAATCGCAGTGTACTGCAGTACATAGTGGGGGGTAGGGTTAGGTTTAGGGGTAGGGTTAGGGTTAGGGTTAGGCACATCTTGACCTTTACCAAAACCTCTAACAAAGATTTTCTCCACCCGAAGACGGACATGCTGGGCCTAACTATTTCTCAGTTAGGCGCATAAGGGCAGCATGACGCATCTGCGCTCATATGGCGGGAAACTGTCTGAGTGATCGATGAAGAAGAAGAAAACTCACCTTGATGATGATTTCCACGGTGAAAACACTGGTGAAGAAATAGTCAAACTTGTTCAGAATCTGAAAGTAGAACACACACACACAGTTAACCCATTGAATGTCATATAATGTATCACAAATGTATCACAAATGCACTTCAAGTTGTCAGTGTGTGTGTGTGTGTGAGAGAGAGAGAGAGAGAGAGAGAGAGAGAGAGAGAGAGAGAGAGAGAGAGAGAGAGAGAGAGAGAGAGAGTGTGTGTGTGTGTGTGTGTGTGTGTGTGTGTGTGTGTGTGCGTGTGCGTGCAAAAAACACAAAGGGACAGAAAAAAGCTTCACTTCAAACTTAGCTAACTAATGTTCTGTAAACAAAAAACATAGACCGACGAATCAACCGGAAGGAGTCAAGCAAAGCCGTTAAAGTTAAACCGACATGGCGAGGGCGGCCATTGCAGACAAAGGGAGGTAACTGACCAGGTTTCTGGGGGAGTCGCTGTCCAGGGGATCCTCAGCTGCCAACATGGCCGACGAGATGAGAATACAGGCCAGCACCACGTTGCCGAAGTAGCTGTGGTTGCACACCTTGTGGCAGATGATGCGGAACCTGAATAACACACTGAATAATGCATAATAACAGATAACACACTACATATAGATTAAATTACACACTACACGTTGCTGAAGTAGCTGTGGTTGCACACCTTGTGGCAGATGGCGCGGAACCTGAATAACACATTGAATAAATAAATGCATAAAATAACACACTACACATCGATTAAATAACACAGTACACGTTGCTGAAGTAGCTGTGGTTGCACACCCTGTGGCAGATGATGCGGAACCTGAATAACACATTGAATAAATAAATGCATAAAATAACACACTACACATCAATTAAATAACACAGTACACGTTGCTGAAGTAGCTGTGGTTGCACACCCTGTGGCAGATGATGCGGAACCTGAATGACGCATTGAATAATGTATTAAATAATGCATAAATAACACACTACACGTTGATTAAATAACACACTACATGTTGCTGAAGTAGCTGTGATTGCACAGCTTGCGCATAAATACCGCATTGATAAAGAAGACACATTATGGCAGATGATGTCAAACCTGAACAACACATAACGCATTCATAAACACATTAGTAATCACAGACAACAGATTATTCATAACACACACACAGAGACACACACATGCACACACACACACACCAGACATCGTAAAAGAGGAAAAGCATTTTTCTCTGAAAATATAGGGATTCAGGAGATGCTGTCTCATGGTACAATCAAGGGATTAAAAGCCCTTTATGGTAAACACGTGGTAAGATTTAACGTGGTGACAGCCCTGATATGGCCTTAGTTATTGACAGGGCGATAATTTTAATCTTAATCTTATGGTGATCAGCGGGCAATTGCTCTTGAAGATGAATATCTTCAACTGTTCAAACTTGGGGAAAGGGCATCTCCTTAGCCCTTTCACCGCCAATGTCGCATTTATGCACCACAATGGTTTACCACCCATGTCACTAAAAGGCATCAAATCAGGGCCTGTTATCCAATGTCGCATTTATGCACCACAATGGTTTACCACCCATGTCACTAAAAGGCATCAAATCAGGGCCTGTTATCCAATGTCGCATTTATGCACCACAATGGTTTACCACCCATGTCACTAAAAGGCATCAAATCAGGGCCTGTTATCCAAAGACCATATTTTCTTAATTTTGGGAGGTAAGAATAGGCCTAATGTTATACCTGTCACAGAGCAATTCCCAATATTGAAGATAATTCTTTTTCTCTTCCCAGTTTAAGTTTAATGGACATTTTTGGCTGAAAAACGACTGGCGGCGAAAGGGTTAAGCTTAAAACGCATTCTGACGTTTGTTTTGTCTGCATTCACTTTTCTCTGAAATCAGATAATTCTCTGAAAATTACCATTGCCTGCACACACACACACACACACAGAGACACACACACACACACACACACACACACACACACACACAGACACACACATACACACACAGACACACACACACACACACAGAGACACACACACACACACACAGAGACACACACAGAGACACACACACAGAGACACACACACACACACACACACAGACACACACACAGACACACACACAGAGACACACACACACACACACACACACACACACACACAGAGACACACACACACACAGAGACACACACACACAGAGAGAGACACACACCTGTTTCCTGGAGTAAAGATAAAGAGAGAGCTGGCCTGGGGTATGGGTTTGACCTTGGAAGAGATGTGAATCTCGGACATTCTGCGGGGTCGCGCTGTGAAGTGCGCCTCATCCTCATCTCCTTCTCCTTCTTCATCCTCATCCTCCTCATCTTCCTCCCCGCTCTCTTCCTCCTCATCATCGTCCATTTCCTCATGCAGGTCTTCCTCATCTGTTCATGTTATAAAAAAAAGGTTTAAATTGGGTACAGTGGAACCTCCCTTATAAGATCTCCCATTATAAGACTCCCTCCCACATAAGACCTCTGAGACTTTGTCCTTCTTTGTAAGTATTAAAATTACCTCCCTTTAAGACCCCTCCGTTATAAGACCTCATTTTGGATAATTTTTGAAGGTCTTATAAGGGAGGTTCCCCTGTATACAAGTCTTGTCTGTGCTCAAGCTGGAAAATGCAGATAACTGCGCAAAAAAAAAAGGAAAAATATTATACATTTTCAATTCAGAAAACGCATTTTATTTTAACTCAGCTCTTGACTGTTTCATTGAAGTTCAACATTAAATTTGACAATATGCCGCTTATTGATTCATAGATTTTTTCTTTTCTTTAACAAATCTGAAGAAAGGCCACACAAAACTGCTGACAAATATTTCTAGATTTCATTAATTATTTTTAGAAATAAATTCCTTCCTTATTTCTTTCATCTTTAAATTGCTCTTTCTGTATCGTTTTCTTTTCTTCTTCTTATTCAAACAATTCAATTTTAATATTTAAGTAATTCATTAATTCCACAGAAATGTTGCTCACACAAACATTAGGATTCCCTTTTAGGTTCCAGGGTAATATATCATCATCAAAAAACAAATGATGAAAATAAAGCAATGCTTTCTTACAATTCAGAAAACAAAAATTGATCCACAGCAACTGTGGAGTACTCAGTAATATACTGCTTAATACAACTGTGTCATCTACGATCTTTCTGACTTTTTGGCCCATTCTCCTGCCTTCCGAAATCGGAATGTGTCGGCTGCATGCAGCGAGGAGACCAGTGAAAGCTGGAAAACGGACACGGACATGGACATTGTGGCCTTATGGCCTGCGAACGCAGAAGAATCATCATCATAAAATCTGAAGCGATTCATCAGATTTCCCATGCAATGCTGGCAAGCTAATTCTAATCCAGCAATTACAAGCAATTAACCCTTTCACCGCCAAAGTCGCATTTTAGCACCACAGTGATTTAACACCTATGTCACTAAAAGGCATCAAATTGGGGTCTATTATCCAAAGACCCTGTTGTCTTAGTTTGGGAAGTAAGGATAGACCTTGTTTTATATAAATGTCACAGAAGAATCCCCAATACTGCAGATGGATTTTGTTCTCTACCCAGGTAAATTTAATGGACATGTTTGGCTGAAATATGGCTGGCGGTGAAAGGGTTAAAACAAATGCCAAGAAAATCAAACTGTTGAGTGTGTGGGCACTCAAATTGATGAAACATTCACAATTCACAATTCTTTATTGTCTTCAAATGAAGAAAATCTTTTTTCAGCGTGCACTTAAATCTAAAACTGACGAGACACGTCGTATTCTTCTCCTTCTTCTTCTTATTTGTTCCCGACCATATCAGATGCTCAGTCCAGTTTGGTTGGTGAAGGTCGCAGTCAACAGCAGCAACTAGACACGCCGTATAAATTAAGACATAAAATACATGCATAAAAGCGCATGTTATTCACACAGAATAATAAAGGTTATCAAGCACGCATACACACACACCCCCACTACCCACCCACAATCACACCCACCCACCCACAAAAGGCTAACAAAGCAGCATTGACCAACCTCTGATGGGCAGGCGGTGACTGTTGCGGTACTGACCAGGGAGGTCACGATCAGGGCTCAGGTCGATTCGCACATGGTGGTCACTGGGACTGCTGTCCTTCCTGCAACCAACACACACCACCCTCAATGGGGTTGTTGTTGCTGTTGTTGGCTTACCCTGGCTAAAAGACTCCAGGGATCATCCCAACAGTGGAAGCACTTGAACACTATGGTTCTGTGTTTGCACCCGAATGCAATTTCTCTGTATAGAGATAATAAAGATTTCTTGATTTGACTTGACTTGATTTGACTTGACTTGACTTGAAGTGCATCAGCCAGGGATGAGAACATTACATGTGTGACCATTTTGTATTACCCCATCACGTGGGCAGCCACACTCCGTCTTCGGGGGATTTTGGAGGATTTTGGAGACTGAAGATGCTATGCTAAGAGCTTGTCATGGTTAAAGATAATCCCCGCAAAACTATGCAAAGCATAACATTTTGATGTAGCCTTGGTGTTCTAGCCTATGTCAATTGGTCTGACACAGGCATAGCCTCTATGGGGTCAATCCCATGTGCCCCAGTCTCCAGGTGTCGCCCTCATTGTGCCCCCATCTCTATATGCCCCTGTCTCGATGTGCCGTCTACCTGTGTCCCACCCCAACTCCCTCCCCTCCCCGTCTCTATGTGCCCCTCGAATTAGGGTAAGGGTTAGAGGGTAAGTTAGAGTTTGGGTACGGGTCAGGATAAGCAAAAAGCCTGGAGAGATTTAAGACAAGGACACAAGGAGACAGACGATGAAAAAACAAGATGAAAAGGAAGTTCTGACCAGTTGTAGAATACATTGAAAGGAGCTTGCCAACGTATGTTCTTTGCCAGCCTTGTTGATAGGTGAAGGACAGACTTCAACAGAGAGACAGGTATGTACGAATGGTGAGTGAAAAGCGCATTGAGCTGCTTAGCAAGATCATGCGCTATATAAGCATTATTATTTCAGATGAACAACCCAAACACAACACTGTTCATTGCAAGCTTTCGTATTTATTACAATACTTCATCAGGCTTCGTGATCAATCGACTGCCGATATAAGCATTATTAATTATTATTATTATTATAATTTACACATAGAGATGAAATTGGGGACACACAGAGACGGGGAAACATAGAGATGAAATTGGGGAAGCATAGAGACGGGGACACATAGAGATGAAATTGGGGAAGCATAGAGACGGGGACACATAGAGATGAAATTGGGGAAGCATAGAGACGGGGACACATAGAGACATGTAATCAGACTTTAGGGCGCATCTGATTTGAAGCCCCCCACACAAATTTTACACAAAAATCAAATTTTGTGATTACCGTATTTTATGGATTATAAGGCGATACTTTTTACCCAGACTCAGACCCCTGCGCCTTATAATGTGACTGATGAAATAGTGAGAAAATAGAGTAACAAAATCTGAATTTAGTGTTAAATTTTGTGGGTGCGCCTTATAATCAGGTGCACCTTATAGTCCGTAAAATATTGTATATTTTGTTACTATATTTATTAACGATGGCTTGGAGTCAAAACGGACTATCTTTAGATAGTCCATTAACATATTGAACTTATTACGAAAAATAATAACTTGCATACAAAAAAGACTGCTGAAATATAAAAAGCAAAACCCCCTTTTTATATTAAAAAGCAAAACCCCCTTTTTATATTTCTACAGTCATTGTTTGATACAAGTTATTAGTTTTTGTAATAAATCCAAATACGTCAATGGACTATCGACTCCAAGACATCGTAATTATTAGTCACATTATAAGCCGAAGGGGTCTCAGTCTAGGAAAAAAAAAAGTATGGCCTTATAGTCAGTAACATACGGTAATCACTAGCCAGGAGAGAAAAACAGGTTTGGCCTTATAGTCAGTAACATACGGTAATCACTAGCCAGGAGAGAAAAACAGATATGGCCTTATAGTCAGTAACATACGGTAATCACTAGCCAGGAGAGAAAAACAGATATGGCCTTATAGTCGGTAACATACGGTAATCACTAGCCAGGAGAGAAAAACAGGTATGGCCTTATAGTCAGTAAAATACGGTAATCACTAGCCAGGAGAGAAAAACAGATATGGCCTTATAGTCGGTAACATACGGTAATCACTAGCCAGGAGAGAAAAACAGGTATGGCCTTATAGTCAGTAACATACGGTAATCACTAGCCAGGAGAGAAAAACAGGTATGGCCTTATAGTCAGTAACATACGGTAATCACTAGCCAGGAGAGAAAAACAGGTGTGGCCTTATAGTCAGTAACATACGGTAATCACTAGCCAGGAGAGAAAAACAGGTATGGCCTTATAGTCAGTAACATACGGTAATCACTAGCCAGGAGAGAAAAACAGGTATGGCCTTATAGTCAGTAACATACGGTAATCACTAGCCAGGAGAGAAAAACAGGTATGGCCTTATAGTCAGTAACATACGGTAATCACTAGCCAGGAGAGAAAAACAGGTGTGGCCTTATAGTCAGTAACATACGGTAATCACTAGCCAGGAGAGAAAAACAGGTATGGCCTTATAGTCAGTAACATACGGTAATCACTAGCCAGGAGAGAAAAACAGATATGGCCTTATAGTCGGTAACATACGGTAATCACTAGCCAGGAGAGAAAAACAGGTATGGCCTTATAGTCAGTAACATACGGTAATCACTAGCCAGGAGAGAAAAACAGGTGTGGCCTTATAGTCAGTAACATACAGTAATCACTAGCTAGGAGAGAAAAACAGGTATGGCCTTATAGTCAGTAACATACGGTAATCACTAGCCAGGAGAGAAAAACAGGTGTGGCCTTATAGTCAGTAACATACAGTAATCACTAGCCAGGAGAGAAAAACAGGTATGGCCTTATAGTCAGTAACATACGGTAATCACTAGCCAGGAGAGAAAAACAGGTGTGGCCTTATAGTCAGTAACATACGGTAATCACTAGCCAGGAGAGAAAAACAGGTATGGCCTTATAGTCAGTAACATACGGTAATCACTAGCCAGGAGACAAAAGAGGGGTGGTAACCTTCTGCTGCGTTGACTCCTGTCGCTGGGCTGTCGGCTGAGGTGCTCCTTGGTCTCCACGTCATCGTGGTCGTTGCCGTTCACGTCCACACCCTCGTCCTCCTCGCCCTGGAAGGTAATGGTTAGGTTAGGTTAGGTTAGGTACATTATAGTCACAGAGGCGTGTCTGTGAAATTCGGGTTGCTCCCACCTGGAGAGGGCGTCGCAGCCAGAGGCGCGCCACCCAATTTTTTAAATTAAAAAACAAAAATTTGTGCATGCGATTTTTGTGTGACTGATGAGGAAGGAAGGGAGGGGGGTAAATTTTGACCAAATGACAACTTTTTCGTTGCCACTGGGTTTAACGTGTGCTAAGTGCATAGGCACACAGGACCTCGGTTTGTCGTCCCATCCGAAAGACTCCACGTTCAGACCGCAAGGGCTAGTGCAAAGTGAGAGGAAAAATCCCCTGTACCCAGGTTCGAACTCGGGTTTACTTGACACGAAGCAAACGCAATACCACTGTGCCACTCTACACTCTCAATGCGCTATCTGAATAATAAAGAAGGTGGTGCAGTGGGTTAAAGACACACTGACGCACCATGATTAAGTCCCTTGTTTCTTCTCGGTAGCTGTGACCCACATATAGATGTCCCCAACTTCAAATTGAGGCTGCTCTTTAAAATGTTTCGGTTTGAATTTATTATGGGAGTCAGATCTGGTCAAAACAAGATTTCCTTCCCGTTATAAGAGGGAAAACGTTGAGATCACCAGAAAGACAGCCTTTTCAAGGATCGGAACACTCACTTTGCTCTGGTTACCTAGAAATCAAACTTGTCAAAACGGAGATTCCTCCTTGGCGGAGATGCCGGAGAGAGTAGCCATTTTGGATGGGGTGGGTGGAGGACACTCATTGTGGTTGAAGCTTTTTTCTTTGATATAGTGCAGTAAAAAAAAATTGAAGCTATTTCCTTTGTTGTGAGCGAAACTCTATTAGATAAACTGCATTAAAAAAAGAAGGAAAAAAAGGCTTGTATTGCGAACATTTAGTGCAAACAATTTGGTCTAAACTCAGGGCCATTACAAAAGAGAAGGCGTGCATTACAAAAGAGACGGCACACGCCTTCTCTTTCAGTGAAAGAAATTGACTTCCAGCACCTCCGCCAAGGAGGAATCGCCGATTAAAGAAAAACAACAGAGCAAAGTGAGTGTTGCGATCTCTGTAAAGAGTGTTTTCATGGTGATCTCGACGTGTTTCTTGCAAAAACTCATCCGTCAGGGTCCACCTTTAAATACTAGAAATATGTAGAATCTATCGTGCCCTCACCTGCCCATCCTTATCGGGCGACTTGCTCTTGGATCGTCGTACGGACCTGGTGCGTTCCCTCTCCTCCTCCTTCTCCTGCTCGATCTCCGTCAGACTCTGGGCATCGGCCAGATTGTCCACCGCGATGGCCAAGAACACATTCAGCAGAATGTCTGACCACTGGTCAAGGGGCGTACTGGTTTGAGTAGATTAAAAAAACTTTTTTTTTTTACACAGGCCATACAGAGTCTGCATTGGGTATTGTTTCAGGTTTGTTTGCCTTGATGATGAGTCAACTGCATCATCTAACAAAAAGCTGTAAAATAACAATTGCAGAAAGATAAATCCATCTAACAAAAATCTGTAAAATGACAATTTGCAAAAAGATAATTCTATCACACACGCTCACTAACACACAGTGCATAGAAAAGGGGCACAACTCCACACGAGCCGTGACAGTTTGCAACATCCCTTATGGAGCTGCACTTATTCCCTCCCCTTACCCCACCCACTCTAACACCCAACAACACAAAATGTAGAAACAAACACCGAAATATGAACCAAGTCATAGTTTTTTTTACAGACGCTACATGAAAAAAAAAAGACGAAATTTGATCTGAAATGACCGAAATGTTGAGTTTTTCATTCCTCATGTGAAGCGACATCTTTTGACTTGGGAGTTGATGCTTTGCGCACGACGATTTATCAATCCGTCAGTTTTGGGGGCAAGGATACAGTTTCCGCAGATGAAGAGGAAGACGAAGTAGAGGCAGACGATGACGCCGATGTTGCTGACGCCCCCATAGGCCCTGATCCCATCGTACATCACCACGTTCCAGTCCTCGCCTGTTAAGATCTGCAACAGCAATACATCATCAATACATCAAATGTCAATACATCACCACGCTCCAGTCCTCGCCTGTTAAGATCTGCAACAACAATAAATCATCCATCATCAATACATCGTACATCAAATGTCAATACATCACCACGCTCCAGTCCTCACCTGTTAAGATCTGCAACAGCAATACATCAATACATCGTACATCACCACGTTCCAGTCCTCACCTGTTAAGATCTGCAACAACAATACATCATATATCATCAATACACCATACATCATCAATACATCATATGTCAATACATCACCACGTTCCAGTCCTCGCCTGTTAAGATCTGCAACAACAATACATCATCAATACATCATACATCACCACGTTCCAGTCCTCGCCTGTTAAGATCTGCAACAACAATACATCATACATCATCAATACATCATATGTCAATACATCACCACGTTCCAGTCCTCGCCTGTTAAGATCTGCAACAGCAATACATCATCAATACATCATACATCACCACGTTCCAGTCCTCGCCTGTTAAGATCTGCAACAACAATACATCATACATCATCAATACATCATATGTCAATACATCACCACGTTCCAGTCCTCGCCTGTTAAGATCTGCAACAGCAATACATCATCGATACATCAACACGTTCCAGTCCTCGCCTGTTAAGATCTGCAACAATACATCATACATCATCAATACATCGTACATCAAATGTTAATACATGACCACGCTCCAGTCCTCGTCTGCTAAGATCTGCAACAACAATAAATCATCAATGCTGGAGGGTTTTTTCCCAACATTGGTACATATACATTTTCTTCTATTTTCTTAAAACTTTAACTGCTATTTGTTTTGTCAAAGATCGGATGCTCTGACTTTGCAGCTCTCCATTTCTGCCCTAAAAAAACTTAACGTCTTAAGAAGTGATTTTAATAATTTTCTGTCTCAGAAGTAAATTGACCTGTTAGTCTCATCCTACCCCACCGCTCATTAATTTCTGTTCAAAAGTTTTTTTGTGCCGTTCTCTTTTTTAAAATGAGGCATTATACTGAAATTCTCTGCCCCTGTCTCGTGCACTGAGATGTGTGCGCCACCTACATAAGATTATCGCCCTTGCCTGTCACGAAGTAGTACAGTGGAACCTCCCGTATAAATTCTCATTGTCTTGTGTTTACAGAATATGGCAAGTCCTGTTGAATCAGAAGGACAAGGCCATATCATAAACTGAGGATCATAATGTTCATGTGTATAGCCTACCTGGAACACTGTGAGCAGCGACTGCCAGAAGGTGTCAAAGTTGCTGCGCGGTTTTTCGCCATCCTCAAAGTTGAACTTGCCCCCAAACAGCTGCATGCCCAGCAGGGCGAAGATCACGATGAACAGGAACAGCAGCAGCAGCAGGCTGGCGATGGAGCGCATACTGTTCAGCAACGACGCCACCAGGTTACGCAACGACGACCAGTACCTGAAACAGTATTACAACAACAGAGCATAACACCATATAATACATCTAACGATGAACAGCAGCAGCAGCAGGCTGGCGATGGAGCGCATACTGTTCAGCAACGACGCCACCAGGTTACGCAACGACGACCAGTACCTGAAACAGTATTACAACAACAGAGCATAACACCATATAATACATCTAACGATGAACAGGAGCAGCAGCAGGCTGGCGATGGAGCGCATACTGTTCAGCAACGACGCCACCAGGTTACGCAACGACGACCAGTACCTGAAACAGTATTACAACAACAGAGCATAACACCATATAATACATCTAACGATGAACAGGAGCAGCAGCAGGCTGGCGATGGAGCGCATACTGTTCAGCAACGACGCCACCAGGTTACGCAACGACGACCAGTACCTGAAACAGTATTACAACAACAGAGCATAACACCATATAATACATCTAACGATGAACAGGAACAGCAGCAGGCTGGCGATGGAGCGCATACTGTTCAGCAACGACGCCACCAGGTTACGCAACGACGACCAGTACCTGAAACAATATTACAACGATACCATATACTGAATTTTACGGACTACGGTGGAACCTCCCTTATAAGACCTCATTTTGGATGATTTTTGCAGGGTCTTATAAGGGAGGTAATTTTAATACTTACAAAGAAGGGCAATTTCTCAGAGAAGTAGGTTTTATATGGGAGGGAGTCTTATAATGGGAGGTCTTATAAGGGAGCAGGACCGGATCACAGACTTTTGAAGGTGGGGTCCAGGGGCAAAGCCGCCCCCCTGCCGAAAACGAGTTTTCAACATTTTAAAACTGTTTTGTGGCATCTCCTGTGAGCTCAGAACAGAACTTCTTAAGAGCGTGACAGCCGAGGGGGGGTGCTGCAGCACCCAAAGCACCCCCCCCCCTAGATCCGGCCCTGGGGAGGTTCCACTGTATAATGCGCACCTCATTATAAGACGCAACTCCCAAACTTAACCAAAAATTCAGATTTTGTTACACTATTTTTGGTAAAAGTAAAGATGTGACCCCCCCGCATTTCTCGGTTAATTCTATTTTTCCGTTTTTGCCTTTCTTACCACACATAAAGCTGTATTTTAGGAACATTTTTAGCTAATAACCTTTTTGGAATACTAACCCTATCCCTAACCCTAGCCCTAACCCTACCCCCCCACTATGTACTGCAGTACACCGCGATTTGTCAGTTGTGGTTCGTTGCGTTTTTCCGTCTTCTAGGGTGGGGGGTAGGGTTAGGCTTAGGGCTAGGGTTAGGGATAGGGTTAGTATTCCAAAAAGGTTATTAGCTAAAAATGTTCCTAAAATACAGCTTTATGTATGGTAAGAAAGGCAATAACGAAAAAATAGAATTAACCGAGATAGGTAGGGGGGTGGCACATCTTGACCTTTACCCTATTTTTTTTACTATATTATATTTACGCCTTGTAGTCCGTAAAATACAGTACTACATCCAACGATGAACAGGAATAGCAGCAGGCTGGCGATGGAGCGCATACTGTTCAGCAACGACGACGCCAGTTTATGAACAAAAAGACCCCCAACAACGTTTCAGTTTTTAATTCATTATCAAAATCACAAGACAAGAACAGAGTAAAGAACCCACCTTACACCTTCGCCTCCTATGCCACATTTCTGCACCATACTGACTTAACACCCATGTCACTAAGAGGCATGGAATTAGGATTACTACCCAATTACAAGACAAGAACAGAGTAAAGAACCCACCTTACACCTTCGCCTCCTATGCCACATTTCTGCACCATACTGACTTAACACCCATGTCACTAAGAGGCATGGAATTAGGATTATTACCCAATTACAAGACAAGAACAGAGTAAAGAACCCACCTTACACCTTCGCTTCCTATGCCACATTTCTGCACCATACTGACTTAGCACCCATGTCACTAAGAGGCATGGAATTAGGATTATTACCCAATTACAAGACAAGAACAGAGTAAAGAACCCACCTTACACCTTCGCTTCCTATGCCACATTTCTGCACCATACTGACTTAACACCCATGTCACTAAGAGGCATGGAATTAGGATTATTACCCAATTACAAGACAAGAACAGAGTAAAGAACCCACCTTACACCTTCGCCTCCTATGCCACATTTCTGCACCATACTGACTTAACACCCATGTCACTAAGAGGCATGGAATTAGGATTATTACCCAATTACAAGACAAGAACAGAGTAAAGAACCCACCTTACACCTTCGCCTCCTATGCCACATTTCTGCACCATACTGACTTAGCACCCATGTCACTAAGAGGCATGGAATTAGGATTACTACCCAATTACAAGACAAGAACAGAGTAAAGAACCCACCTTACACCTTCGCTTCCTATGCCACATTTCTGCACCATACTGACTTAGCACCCATGTCACTAAGAGGCATGGAATTAGGATTATTACCCAATTACAAGACAAGAACAGAGTAAAGAACCCACCTTACACCTTCGCCTCCTATGCCACATTTCTGCACCATACTGACTTAGCACCCATGTCACTAAGAGGCATGGAATTAGGATTATTACCCAATTACAAGACAAGAACAGAGTAAAGAACCCACCTTACACCTTCGCCTCCTATGCCACATTTCTGCACCATACTGACTTAACACCCATGTCACTAAGAGGCATGGAATTAGGATTACTACCCAATTACAAGACAAGAACAGAGTAAAGAACCCACCTTACACCTTCGCCTCCTATGCCACATTTCTGCACCATACTGACTTAACACCCATGTCACTAAGAGGCATGGAATTAGGATTACTACCCAATTACAAGACAAGAACAGAGTAAAGAACCCACCTTACACCTTCGCCTCCTATGCCACATTTCTGCACCATACTGACTTAACACCCATGTCACTAAGAGGCATGGAATTAGGATTATTACCCAATCACAAGACAAGAACAGAGTAAAGAACCCACCTTACACCTTCGCCTCCTATGCCACATTTCTGCACCATACTGACTTAACACCCATGTCACTAAGAGGCATGGAATTAGGATTATTACCCAATTACAAGACAAGAACAGAGTAAAGAACCCACCTTACACCTTCGCCTCCTATGCCACATTTCTGCACCATACTGACTTAACACCCATGTCACTAAGAGGCATGGAATTAGGATTATTACCCAATTACAAGACAAGAACAGAGTAAAGAACCCACCTTACACCTTCGCCTCCTATGCCACATTTCTGCACCATACTGACTTAGCACCCATGTCACTAAGAGGCATGGAATTAGGATTACTACCCAATTACAAGACAAGAACAGAGTAAAGAACCCACCTTACACCTTCGCCTCCTATGCCACATTTCTGCACCATACTGACTTAACACCCATGTCACTAAGAGGCATGGAATTAGGATTATTACCCAATTACAAGACAAGAACAGAGTAAAGAACCCACCTTACACCTTCGCCTCCTATGCCACATTTCTGCACCATACTGACTTAGCACCCATGTCACTAAGAGGCATGGAATTAGGATTATTACCCAATCACAAGACAAGAACAGAGTAAAGAACCCACCTTACACCTTCGCCTCCTATGCCACATTTCTGCACCATACTGACTTAACACCCATGTCACTAAGAGGCATGGAATTAGGATTACTACCCAATTACAAGACAAGAACAGAGTAAAGAACCCACCTTACACCTTCGCCTCCTATGCCACATTTCTGCACCATACTGACTTAACACCCATGTCACTAAGAGGCATGGAATTAGGATTACTACCCAATTACAAGACAAGAACAGAGTAAAGAACCCACCTTACACCTTCGCCTCCTATGCCACATTTCTGCACCATACTGACTTAACACCCATGTCACTAAGAGGCATGGAATTAGGATTACTACCCAATTACAAGACAAGAACAGAGTAAAGAACCCACCTTACACCTTCGCCTCCTATGCCACATTTCTGCACCATACTGACTTAACACCCATGTCACTAAGAGGCATGGAATTAGGATTACTACCCAATTACAAGACAAGAACAGAGTAAAGAACCCACCTTACACCTTCGCCTCCTATGCCACATTTCTGCACCATACTGACTTAACACCCATGTCACTAAGAGGCATGGAATTAGGATTATTACCCAATTACAAGACAAGAACAGAGTAAAGAACCCACCTTACACCTTCGCCTCCTATGCCACATTTCTGCACCATACTGACTTAACACCCATGTCACTAAGAGGCATGGAATTAGGATTACTACCCAATTACAAGACAAGAACAGAGTAAAGAACCCACCTTACACCTTCGCCTCCTATGCCACATTTCTGCACCATACTGACTTAGCACCCATGTCACTAAGAGGCATGGAATTAGGATTATTACCCAATTACAAGACAAGAACAGAGTAAAGAACCCACCTTACACCTTCGCCTCCTATGCCACATTTCTGCACCATACTGACTTAGCACCCATGTCACTAAGAGGCATGGAATTAGGATTACTACCCAATTACAAGACAAGAACAGAGTAAAGAACCCACCTTACACCTTCGCCTCCTATGCCACATTTCTGCACCATACTGACTTAGCACCCATGTCACTAAGAGGCATGGAATTAGGATTACTACCCAATTACAAGACAAGAACAGAGTAAAGAACCCACCTTACACCTTCGCCTCCTATGCCACATTTCTGCACCATACTGACTTAGCACCCATGTCACTAAGAGGCATGGAATTAGGATTACTACCCAATTACAAGACAAGAACAGAGTAAAGAACCCACCTTACACCTTCGCCTCCTATGCCACATTTCTGCACCATACTGACTTAACACCCATGTCACTAAGAGGCATGGAATTAGGATTATTACCCAATTACAAGACAAGAACAGAGTAAAGAACCCACCTTACACCTTCGCCTCCTATGCCACATTTCTGCACCATACTGACTTAACACCCATGTCACTAAGAGGCATGGAATTAGGATTATTACCCAATCACAAGACAAGAACAGAGTAAAGAACCCACCTTACACCTTCGCCTCCTATGCCACATTTCTGCACCATACTGACTTAACACCCATGTCACTAAGAGGCATGGAATTAGGATTATTACCCAATTACAAGACAAGAACAGAGTAAAGAACCCACCTTACACCTTCGCCTCCTATGCCACATTTCTGCACCATACTGACTTAGCACCCATGTCACTAAGAGGCATGGAATTAGGATTACTACCCAATTACAAGACAAGAACAGAGTAAAGAACCCACCTTACACCTTCGCCTCCTATGCCACATTTCTGCACCATACTGACTTAACACCCATGTCACTAAGAGGCATGGAATTAGGATTACTACCCAATTACAAGACAAGAACAGAGTAAAGAACCCACCTTACACCTTCGCCTCCTATGCCACATTTCTGCACCATACTGACTTAGCACCCATGTCACTAAGAGGCATGGAATTAGGATTACTACCCAATTACAAGACAAGAACAGAGTAAAGAACCCACCTTACACCTTCGCCTCCTATGCCACATTTCTGCACCATACTGACTTAGCACCCATGTCACTAAGAGGCATGGAATTAGGATTATTACCCAATTACAAGACAAGAACAGAGTAAAGAACCCACCTTACACCTTCGCCTCCTATGCCACATTTCTGCACCATACTGACTTATCACCCATGTCACTAAGAGGCATGGAATTAGGATTACTACCCAATTACAAGACAAGAACAGAGTAAAGAACCCACCTTACACCTTCGCCTCCTATGCCACATTTCTGCACCATACTGACTTAACACCCATGTCACTAAGAGGCATGGAATTAGGATTATTACCCAATTACAAGACAAGAACAGAGTAAAGAACCCACCTTACACCTTCGCTTCCTATGCCACATTTCTGCACCATACTGACTTAACACCCATGTCACTAAGAGGCATGGAATTAGGATTACTACCCAATTACAAGACAAGAACAGAGTAAAGAACCCACCTTACACCTTCGCCTCCTATGCCACATTTCTGCACCATACTGACTTAACACCCATGTCACTAAGAGGCATGGAATTAGGATTATTACCCAATTACAAGACAAGAACAGAGTAAAGAACCCACCTTACACCTTCGCCTCCTATGCCACATTTCTGCACCATACTGACTTAACACCCATGTCACTAAGAGGCATGGAATTAGGATTACTACCCAATTACAAGACAAGAACAGAGTAAAGAACCCACCTTACACCTTCGCCTCCTATGCCACATTTCTGCACCATACTGACTTAGCACCCATGTCACTAAGAGGCATGGAATTAGGATTATTACCCAATTACAAGACAAGAACAGAGTAAAGAACCCACCTTACACCTTCGCCTCCTATGCCACATTTCTGCACCATACTGACTTAGCACCCATGTCACTAAGAGGCATGGAATTAGGATTATTACCCAATTACAAGACAAGAACAGAGTAAAGAACCCACCTTACACCTTCGCCTCCTATGCCACATTTCTGCACCATACTGACTTAGCACCCATGTCACTAAGAGGCATGGAATTAGGATTACTACCCAATTACAAGACAAGAACAGAGTAAAGAACCCACCTTACACCTTCGCCTCCTATGCCACATTTCTGCACCATACTGACTTAACACCCATGTCACTAAGAGGCATGGAATTAGGATTATTACCCAATTACAAGACAAGAACAGAGTAAAGAACCCACCTTACACCTTCGCTTCCTATGCCACATTTCTGCACCATACTGACTTAACACCCATGTCACTAAGAGGCATGGAATTAGGATTATTACCCAATTACAAGACAAGAACAGAGTAAAGAACCCACCTTACACCTTCGCCTCCTATGCCACATTTCTGCACCATACTGACTTAACACCCATGTCACTAAGAGGCATGGAATTAGGATTACTACCCAATTACAAGACAAGAACAGAGTAAAGAACCCACCTTACACCTTCGCCTCCTATGCCACATTTCTGCACCATACTGACTTAACACCCATGTCACTAAGAGGCATGGAATTAGGATTATTACCCAATTACAAGACAAGAACAGAGTAAAGAACCCACCTTACACCTTCGCCTCCTATGCCACATTTCTGCACCATACTGACTTAACACCCATGTCACTAAGAGGCATGGAATTAGGATTATTACCCAATTACAAGACAAGAACAGAGTAAAGAACCCACCTTACACCTTCGCCTCCTATGCCACATTTCTGCACCATACTGACTTAGCACCCATGTCACTAAGAGGCATGGAATTAGGATTATTACCCAATTACAAGACAAGAACAGAGTAAAGAACCCACCTTACACCTTCGCCTCCTATGCCACATTTCTGCACCATACTGACTTAGCACCCATGTCACTAAGAGGCATGGAATTAGGATTACTACCCAATTACAAGACAAGAACAGAGTAAAGAACCCACCTTACACCTTCGCCTCCTATGCCACATTTCTGCACCATACTGACTTAACACCCATGTCACTAAGAGGCATGGAATTAGGATTACTACCCAATTACAAGACAAGAACAGAGTAAAGAACCCACCTTACACCTTCGCCTCCTATGCCACATTTCTGCACCATACTGACTTATCACCCATGTCACTAAGAGGCATGGAATTAGGATTACTACCCAATTACAAGACAAGAACAGAGTAAAGAACCCACCTTACACCTTCGCCTCCTATGCCACATTTCTGCACCATACTGACTTAGCACCCATGTCACTAAGAGGCATGGAATTAGGATTACTACCCAATTACAAGACAAGAACAGAGTAAAGAACCCACCTTACACCTTCGCCTCCTATGCCACATTTCTGCACCATACTGACTTAGCACCCATGTCACTAAGAGGCATGGAATTAGGATTACTACCCAATTACAAGACAAGAACAGAGTAAAGAACCCACCTTACACCTTCGCTTCCTATGCCACATTTCTGCACCATACTGACTTAACACCCATGTCACTAAGAGGCATGGAATTAGGATTATTACCCAATTACAAGACAAGAACAGAGTAAAGAACCCACCTTACACCTTCGCCTCCTATGCCACATTTCTGCACCATACTGACTTAGCACCCATGTCACTAAGAGGCATGGAATTAGGATTATTACCCAATTACAAGACAAGAACAGAGTAAAGAACCCACCTTACACCTTCGCCTCCTATGCCACATTTCTGCACCATACTGACTTAGCACCCATGTCACTAAGAGGCATGGAATTAGGATTATTACCCAATTACAAGACAAGAACAGAGTAAAGAACCCACCTTACACCTTCGCCTCCTATGCCACATTTCTGCACCATACTGACTTAACACCCATGTCACTAAGAGGCATGGAATTAGGATTACTACCCAATTACAAGACAAGAACAGAGTAAAGAACCCACCTTACACCTTCGCCTCCTATGCCACATTTCTGCACCATACTGACTTAGCACCCATGTCACTAAGAGGCATGGAATTAGGATTATTACCCAATCACAAGACAAGAACAGAGTAAAGAACCCACCTTACACCTTCGCCTCCTATGCCACATTTCTGCACCATACTGACTTAACACCCATGTCACTAAGAGGCATGGAATTAGGATTATTACCCAATTACAAGACAAGAACAGAGTAAAGAACCCACCTTACACCTTCGCCTCCTATGCCACATTTCTGCACCATACTGACTTAGCACCCATGTCACTAAGAGGCATGGAATTAGGATTATTACCCAATTACAAGACAAGAACAGAGTAAAGAACCCACCTTACACCTTCGCCTCCTATGCCACATTTCTGCACCATACTGACTTAGCACCCATGTCACTAAGAGGCATGGAATTAGGATTATTACCCAATTACAAGACAAGAACAGAGTAAAGAACCCACCTTACACCTTCGCCTCCTATGCCACATTTCTGCACCATACTGACTTAACACCCATGTCACTAAGAGGCATGGAATTAGGATTACTACCCAATTACAAGACAAGAACAGAGTAAAGAACCCACCTTACACCTTCGCCTCCTATGCCACATTTCTGCACCATACTGACTTATCACCCATGTCACTAAGAGGCATGGAATTAGGATTATTACCCAATTACAAGACAAGAACAGAGTAAAGAACCCACCTTACACCTTCGCCTCCTATGCCACATTTCTGCACCATACTGACTTAACACCCATGTCACTAAGAGGCATGGAATTAGGATTATTACCCAATTACAAGACAAGAACAGAGTAAAGAACCCACCTTACACCTTCGCCTCCTATGCCACATTTCTGCACCATACTGACTTAACACCCATGTCACTAAGAGGCATGGAATTAGGATTATTACCCAATTACAAGACAAGAACAGAGTAAAGAACCCACCTTACACCTTCGCCTCCTATGCCACATTTCTGCACCATACTGACTTAGCACCCATGTCACTAAGAGGCATGGAATTAGGATTATTACCCAATTACAAGACAAGAACAGAGTAAAGAACCCACCTTACACCTTCGCCTCCTATGCCACATTTCTGCACCATACTGACTTAGCACCCATGTCACTAAGAGGCATGGAATTAGGATTATTACCCAATTACAAGACAAGAACAGAGTAAAGAACCCACCTTACACCTTCGCCTCCTATGCCACATTTCTGCACCATACTGACTTAACACCCATGTCACTAAGAGGCATGGAATTAGGATTATTACCCAATTACAAGACAAGAACAGAGTAAAGAACCCACCTTACACCTTCGCCTCCTATGCCACATTTCTGCACCATACTGACTTAACACCCATGTCACTAAGAGGCATGGAATTAGGATTATTACCCAATTACAAGACAAGAACAGAGTAAAGAACCCACCTTACACCTTCGCCTCCTATGCCACATTTCTGCACCATACTGACTTAGCACCCATGTCACTAAGAGGCATGGAATTAGGATTATTACCCAATTACAAGACAAGAACAGAGTAAAGAACCCACCTTACACCTTCGCCTCCTATGCCACATTTCTGCACCATACTGACTTAACACCCATGTCACTAAGAGGCATGGAATTAGGATTATTACCCAATTACAAGACAAGAACAGAGTAAAGAACCCACCTTACACCTTCGCCTCCTATGCCACATTTCTGCACCATACTGACTTAGCACCCATGTCACTAAGAGGCATGGAATTAGGATTATTACCCAATTACAAGACAAGAACAGAGTAAAGAACCCACCTTACACCTTCGCCTCCTATGCCACATTTCTGCACCATACTGACTTAACACCCATGTCACTAAGAGGCATGGAATTAGGATTATTACCCAATTACAAGACAAGAACAGAGTAAAGAACCCACCTTACACCTTCGCCTCCTATGCCACATTTCTGCACCATACTGACTTAGCACCCATGTCACTAAGAGGCATGGAATTAGGATTATTACCCAATTACAAGACAAGAACAGAGTAAAGAACCCACCTTACACCTTCGCCTCCTATGCCACATTTCTGCACCATACTGACTTAACACCCATGTCACTAAGAGGCATGGAATTAGGATTATTACCTAATTACAAACGGATTTCTGAAGACTATGACAAATTGGTCATTGCGTACCAGTACAGGTCAGTGCGCACCGTACATACGGGTGTTGCATTTTTATCTATATACACTTACATGTAACCATAGCAACTTTCACCCCACACCAAGTGCGTTTAGTAAAACGAGTAAATCCAGATGTTACATTCTAACTTCTTCAAAGTTGGTCTCTTTCGGTTGAAAAATGGTAGCCGGAAAAAATAAACGTCATTGGAAGAAATGACGCAAGCATGACGTGATTTCTTTACAATCTCTACAATTGCAAGGGGAGTGCGCACTGACCCAACCAACACGCAGACTCGTCAGTACTCTAATTCTTTTGCTTTGTAAAGACAATAAAATAAGCGAATGAACCGGTTTGTTTTTTTTACTATAAGGCGATACTTTTCCCGACTGATACAAATATGCCTTATAATATGACTAATAAAATAGTAAGAAAATATAATAACAAAATCTGAATTATGTGTCAAATTTGGGGTGTGCGCCTTATAAAAAGGTGCGCGTTACAGCCCTAATGATACGGAAATTGAATTATTTGATACATTTCATAAGGGGATTGACAGCATTGCAGACGCCAACTTATCTTTACCCAGGTCAGTTTCACAAACATTTTTGGCGCAAAAACAGCTGCAAAGAAAAAGACAGACACACACGCACAACAGACACACACGCATGTACACGCACGCACGCACGCGAGTGAATGCGGTCTTGCACACAGACATACACACACAGACCCACACACGTTTCCTCAAACACACAGAAAACACATTCTCTCACCTGGTGGCCTTGAAGACCCTGAGCAGACGTGCACACCTCAGCACGGAGACGCCGAGCGGCGGCATGACGTTGGTGTAGTGGAAGATGACCTCCAGGATGGAGCAGATCACCACAAAGCTGTCGAAGCGGTTGAACAGCGACACAAAGTAGCCCTGGAAACCTAGGCTGTACATCTTCAGCAGCATCTCCAAAGTGAACAGCACCACGAAGAACAGGTTGGCGATCTCTGAAATGACACACAGTTAATATCAAGTAGCATAATGTAGCCTTAATATCATCTGTGTGTAATTATGATAGCATTTACATCGTGAACAGCACCACGAAGAACAGGCTGGCGATCTCTGAAATGACACACAGTTAATATCAAGTAGCATAATGTAGCCTTAATATCATCTGTGTGTAATTATGATAGCATCTACATCGTGAACAGCACCATGAAGAACAGGTTGGCGATCTCTGAAATGACACACAGTTAGAGTACACATTAATATCATCTGTGTGTTATTATGATAGCATCTCCATCGTGAACAGCACCACGAAGAACAGGTTGGCGATCTCTGAAATGACACACAGTTAGAGTACACATTAATATCATCTGTGTGTTATTATGATAGCATCTCCATCGTGAACAACACCAAGAACAGATTGGCAATTTCTGAAATGACACACAGTTAGCATCAAGTAGCATTATGTAGCATCAAGTAGCATTAATATCATCTGTGTGTAACTACAGCAGCATCTCCATGTTGAAGAACAGGTTGGCAATTTCTGAAGTGAGCGTTTGATAGTGTTTAGAATTACCATGATGACAGACTGGCTAGAGTATAGTGATACTGTACAGTGTGTCATTCTTACTGTTGTGGCATCACCTCTATTATCCCCACAACCTGGATGAGGAGGAAGAAAGTCAGAAGGAAGGCAAGCTGCAGTGGAAGCCACCCCTGCGCCCATTGTGCCACCCCTCATCATCCAGCCACCCCTGCACACATTGTGCCACCCCTCATCATCCAGCCACCCCTGCACCCATTGTGCCACCCCTCATCATCCAGCCACCCCTGCACCCATTGTGCCACCCCTCATCATCCAGCCACCCCTGCGCCCATTGTGCCACCCCTCATCATCCAGCCACCCCTGCGCCCATTGTGCCACCCCACATCATCCAGCCACCCCTGCGTCCATTGTGCCACCCCTCATCATCCCCAGCCACCCCTGCACCCATTGTGCCACCCCTCATCATCCAGCCACCCCTGCACCCATTGTGCCACCCCTCATCATCCAGCCACCCCTGCGCCCATTGTGCCACCCCTCATCATCCAGCCACCCCTGCACCCATTGTGCCACCCCTCCATTGTGCCACCCCTCATCATCCAGCCACCCCTGCACCCATTGTGCCACCCCTCATCATCCAGCCACCCCTGCACCCATTGTGCCACCCCTCATCATCCAGCCACCCCTGTGCCCATTGTGCCACCCCTCATAATCCAGCCACCCCTGCGCCCATTGTGCCACCCCTCATCATCCAGCCACCCCTGTGCCCATTGTGCCACCCCTCATCATCCAGCCACCCCATTGTGCCACCCCTGCACCCATTGTGCCACCCCTCATCATCCAGCCACCCCTGCGCCCATTGTGCCACCCCTCATCATCCAGCCACCCCTGCGCCCATTGTGCCACCCCTCATCATCCAGCCACCCCTGCACCCATTGTGCCACCCCTCATCATCCAGCCACCCCTGCACCCATTGTGCCACCCCTCATCATCCAGCCACCCCTGCGCCCATTGTGCCACCCCTCATCATCCAGCCACCCCTGCACCCATTGTGCCACCCCTCATCATCCAGCCACCCCTGCGCCCATTGTGCCACCCCTCATCATCCAGCCACCCCTGCGTCCATTGTGCCACCCCTCATCATCCAGCCACCCCTGCGCCCATTGTGCCACCCCTCATCATCCAGCCACCCCTGCACCCATTGTGCCACCCCTCATCATCCAGCCACCCCTGCACCCATTGTGCCACCCCTCATCATCCAGCCACCCCTGCGCCCATTGTGCCACCCCTCATCATCCAGCCACCCCTGCACCCATTGTGCCACCCCTCATCATCCAGCCACCCCTGAGCCCATTGTGCCACCCCTCATCATCCAGCCACCCCTGCGCCCATTGTGCCACCCCTCATCATCCAGCCACCCCTGCGCCCATTGTGCCACCCCTCATCATCCAGCCACCCCTGCACCCATTGTGCCACCCCTCATCATCCAGCCACCCCTGCGTCCATTGTGCCACCCCTCATCATCCAGCCACCCCTGCGTCCATTGTCCTAGGGACTGCCACTCCACTGTAGGGCTGACTAGTTACAACAGAAGCTGTTCCCAGCTCTGATAGTATTTTTTTTTTAAAATATGTTGAAAGTCACAGAGACTTATCTCTGTGAAATTCGTGTTGCTCCCTGGAGCGCATCGCCGCAAATGCAGCACGTCCCTTTTTTTTTTAAGGGGGACGGGGATATATGGGGTGAAGAGGGGCGGACTTGGAAAACCTACTTTTGACTGCCGTGGGATTTCAACGAGCGTAAAGCGCACATGTCAGACTAGCTTTAATTTGATTTTCCCAACAAGCTAGAAAGATAGGGTGAGGCCAGGATTCGAACCCGGTCACTCACGCATTGAAACTGGCAGTTGAATGTCTTAACCACTCTGCCACCTGCCTTCCTTGTCACAGTCCTTGCCTAAATCTAGGGCACACCCCTGCGCCCTACTAAACCATGGTCAACATTGACCAATGGAGGCCTGCAAGTTAAACAGCTACTACTATCTGTACTAACCTTGGAACTGGTCCAGCCAGTCGGGCTGTCCGTAGTGCTCTGATGTCAACACCACAGTGTTCAGGAACAGTAGAAGACTTGACCATCTTCAATAATGTACTGTACTAACTAACCTTGGAACTTGTCAAGCCAGTCAGGCTGTCCATAGTGCTCTGATGTCAACACCACAGTGTTCAGGAACAGTAGAAGACTTGACCATCTTCAATAATGTACTGTACTAACTAACCTTGGAACTTGTCAAGCCAGTCAGGCTGTCCATAGTGCTCTGATGTCAACACCACAGTGTTCAGGAACAGTAGAAGACTTGACCATCTTCAATAATGTACTGTACTAACTAACCTTGGAACTTGTCAAGCCAGTCAGGCTGTCCATAGTGCTCTGATGTCAACACCACAGTGTTCAGGAACAGTAGAAGACTTGACCATCTTCAATAATGTACTGTACTAACTAACCTTGGAACTTGTCAAGCCAATCAGGCTGTCCATAGTGCTCTGATGTCAACACCACAGTGTTCAGGAACAGTAGAAGACTTGACCATCTTCAATAATGTACTGTACTAACTAACCTTGGAACTTGTCAAGCCAGTCAGGCTGTCCATAGTGCTCTGAGGTCAGCACAACAGTGTTCAGGAACACCAGCACGATCACTATCCAGTAGAAGGCCTGAGACTTCACAATCTTCCGCGAGAAGCGCCGACACCGACGGTTCAGCTTTTGTAGCCTCAACCTGAAATCAAAGAATTCGAAGGTGTGGAATACAGTAATCGGAAAATAAACACCATATTTTATGGACAATAAGGCGATAATATTTTTCATAGACTAAGACCCCTGCGCCTTATAGCGTGACAAATAATATACAGCAGAACCTCCCTAATAAGTCCTTCAAAAATTATCCAAAATAAGGTCTTAAGTGGGAGGGAGTTGTATAAGGGTGGTGATTTTAATACTTACAAAGAAGGGCAATGTCTCAGAGAAGTAGGCCTTAAGTGGGAGGGAGTCTTAATAGGGAAGGTCCTAATAGGGAGGTTCCACCGTGTAGTAAGAAACTAATAACAAAATCTGAATTTTGTGTAAATCTTTGGGGGTGCGCTAAGGTTTTGTTCTTCCAGCTTTGTTAGGAAAGGACTTTTGCGACCGGAAGGAGGACCTGTATGAGTGTGTGCTTGTACGTGTGTGTGTGTGTGTTGCATGCACACGCATATGTGCGTGCCTGCGCGTGTGTGTACTGCTTGTTCCTTGCCAGACTAGCAGAAGGCACATTAGCAGAAGCCCTTCATTCCTTAGCATTACAACCCCAAATACATTGTTCAATGTACTTTTCAGCCTTAAACTTTAACAAATTCACTGGTGTGAAAACCAAAACCAAAGCAGCTTACAAGCTGGCAGTAAAACAGCTTAGAAACAAAAGTCTGTTACCTGGTGTATATCAACATATACTTTTGCTTGTTTTTTGGTGGGTTTTTTTTCCCCCACATAAACTTGAACGCTTCCACTTACACTTACAAAAACAAAACAAAAGCAGCCTACATGTTTACAATAAAAAAAATATATAAATAAAAGAAAACGTAGTTTGCAAGCTCCACTCCACCCACAGCCCAAATAACCCCATTCTTTTTCACTTTCACAAGATACAAACGTCTTGGCTTAAGGCCATGTCAGACCAATTGACATAGTCTAGAACACCAAGGCTACATCAAAACGGTATGCTATGCGTAGTTATGCGGGGATTGTCTTTAGCCATGACAAGCTCCTAGCATAACATCATCAGTCTCCAAAATCCCCCGAAGATGGCGGGGTAATAAAAAACAGTCAAACACGTAATGTTCTCATCCCTAACTGAAGCGTTTGTACCATAGTGTTCAAGTGCTTTGGCTGTTGGGATGGTCCCGGGAGTCTTTTAGCCAGGGTACCAACAACACCACAAGACAGAAGAGAAGGAGTGGAGAAAGTTTGTATGGTACTGGTATTTGTATTACTCTCATAGTCACAAACACTCGTCTAGGGCTGTAACATTCAGGTTGCTCCCACCTGGAGAGCGCATCGCAGCTAGTGCTGACCACCACCACCTTTTTTTTGGGGGGGGCATGCAGTTTTTGTGCAACTCACGTGGAAAGGGGGTGAGGGGTAAATTTTGACCAAATGACAACTTTTTCGTTGCCACTGGGTTCTTTAACGTATTAGGTATTAGGTACTTTATAGTCACAGAGGCGTCTGTGAAATTCGGATTGCTCCCACCTGGAGAGCACGTCGCAGCCAGAGGCGCGCCACCCACTTATTATTTTGGCATGCAAATTTTTGTGTGACTGATGAGAAAGGAAGGGTGTGTAAATTTTGACAAAATGACTTTTTTGTTGCCACTGGGATTAACGTGTGCTAAGTGCATGGGCACACGGGACCTCGGTACCTCGGTTTATCGTCTCATCCGAAAGACTCCACGTTCAGACCCTAAGGCCTAGTGTAAAGTGAGAGGAAAAATCCCCTGTACCCAGGTTCGAACTCGGGTTTACTTGACACAAGGCGAACGCGTTACCTCTGTGCCACTCTACACTGGAGCGTGTCTCACCGTTTTTGAATGAACCATGTGAGCTGTATCTCCTCCTCCCCTTCCTCCCCATCCTCCTTCTCTTCGTCTATGT
Source organism: Phymorhynchus buccinoides (assembly GCA_017654935.2). Lineage (NCBI taxonomy): Eukaryota > Metazoa > Mollusca > Gastropoda > Neogastropoda > Raphitomidae > Phymorhynchus > Phymorhynchus buccinoides. The sequence continues at coordinate 55,984,305 of CM065687.1, forward strand.
CGTTCAACGCTTTCGCTGCAACACACACACACACAAAAACTGAGATACAGAAACTTTTTTTTCTTTCTTCCTCGGTGTTCTCGGGCCATATGGCCATAATGGGTGAAGTACGTATGTGTCCGTTTTTTAGTTTTCACTGGTCTCCCCGCTGCATACAGCCGACACACTCCAATTTCGGAGCTCAAAGAAGAAAATTATTTGGAAGATTTTTTTGGGGAAAAAAGGCAGGAGAATGGGTCAATGAATCAGAAAGATAGTAGATGACAGAGAGCAAAGGGAAAAGGCAGAGTCAAAGAGAGGGACAGATTAGAGGAAGTTACAAGCACAGAACTTCCAGAAGGTGGGGGAACTATTTATATAAAACCCTCCCGTAAGCCTTTTTTTTCTCCTCAAAATTGTTCGTCTTTTTTCCCCATCTTCATTCTCTCTCCGTCTATTGTCATTCAAGGCTTTCGCTGCAACAGAAACACAAAAACTGAGAAAATGGAAGCACGTTTCTTGCACTCGGGTGTGAGTTGGGATCTATTTCGGGTTGTAATTCGTCTTCGTTAACATTGAACACAGTATCTCTATTACGCTGTCCAACATGAAGCATGTTTGGTTGTGTGTTTTTAATACTTTTGGGGGGTCTATTTTGGGATGCATTCCTTTTTCTTTATTTTTTTCTCTCTCCTTTTTGACTTAACCCTTTCACCGCCAACGTCGCATTTTTGCACCACAATGATTTAACACCCATGTCACTAAAAGGCTTCAAATCAGGGTCTGTTATCCAAAGACCCTATCTCTTAATTTTGGGAGGTAAGGATAGGCCTTGTTTTAAATATGTCACAGAGGAATCCCCAATATTACAGATTTTTTTTCTCTACCCAGGTAAGTTTAATGGGACATTTTTTTCTGAAAAATGGCTGGCGGCGAAAGGGTTAAGATTGTACACAGCATTTCTTTCTTGCTGTCTAGCACGTGGTTTTTTTTTGGGGGGGGTCTATTTCAGGTTACAATCCTTTTTCCCACCTCTTTATTAACATCGAACACAGATCTGCATCTGTCCTTATAATGCTATCTTTTGCCTAACTGCAAATCTTGCCAATGCTATACACAGAACAAAAACAATTATTGTCGCTTATCTATAACAAGTAAAGCAGTATCATTTATCGGTACATGTTTTGCTGCAGCAAAGCATATAATGACAACCAGCAAAATTGTGCCAAACTTACACACACACACACGCACACATACGCACGCACGCACGCACACACAGGATGAACAAAAGCTGTCAAGCTTTATTCCTTTACCCTCAATAAAGATCATTTTGACTTCACACACACACACACACTTAAATGAGCAACAACAAAATGTACATCATATCTTTAGCATGGCCTTATGTAGAATACAACCATCATTGCACAAGTCCCAATAAATTGAGTGTTTATGTCTTCACCTTGGGTGATCCAGTCCAGGGCCTGTATTCACGTTGAGATAGCATGAGACTTAGCATGATGCTAACTTAGAAGCTCTTCCAAAAGTCCTATATTATAGGACTTTTGGAAGAGCTTCTAAGTTAGCATCATGCTAAGTCTCATGCTATCTCAACGTGAATACAGGCCCTGGTCAACAGATAAAACAGAGATAACCATAATAACCAAATGTCTGGGTGTGGCCCCTTCCTCCTCATTCTCAGGGTCTACATCTTCGGAGATAACCAGAGACAGAGATAGCCACAGATAACCAGAGATAATCAGAGATACAAAGATATACTCACTGTGACATTCTCAGGGTCTACATCTTCAGCCTGGGTGATCCAATCCAGATAAACACAGAGAGAAAGATAATTATCCCACTCACAGAATCCAGGACTGTTGCCCTCCTGCCTCTCCTCCTCATTCGGCCTGGATGATGATGAGATTAGCGTCCAATCGGTCAGAGACCCTTATGGGTGGTATTCCTGGATCGTACTAGTAGCTGCCCTGCTGTAGGCTTGGTGAACCGAGATGTGGGGGGGTAACGGTCCTAAGACCCCTACTGCAGCGCCCCCATTATCTGGTTGCCTTATCTTGTCTTGTCTTGACTTGTCTTCGTGAACCAGGATGTGGGAGAGGGAGGGAGTAACGGCCCGGAGGCCCCTACACGCAGATCCCCCAGTCTGGTTGTGTCTTCCTGACTTGTCTTGGCTTGTCTTGTCGTTGCAGATGGATGCACTGGTGCTGGTGGCGATGAACCGAGATGTGGGGGGGTGGCGGCCCAGTGGCCCCTACTCGCAGCTCCCCCACCATAATATTAACATTCGGCCTGTGTGATCCAGTCCAGGTATCCAATCCCCTGAGATCCTCCTCCAGATAGAGATAATCACAGATAACCAAAGATACTCAGAGATACTCACAGTGTCTGGGCGTGGTTCCTTCCTCACATTCCTCCTCATTCTCTGGGTCGATGTCCTCGGCCTGTGTGATCCAGTCCAGGTAGCCCCTGAGGTCCTCCTCCAGCTGCTGTTTCTCCCTCAGCTTCTGGAAGTCCCCCCTGGCCTTGGCCTTCTCCCTCTCCTTGGAGAACTCTCTGCAACGCACCAACAGTACAAGTGTAAGTCACAAGTATTGTCTTTCCTTGGAGAACTCTCTGCAACGCACCAACAGTACAACAAGTGTAAATCACAAGTATTGTCTTTCCTAGGATAACTCTCTGCAACGCACCAACAGTACAAGTGTAAGTCACAAGTATTGTCTTTCCTTGGAGAACTCTCTGCAACGCACCAACAGTACAACAAGTGTAAATCACAAGTATTGTCTTTCCTTGGAGAACTCTCTGCAATGCACCAACAGTACAACAAGTGTAAATCACAAGTATTGTCTTTCCTTGGAGAACTCTCTGCAATGCACCAACAGTACAACAAGTGTAAATCACAAGTATTGTCTTTCCTTGGAGAACTCTCTGCAATGCACCAACAGTACAACAAGTGTAAATCACAAGTATTGTCTTTCCATGGAGAACTCTCTGCAACGCACCAATAGTACAACAGGTGTCAATCACAAGTATTGTCTTTCCTTGGAGAACTCTCTGCAACGCACCAACAGTACAACAAGTGTAAATCACATGCATTGTCGTTCCTTGGAATGATGATGATGATGATGATGATGATGATGATGATGATGATGACTCACCCACTGAGGACACCTAACACCAAGTTGAGGACGAAGAAAGAGCCCAGGATGATCAGCGTGATGAAGATAATGACGATGATGATGATGATGATGATGATGATGATGATGACTCACCCACTGAGGACACCTAACACCAAGTTAAGGATGAAGAAAGAGCCCAGGATGATCAGCGTGATGAAGATAATGTTGACGACGACGATGATGATGATGGTGATGATGATGACTCACCCACTGAGGACACCTAACACCAAGTTGAGGACAAAGAAAGAGCCCAGGTGATCAGTGTGATGAAGATGATGACGATGATGATGATAATGATGATGATGATGATGATGACTCACCCACTGAGGACACCTAACACCAAGTTGAGGACAAAGAAAGAGCCCAGGTGATCAGTGTGATGAAGATAATGACGATGATGATGAAGACGATAATGATGACGATGATGACGACTCACCCACTGAGGACACCTAACACCAAGGACGAAGAAAGAGCCCAGGATGATCAGCGTGATGAAGATAACGATGATGATGATGATGATGATAATGACGATGATGATGATGATGATAATGATGATGATGATGACTCACCCACTGAGGACACCTAACACCAAGGACGAAGAAAGAGCCCAGGATGATCAGCGTGATGAAGATAACGACGATGATGAAGATGATGATGATAATGATGATGATGATGATGATGACAATGACGATGATGATGACTCACCCACTGAGGACACCTAACACCAAGTTGAGGACAAAGAAAGAGCCCAGGATGATCAGTGTGATGAAGATAATGACGATGATGATGATGATGATGATGATGATGCCCACTGAGGACACCTAACACCAAGTTGAGGACGAAGAAAGAGCCCAGGTGATCAGTGTGATGAAGATGATGACGATGATGATGATGATGATGATGAACCCACTGAGGACACCTAACACCAAGTTGAGGACGAAGAAAGAGCCCAGGTGATCAGTGTGATGAAGATGATGACGATGATGATGATGATGATGACTCACCCACTGAGGACACCTAACACCAAGTTGAGGACGAAGAAAGAGCCCAGGATGATCAGCGTGATGAAGTAGGTCCACGGCCACTCTGTGCCCACTGCATCGTTCACCTGAACATCAACAACAACAATACAACAATTCAAAATGAAACACTGTTGCAGTGCAGGGCTGCCTACCCTCCTTTGCGGTTTACAGGGACAAACTACTTAAAATTCAGGGATAGAGACTTCTTTCCTGGGACAAACTACTTAAAATCCAGGGACAGAGACTTATTTCCAGGGACAAACTACTTAAAATCCAGGGACAGAGACTTATTTCCAGGGACAAACTACTTAAAATCCAGGGACAGACTTATTTCCAGGGACAAACTACTTAAAATCCAGGGACAGACTTATTTCCAGTGACAAACTACTTCAAATCCAGGGACAGACTTATTTCTAGGGACAAACTACTTCAAATCCAGGAACAGACTTATTTCCAGGGACAAACTACTTCAAATCCAGGGACAGACTTATTTCCAGTGACAAACTACTTCAAATCCAGGGACAGACTTATTTCTAGGGACAAACTACTTCAAATCCAGGGACAGACTTATTTCCAGTGACAAACTACTTCAAATCCAGGGACAGACTTATTTCTAGGGACAAACTACTTCAAATCCAGGGACAGACTTATTTCCAGTGACAAACTACTTCAAATCCAGGGACACACTTATTTCTAGGGACAAACTACTTCAAATCCAGGGACAGACTTATTTCCAAGGACAAACTACTTAAAATCCAGGGACAGAGACTTATTTCCAGGGACAAACTACTTCAAATCCAGGGACAGACTTATTTCCAGGGACAAACTACTTAAAATCCAGGGACAGAGACTTATTTCTAGGGACAAACATCACAATGTCATGCATCAGGATCAAAATGGACATTAGCTTTTGATTATTTTCATGATCTAGCAGAGCAAAATTTCTGCGATTCTGGATTTTTTTGGGGGTAGTCTTCTTGATCCTTTTTGGTGTCATTGTGCTTCAATAGTCAAGATCCTTAAGTGTTCGGTAACCCATGTGTATCATGTCTGCTAAAAAAAATTCAAGTCACAGTGTCTGTTATTTTGGGGTGTTCCCGTGCTCACTAGTAAGGTTAGTTAACATAGTAACAAGACAAGTGACTGATCTACATTTTTTTTCATTCATTAAAAAAACCCTCAGTTTCCAGGGACACAAGAGAGAGAAAGGGATTCCAGGGACAGGACGCCATTTGTAACTGTTTCCAGGGAAAAATACCCCTTAGGGGGGATGGTAGACAACCCTGGCAGTATAATATAAATGAAGTAATACATTTTTCGGACTATCATACGCAATATTTTTTAACCCTTTCATTGCCACTGTCGCCTCTTGGCACAACAATGATTGAACACCCATGTCACTGAAAGGCATCAAATGAGGGTCTGGTATCCAGTGACATTATGTTCTTCATTTTGGGAGGTAAGGATAGGCCCTATTGTATGCATGTCACAAAGGAATCCCAAATATTGCAGATGAAATCTTTTTCTCTACCCAGGTAAGTTTAATGGAATGTTTTGGCTGAAAAATGGCTGGCATTGAAAGGGTTAACCTAAAGTGAGACTCCTGTGCCTATGACTACTAATATAGTAAGAAAATATAACAACATTTTAAGTAAAAAATTGGGGGGGGGGGGGGGGGGGGGGGAAATTACGTCTCATGATAAGATGCGCCTTAGAGTCCAAGAAATACGGTAGATTCTCGACTGCTCTTAGCGCACATCATCATTCACCTGATAAAAAATAATACTGCATTAAGCAACAAAGCATAGGTAGAGGGGGAGATAACACAGATGCAAAGCTAATCTGTAGCCATGGCATCCTCCTCGTAAACATAATTAGATCATCACAAAAATCCCAACATTCTTACATTCATCAATCAAGCCCTCCGTAATACAGTCGAACCCCGTCTAACAGGCATCTCAATATCGCGGACACTCCGGTAATTGCGGTGTAGAGTGGCACAGTGGTAGCGCGTTCACCTTGTGTCAAGTAAACTCGAGTTCGAACCTGGGTACAGGGGATTTTTCCTCTCACTTTGCACTAGGCTCGGTCTGAACGTGGAGTCTTTCGGATGAGACGATAAACCAAGGTCCCGTGTGCCCATGCACTCAGCACATGTTAAGCCCAGTGGCAACGAAAAAGTTGTCATCTGGTCAAAATTTACCCCCCCCCCCTTCCTTCCTCATCAGTCACACAAAAATCGCATGCAAAAAAAAAAAAGACCAAAAAAAAAAAAAGGGTGGCGCAACCGGAAATTTCAGAGACGCCTCTGTGACTATAAAGTACCTAATACCTAATCCGGACAGTTTTATTCAGTCTCTGCTCTTCCTATCTATTACTAAAAGAGTCTTCAGTATAGCGACCACCTGGCAATTACGGACAGCTTTGGCCAGTCTGTAGTGTGATCACTATACCGAGGTTCAATTGTAATACACTGGTTTATCCACTGTAGTCCGAGTCAAGGATGAATGCGTCAACATTTCCATCATAAAATGAAAAAATAAGACATGACTATTCTCATTACAACACAAGCTTCTTCTTCTTCTTTGTTGATCACTCAAATGGAGACACCAGTGGCCCCGCATGAAAGCAGCGGTCGTCCGGAAATCCTTCAGGTTTCTGTACAGCTTTTCCTTCAGCGGTGTTGGGTATGGCCACGTTGCTTGTCTGGGATCATCAGGGAGTCGGCAGTGTTGTAGGACATGATCTGATCTGCATCCATGACGTCTATTCCGCATGGGCATGTTTCTGTCTCGCCTATCGTGAATTTGTTGAACATGTCGGCATGCAGTCAGCTGTGTCAAAGTTAGTAATGAATGCATCAATGCACCAATCAATCAATCAGTCAATCAATCCATCAATCAATCCATCAATCAGTCAGTCAATCAACCAATCAGTCAATCAATCAATCCACACTCTCATCATACACGACGTTGGTCCACCCTTCCATGGAGATACAATGGAAGACAGACAGTCGGCATGGCTAAACCAAAGTTGTCAAAGTCAGTGATGCATACATCAATCAATCAGTCAATCAATCAATTAATCCATCCATACTCACATCATACATGACGTCGGTCCAGCCCTCCATGGTGATGCACTGGAAGACAGTCAGCATGGCCAGGCCAAAGTTGTCAAAGTTGGTGATGCCGTAGTTGGGGCCCTCCCAGTTGTCGGCACAGTAGGAGCCGTGAGGACATTTGAAACCCTGGCCGCATGGCCCCGGGTCCTCCACAAACTCCCCTGAGACAGACACAGTATGGTTGGTGATGATGATGATGATGATGATGATGATGGTGATTTGACACTAGAAGCCCTGGGCACACGGCCCTGGATCCTCCACAAACTCCCCTGAGACAGACACAGTATGGTTGGTGATGATGATGATGATGATGATGATGGTGATGATTTGACATTTGAAGCCCTGGCCGCACGGCCCTGGGTCCTCCACAAACTCCCCTGAGACAGACACAGTATGGTTGGTGATGATGATGATGATGATGATGATGGTGATGATTTGACATTTGAAGCCCTGGCCCTGGGTCCTCCACAAACTCCCCTGAGACAGACACAGTATGGTTGGTGATGATGATGATGATGATGGTGATGATGAAGCCCTAGCAGCACGGCCCTGGATCCTCCACAAACTCCCCTGAGACACACACAAAAAAAAGAAGAAAAAAAGTGGGTGGCACGCCTCTGGCTGCAACGCACTCCCCAAGTGGGAGCAGCCTGAATTTCACAGAGACGCCTCTGTGACTATAAAGTACCTAATACCTAAATAAATACGTGAGTGCTCAATTTAATTTGAAGAGTGCAACACAAAAGGTAGGTAATAGCAATAGAGTTCGCAGTCTGTGCTTATTGATATTCTAAAACCATGCTGTGGCGTTTTTCAGAGCGTTTTTGCATCCAAATAGAGTGTATCCCTTGTGAAGATCCTTTTTTGCTTTTATTTACAAATAATGTGTGTTGGTGTAAGGACTTTTGTTGTTTTTATCTTATTAATTTTACACTTTATATCTTTTTTATTATTACTAGCAATCGCCCCGTGGCAGTTAACCCCCGTGGCAGCTATCTCCTCCCTACACCTACCCCCTCCCCACATTTACTTGCTCGGGGACTTATCTGCCACTCGGCGACACACTTGTTTGCTATTGTGGCTTTCAACAGACAGCCAGTCTCAAACACACGAAAGTGAAACTTTCGGTTTAACATTTCCAAGAAGGCAGCATTTCACCTTCCAAGAAAATGGATCACAACTGTGTAAGGTCTTTCTTTTCAGGGGGGGGCACATCTTGACCTATCGCAGAAAGAGTGTTTCATAATCATTTCGACTTTGACCTCGCGCACGCAGAGAGAGAGAGAGAGAGAGAGAGAGAGAGAGAGAGAGAGAGAGAGAGAGAGTAGTACTTCTTCTTCTTCTTCGTCTTCTAAGTTCTTGTTCTTCAGTCGTTCAGGCATGTTTCTGTCAATTACGAACGTAGATGCATCATGCTGCTGTTATGCGCCTAAGTAAGAATAATTAGGCCCAGCATGTCTGACTTCGGGTAGAGGAAATCTTTTTGAAAGTATTTGTTGAAAAAAGGCAGGAGAATTTCTGTCAATTACGAACGTAGATGCATCATGCTGCTGTTATGCACCTAAGTAAGAATAATTAGGCCCAGCATGTCTGACTTCGGCTAGAGGAAATCTTTTTGAAAGTATTTCTTGAAAAAAGGCAGGAGAATGGACCGGAAAGGCAGAAACGATAGTAGATAACAGCATGCAAAGGTAAAAGGCAGAATCAAAGAGACTGACAGATTAGAGGTAGTTATAAGCACATAACTTCCAGAAGGTGGGGGAACTATTTGTACGGAAGAACCCCCCCCCCTCCCAGTATCCCTAGGGGGGGGGAAGCTTGCTGTGTTCTACTCCCACCCCCACCCACACCCCAGTCAGTTTCTCTCTCTCTCTCTCTCTCTCTCTCTCTCTCTCCACTGTCTGTATAAAAATAGCTGCGGCGGGAGGCAAGCAAAGAGCCAAACACATTGAAAAGAAAAGACTAACATCTGGTCCCTTTTCCCTATATGAGTAGTGAGGACAGAAACACTGGTTGTGTCCCTTTTAAACATCTTTATGACATAACACGTCGATAGGCCAGTTGAATTCTCCGTTCAAATTCCAATCTGAGTCTTTGCATAGCCGCCACTGTGAACTACCCCACTAACGATAACTCTATCAGCCAGGCTCGCCGTAACTCTTAAGTAGTCCATCTTCCCCTTTTAGAGTCTTTGGTTATGTGTGAAGTGTTGGTTGAAATTAGCGTCCTGCAAAATAAATCGGTTTATAGCGCGTGTTTATGAACGGATGGTGTTGAAATTTTGCACGTCGATAGTCACTATTCTTGGTCACGCATGTTCCAAATCTCGAGTCAATGTCGGGTCTGGTTACGCCGCGGTTTGTGAAAACGTGAAGCGGCCTTTCGGCGGCCATATCTCCGGCATTTCTGAATCGATTCGCTTCCGGTTTGGCCCACATGGCGGGGTAATCAAAATCAGTCACACACGTAATGTTCTCATACTAGCTGATGCACTTGTACCATTTAGTGTTCAAGTGCTTCGGCTGTTGGGATGATCCCTGGAGTCTTTTAGCCAGGGTACATCAACAAACAATTAACTAAATCTGAAAGATTTTCCTCTACTCTCAAAACATTAATATACAAGTAAAACTTAAGCCATTTTGACAGCCCCCCCCCCATGCAGCCACAAATTAGTTCAATTTATTTCTTCCATACCAGAATATACTTGAAAAGTCACATTCACAAAACAGTTAAAAAATCCCCAATAGAGTGAGTGACAAGTGCAGTAATGAGCTCATCAGCGTGTAGGGAAAACGGGGGAGAGGGAAAAGTATGCAGGGGTGTGCTTTGGAGGGTGGAGGAAGTGCAATTTATGGTTTTTTCTCATTTGTGTGTGTGTGCACGCAAACAATATGCGTAAGTGTCTTTTATATGTGAATGTAATATTTCTTGTGTTCTTGCTCAGTCATTTAAATTTTAAAAAAACAAGAGGCAAAGCCTGCAAGGCTCACGTCTGATTTTTATTACTATAGCAGACATGGGAATTCCCATGACAATTCCCATGCCTGTATAGAGAGAATACTGTTATGTAGACACTTGTGCATCTGAAAACAGAATTAATTTTTATTTTACTGTGTAAATTAAAATTATTTCTATGCACCCCTACCCCTTTCTTTAAAATTTAATTATATGTATGCGCATGTAACATAGTGGAGCCCTATTTTTATTTTTGGCAAACAAGTAAAATTGAAAAGCATATTGACCAAGCTTTCAGAAAAAACATAGTGACCAATCCCCCCCCCCCCCCCCCCACACACACACCCCCGCCGGGGTAAGGGTGGTCTACGGACACCTGTAGTAGGCCCTAGTCTTTGCCTGTGGGTCTAAGCCTCTTACTCTTAGAAAATTAATAATTGAAGTTGCGTGATCTGTTACTGTTTTAAACTGATTGTTCATGCGATGAAAACTTGTTCCACATCATCTACATTTCTGTAAGATATTTTATATTAGTCCTAATATTTTATTTTCGTTTCGTTAATTCCCTCCCCCCTCTGCCACAAAGCAAAGGTCAAGGTCACAGCCAGCAAGCTCATCCATGTTTATCTTCCCCTGTACAGTCTTTGCTCATGGTGATCAATCGTCTAGGCCTAACAAAGGATTCGTACGTCGAAGGCAGTGAAATCGACGAATCCTGGATTTTCCGTATATTATTTTTCAAGACTGAAATGAATGTGGGCTAAATGTTAAGTACGTCGTCTTGATTATGAGGTAAGGCGTGTTCTCTAGGCCTAGGCCTTGTTGCCGGAAGTGCAGTAGGCTAAGTTGTGCGCAGAGATGATGTGCAGTTGAACACGAACAACCGTTACTCAAAGGCGCAAATAAAGCTAAACAACCGGGCCGTCAACGCACACACTCGGTACATCCATTTGTTACAGAAAATATAAGTTGACGACGTTAAAATGTACCTATTTGTACACACCTGAAGTCTTGTGTTTCTTTTTAAAGAGCGTTTTTGTATATCTAATGGAGAGTCTTCTTTCCAGTATGTATCTCCTACTCGGTAGATCAACACAACAGTTACAGTAATCTCTGCAACAAATGATTTTCTTTCTTTTGTTCCTTACCGATGTATCTGACTGCTTTGATCGCCATGACTTGAAGGCTCACGTCAAAATCAAGTATCCTGCTAACTTTAACCCTCTAACATCTTATGTTTTTTTGAGAAAATGACAACGTTAAAGTTTCAGTGGAGAGTGAGTCTTCTTTAGTTTGAAGAGTGTGACTGAGTCAAGGTTAAAGGTTGCACAACAGTAATCTCTGCAACAAATGATTATCTTTATTTTGTTCTTTATCAATGTATCTGACTGCTTTGATCGTCGTGACTTGAAGACTCACGTCAAAATCAAGTATCCTGCTAACTTTAACCCTCTAACGCCTTATATGTTTAGAGAAAATGACAACGTTAAGGTTTGAGTTAAGGTTAAAGGTCGGGGCCACGGACGCAACACACACACACATACACACACACACACACACACAGACACACAACCGAACATGTACGATACTATAGACTCACTTTGTTTTAAAAAACGACGTGAGCCAAAAAACAAAACAAAAATACCTTTGGTAATTGTTGACAAGCTACTGCTTGTCTTTTTCAACCTTGTCTGGCCGGCTGTGGTGGGAGCTGTTGGTGTTGTCCACTGAGCTGTCATTTGTGGGGCGAGTACTGTTCAGAAGGGGACTATAGATAGGGGGCAAGTCATACCCTAGGTCTCTGTTGAGACTTGGCCTCCTTTCCCTTATCTTTATGACTTCTTTGATTTTTCTTCTAGTGAATTGTGACTCAGTTGAGATGATGGTGGTTTGAAACTTGGTATGGTGGGTGGTAGTTGATAAATGTTCATAAAATGCAGAGGAAGCTCTGGAAGTATGTTCTTTCAGCCTAGTTTTTAGTGGCCTGCCAGTCTCTCCAATATAGTCCCCACTACACTCCTCACACTGTATATGGTACACAACACCGCTCTTCTTCTCTGTTTCCGTCTTGTCCTTCACCCTTGTTAACTGTGACCTGATGGAGTTTACAGGTTTATGTAATAACTGAACGCCAAAGTTCGTGAGAGGCGTTCCGATGTCCCTTTCACATACAGCATGCTGATGGTGGTGGACTTTCTTTCAGTGGGTTTTTGTTTTTGTTTCGGCCCTGGGGTGTTAAATATCCAGGGCCGAATATGTGAATGTGAGTGCATGCCACCTTGCATGCGTGCATGCATGTGTGTCAGTGATTTTGTTTGTGGGCGCACACGTTAAACACTCACCCGTTTTGTTATCTTTGCAGGCTGAATGGAGTTTCCCAGAAAACAACTCCAACCCTACAATGGCGTAGATGAAGATGACGAAGATGACGAGCAGTGCTATATGTAACAAAGGCACCATTGCACGCACGATGGAGTTCAACACCACTTGCAGACCTGAAACACATAACAACAAACATCATGACTAGCAGTGCT
>CM065687.1:56002109-56017109 GCA_017654935.2 Phymorhynchus buccinoides
CGCCCTTTTGCAGGCAATCTCGGCAAAGTTGTACTTTAGATACCACCCTTTTGTAGGCAATCTCGGCAAAGTTGTACTTTAGATACCGCCCTTTTGTAGGCAATCTCGGCAAAGTTGTACTTTAGATACCACCCTTTTGTAGGCAATCTCGGCAAAGTTGTACTTTAGATACCGCCCTTCATGTTTACGGCTCTCGATCACACTCAAAGTATGGTTCGCTCTGTTTCATGACAATCAACTCAAGGCTGATCCTAGCCCTAGCCCTTTCCCGATAAAGGCAGAATGTTGCTTCTCAGTGAACATTTTTTACTTTAGATACCGCCCTTTTGCAGGCAATCTCGGCAAAGTTGTACTTTAGATACCGCCCTTTTGCAGGCAATCTCGGCCAAGTTGTACTTTAGATACCGCCCTTTTGTAGGCAATCTCGGCCAAGTTGTACTTTAGATACCGCCCTTTTGTAGGCAATCTCAGCAAAGTTGTACTTTAGATACCGCCCTTTTGTAGGCAATCTCGGCAAAGTTGTACTTTAGATACCGCCCTTTTGTAGGCAATCTCAGCCAAGTTGTACTTTAGATACCGCCCTTTTGCAGGCAATCTCAGCAAAGTTGTACTTTAGATACCGCCCTTTTGTAGGCAATCTCGGCAAAGTTGTACTTTAGATACCACCCTTTTGTAGGCAATCTCGGCAAAGTTGTACTTTAGATACCGCCCTTCATGTTTACGGCTCTCGATCACACTCAAAGTATGGTTCGCTCTGTTTCATGACAATCAACTCAAGGCTGATCCTAGCCCTAGCCCTTTCCCGATAAAGGCAGAATGTTGCTTCTCAGTGAACATTTTCAATGCGAAAATTTGAGTGTGTGTGTGTAAACTACAACTTAGCTGCACTCTCTCATGCAATCACTTAAGGGGCAGCCACACACACACAAATCGTATCTGAATGAGATGCGATTTTGATGATGTGAGTCCTGAATCATGTGAAATTCATGTGTTGGGTGTACTTGAGTATAGTGAGCGAAAATAGCAGAATTATTTTTAGACAGAAGCACCGTACTTTACGGACTATAAGGCGCACCTGACTATAAAGCGCACACCCCAAATTCTACAGAAAATTTGGATTTTGTTACAAGATTTTCTTACTATTTTATTGGTCATGTTATAAGGTGCAAGGGTCTCAGTCATGGAAAAATGTATCGCTGTATATCGATATTTCATGTGATTTATAACTCACATCGTCAAAATCGCATTGCATTCAGGTGTGATTCGTATGTGTGTGTGCTGGCCCTTAACACATTCACTCACATACACACACACAACACAAACAACAAACACACACTCTCATTCGATAAACCCACCCCACCTGTCTACATCTCCCCATTCCTCTCTAGTACACCCACACCACCCCCTTCACCAGCCAGTTAATTCCAATTAAACTTGTATATTTCTCCCCTTTTCTTTCTCACGTTTTCTTCGTTCCTCTAAAGACTTCTCTAATCACCCAATCTTTCCCAAGCTCCAGTGAAATGGAAGACCAGGGCCTGTATTCACGTTGAGATAGCATGAGACTTAGCATCATGCTAACTTAGAAGCTCTTCCAAAAGTCCTATTAAATCCTATAGGACATTGGAAGAGCTTCTAAGTTAGCATGATGCTAAGTCTCATGCTATCTCAACGTGAATACAGGCCCAGTTCAGTGACTTAACATCCACCAAGATTGCCAACTACTGGGGTCTAAGGTAAAAAGTAGAGGGAATGGGGAAGGGGGAAAAAAGCATAAGGAGAGGAAAGAAAGAGAAAGAGGAAATAGGGTTGAAAAGCCTGATGGAAAAAGATAGCAGTCATTAACCCCTTGGCTGCCAGAGAAAATTAAAGAAAAAATCATTGGGCAAATCATGACATGAAAAAGACAACTAATAGAGCCAATCTGAGAAAATGGTCTGGGGATATTACTCTCTTGATTATGTTAGAGCAAAAGCCAGCATATCAGGGTTATTCCTCTTCACCCGATGACATCATCAGTGATGTCATCAGGTCCATACGTAATACAATATGTTGGTGGCAGTCAAGGGGTTAGGCAGGTAATATAACTTAACAGAGGAAGAGAGACCTTATTTCCTTGTAAACTGGTATAGTTCTGCCAATGTTTATGCTATGTAGTTCATTTTGAACTGAGCACGCCATAAGTTTTGCTTGTTGTTGCTTCAGCTATGTCGTTGTTGTTGTTCATGTTCTTTTGAAAATAAAACATTTAACCCTTTCACTGCCAATGTCGCATTTATGCACCACAATGTTTTCACACCCATGCTGCTAAAAGGCATCAAATCAGGTCCTGTTATCCGAAGACCCTATTTTCTTCATTTTGGGAGGTAAGGATATACATGTCACAGAGGAATTCCCAATATTGCAGATACATTTTTTTTCTCGACCCAGTTAACTATAACGGTATTCTTTGTCTGAAAAATGGCTGGCGGCGAAAGGGTTAAACCAGGAAGAGAGAAATAGGGTTGAAAAGTCTGATGAAAAAGATAGCAGTCATTAAGCAGGTGATATAACTTATGACAGAGGAAGAGAGACCTGCACAGCAGACCAACAGACTGGAACTTTTATAACCCCTAAAGCTGGAGTTCCATCAACACAATTTCCTGACGGCACTCTTTTTGCCTTACTGTTCTAAGGTTCCCTGACGAAACCCGAAGTTTTGAATCCATCAAAACGGAATCCCCGCCCCCCCCCCCCCCCTTCCCCCATTGGGATAACAGGGGTCTTTTGTACAAATAGTTCCATCTTCTGAAAGTTCTGTGCTTGTAACTTTATCACTCTCTTTGACTCTGCCTTTTCCCTTAGCTTACTGTCTTCTACTATCTTTCTGCCTTACTGGTCCATTCTCCTGCCTTTGTTCTAGAAACTCTGACAAAGGTTTTCTCCAGCTGAAGATGAACATGCTGGGCCTAACAATTTCTTAGTTATGGGCCTGCTTCACTACATACTATTCACTGTCAATGCGATGCGATTGTGTTGATGCGAGTCATGATGCATGTGAAATTCGTGTATTGGGTCTACCTCAGTATATAGAGCGACAGTGGAACCTCCCTTATAAGACCTCCCATTATAAGAGCCGCTCCCACATAAGATCTACTTCTCTGAGACATTGCCCTTCTTTGTAAGTATTAAAAGTACCTCCCTTATAAGACCCCTCCCTTATAAGACCTCATTTTGGATGATTTTTTTAGGTCTTAAGGGAGGTTCCACTGTAGAATTATTTTTAGACGGAAGTAATTCATATGAATCATGCAACACATTGACAGCGAATCGAAGACGCATAACGGCAACATGACACAGCAGCACTAACATGACAGGAGACAAAGTACCAAAGAATACCAACTGTTTGTACTGTATTTTTCGGACTACAGTAGAACCTCCCTTATACGACCTCCAAAAATCATGCAAAATGAGGTCTTATAAGGGAGGGGTCTTATAAGGGAGGTAATTTTAACACTTACAAAGAAGGGCAATGTCTCAGAGAAGCACTGTGCCTGGTCTTATGTGGGAGGGAGTCTTATAATGGGAGGTCTTATAAGGGAGGTTCCACTGTATAAGGCGATACTTTTTCCCCAGACTCAGTCCTCTGCGCCTTACAATATGCCTAATAAAATGGTAAGAAAATATAATAACAAAATCTAAAATTTGAGTAAAATTCGGGGGTGCGCCTTCAGGCATTAGAACAGTGTGAAGTCCAATCCTCTGAAAACCGCAGTACAAGGGCCATCAAGACCCCAGACTGAAGAGGGACAACACTGAAATCAATTCCCAATACCACCAAAAAAGGTTTTATGCAGTGAGAAATCACTGTAAAATGCTATTTCAGAAAAAAAGAGATCTCTAAGTAAAATCCAATCCTCTGTTAGAAGGCCAATCCTCTGTCAGAAATTCTCAATCCTCTGAAATTAGCTGATCCTCTGACAATTCTGATGCCTGGCCTTATATAAAGGTGCGCTTTATAGTCAGAAAAAATATGGTATATAGGCACAGTAAGGAAAAGAGAACTTTGAAGTGTATTGGTACACTAAGCAATACTGAATCAGTAAATGTCTGTTATGTTGTTTGTGCAGTACAGACCACAGAGTGTAGTGTTTGTACACAACAGAATGCCCACTGTCTGTCTGTGTTTGTTTCTCTGTAAGTCAGAGGCACAGAGCCCAGCGGCATGGGTATGGCGGAGTGGCATGGGTATGGCGGAGCGGCAGCATGGGTATGGCGGCAACAGGTCTCTACCTGCTCCCACCTGTCTATCCCCATCTACATGTCAACACTCCGCTGTCTGGCACTATAGACACATCCACTGGGGCAGTGGGAGGATGCCTCGTGCCTCCATACGGGGAGCTGAACGCCACCGCCCCCTCCACAAGTCTCTACCCGGGGGGATACCATGTTTTTTTTCTCGTAAAAATAATTCCCCTACCTTCTAGAAGTTTTGTGCTTGTAGCTTCCTCTAATCTGCCACTCTATTTGACTCTGCTTTTTCTCTTTGCTTTCTATCATCTACTATCTTTCTGACTTATTGGCCCATTCTCCTGCCTTTTTTCAAAAACAATCTTCCAAATAATGTGTCTCCTTTGAGCTCCTCCCAAATCGGAATGTGTCGGCTGTACGCAGCGGGGAGACCAGTGGACACTGAAAAACGGACACATTATGGACATGGCCTGGGAACGCAGAAGAAGAAGACACATCCGCTTCAAATTTTTCCATTGAAAACGTTTCACTGAGAAGCAACATTCTGTCATTCTGGGGGTAGGAAAAGAATACTCCGTCTCGGATAGGGTTAGGATCAGTCTAGGGTTATTTTCATCAAACTGAAAGAACCCGACTTTGAGATTGAGGGGCGCAAACATGAGGGGGTGACTAAAGTACAAGATTGCACCAAAACTCTAAGTGCAGGGAACTGGCCTATTGCCTCTCTTCTCCCTCTGTGCTTGCTCTTGGCTAACAGTCAGTGAATAGCTGCATAAACTATGCAATGTGGCTGCAGGTAGGGGTAGGTGCTAGTACAACTAGTAGCTACTGTTGCTGATGCAGACTGAATAGTAGAAGAGTGCATGTGAGTGTGTGTGAGAAAGAGAGAGAGAGAGAGAGAGAGAGAGAGAGAGAGAGAGAGAGAGAGAGAGAGAGAGAGAGAGAGAGAGAGAGAGAGAGAGAGAGAGAGAGAGAGAGAGAGAGAGAGAGAGAGAGAGAGAGAGAGAGAGAGAGAGAGAGAGAGAGAGAGAGAGAGAGAGAGAGAGAGAGAGAGAGAGAGAGAGAGAGAGAGAGAGAGAGAGAGAGAGAGAGAGAGAGAGAGAGAGAGAGAGAGAGAGAGAGAGAGAGAGAGAGAGAGAGAGAGAGAGAGAGAGAGAGAGAGAGAGAGAGAGAGAGAGAGAGAGAGAGAGAGAGAGAGAGAGAGAGAGAGAGAGAGAGAGAGAGAGAGAGAGAGAGAGAGAGAGAGAGAGAGAGAGAGAGAGAGAGAGAGAGAGAGAGAGACGTACAAATAAACACACAAGGACAGAGAGATACAGTCAGCAAGAAAAAGAAAGGAAAAGTGCCTGAGTGAGTGTAAATATATGTGTGTGTGTGTGTGTGTGTGTGTGTGTGTGTGTGTGTGTGTGTGCTTGTGTGTGTGCGTGCGTGCGTTTGTGCGTGCGTGCGTGCGTCTTTTATTTAATGTCTATCCACAACTTGTGATATTAGACGGGGAAAAAATCAATTAATTAAAGTGTGAGAATGCGTGCGTGTACATGTGTGTGTGCGTACATGTGTGTGTGCATGCGTGAGTGAGTGCGTGTGTTTGTGAGGGTGTGTGTGTGTCATTTATTTTTGTGCCATCATGTCATGTTCATCATGTTCAAATTGTCAAACGAAAAAGAAAGAAAAAAAGTAAGCTACTCACTGGGTGCCCGGGACACCAGTCGTAAAGGCCGCAGGACCCTGAAAGCTCTGAGGGCTTTGACGTCAAACCCCTTGTGTTGAATTATGGACATGATCTGACTAATGATACTGAAACACACACACAAAGAAACAAATCATTAGCACCAGTAATAATTGTAGCTGTCCCGTCGCTAATTTATATAAATAACAAGCTAAAGCTGTGCATGTACTCACACACACAAATGCACAAAATTAAAGGTTTGAATTGAAATGAAACCCCTTATGCTTAAATAATGGACATGATCTGACTAACAATACTGAAACACACACACACAAACAATTCAGCGCTACAAGTGGTTTATTATTTTGAAGCTTTTGTTGTAGTTGTATAAGAAACAAACATGGCATATGCACACAGACACAGACAAAATTAATGTGCACATATACATGTACAATACATGAATGCACACACGCATGAAATGACAAACAATATTGAAACACAAAACAAACACGCACACACACACACACATATGCAAAGATGGAGATAGACAAACAAACAGATTTACAGCAGAAGAACAAACACATAGACAGGCTAACGCATAGCATACACACAAACAGACTCAAATCATCAGGTACACAGAGGTCATCATTCAAATCTTCAGCACAGCGCTCTGAAGAGGTTGCTCCATCCCTACCAAGCCCTCCCTCAACCCCCTAATTTTCCAAGTGATGCACTAGTTTTTCCTCCCTGGTCCTCTGAGCCAACTGAAACCTGGGCTATCATGCATTTTAGACATGCACGCACGCACGACTTAAATTGTCAACTCTTTCACTAGTTTCAGCTTTTTCAGTCTAGCATTTCTTAGGAAACATTAAGCAGTATTTTAGCAACTTTTTGAGCTACCATATTTTTCTGACTAAAAGGTGCACTGATCATAAAAGCTCCCCTATTCCCCCCCCCCCCCCCCCCGGCCCCCCCCCCCCCCCCCCCCCCTTTTACACAAAATTCAGATTTTGTTATATTTTCTTACTGTTTTAGTAGTCACATTATAAGGCGCAGGGGTCTCAGTCTGGGGAAAAAAGTATCGCCTTATAGTCCGTAAAATATACAGTAGACACACACAAAGATCTTGTTTAGATGAAAACTCCACAACACCCCGGGCTCACCTAAAAAGACAAAAATTTTCGATTTATTAATCTTTCTCAACTCAACAACAGTACTAGTTTAAACATGGCAGCGGTGCCCAAATAACAAGAACAAATGCTGATATACACACACACACACACACACACACACACACAATCACACACACACACACACACTCACACACACACACACACACACACACACACACTCACACACACACATCTTGCTTGACAACAAATAAATATAAAAAAAAGGACATTCCTTTTCTGGTAAAATTCAAAAAACAGGAAATCGTTGTATAGCAGGAAAAGTTGCACCCATGAAATTAAGGGGGGTGGTGGTTGGGGGGGGGGAGGGGTAAACTACATAACTGCCACAGCCTGATAGCAGAGAGAATGTTAAAACAATATAGTCTGTGCTGATAGTGCCCCAGCTGCTCTACTTCAGTCAGTGAGCCATACACTGATACAGGGTCTACACAGGTGAGTGGTCACCAGCCAGCTGACCAGCATTATATAAGAGCAAAACAAGGATTGGGGGGGGGGGGGTCAATCTCTCTCTCCTGGGGGGTGTTTCCACATGTGTTGACCTAGATTTTCACATGGAGAAGGGGGGGGGGGGGGAAGAGATGTAATCAGGGGCTGCCTGTGCATATTATGTACCTGAGTGAATCATTCCGTTAGTTATGCGAATGAGAGAGAGAGAGATGGGTAAAGAGAGCAGAGATGAGAGAGAATCAGAGTTATGACGAATGATGAGAGAGAGACAGAGAGAGAGAGAGAGAGAGAGAGAGAGAGAGAGAGAGAGAGAGAGAGAGAGAGAGAGAGAGGAGAGAGAGAGAGAGAGAGAGAGGAGAGAGAGAGAGAGAGAGAGAGAGAGAGAGAGAGAGAGAGAGAGAGAGAGAGAGAGAGAGAGAGAGAGAGAGAGAGAGAGAGAGAGAGAGAGAGATGAACAAAATATAAGCGGGGCAGACGTCAATGAAGGAAATGAAAGGAAGAAAAGGAAAAAGTTTGTGTACCAGGTAGTTTAAAGATTTTCAAATTAATAAAACGATATATGAAATTCGATCCACTTTTCAAAAGTTTAATACAAATAATAATAAGTGTGCCATAAATACAACTACACTGAACTGTGGACGAGCTAGGAGAGGCAGGCACAAACTCCCAATTCAGCAGCCCTCAGCAGCAGTAACCAGAATAATCAATCCATTATTCATGACCCCATACCACAATGTCAAGCCCAATGTCACAGAGATTGACACCCAAGCAATGGAACAAACCCAGACTGCAGGGACACCCCCCCCCCCTCCCCAGGCTCTCTCTCCTATCCATCCATCCATCACCAGGACAGAAAGGACAGGCATCACTGCATTCATTCATTCTGCTGCTCTGGTTTTTATTCATAAGCGCTGATCAAGAAAGATTAAGAAAAACGACCAAGGCACCGTTTTGTTCCATTACATTCCCCTCCCCCCACATCCATCATTTAGCGTAGATTTACAGGTCATCTTCTAACAAACAACAAAACTGAAATGTTGATTTCTTGACATATGAGCAAAGCAGTTTAAAGGACTATCAGCCCATTCTATAAACACAAAGTTCTTTTTCTGTGTTGTCATCTTGTAGAAAAAAAAGGCCACATTCTTGCAAAAAAGAAGAAGAAAAAGTTCAATCCTAGAAAGAAAGAAAGAACGAAAGAAAAGAAAAAAAACACCAACGACAAAACAAAACAAACAATTTTTTTCACCCCAACAACCCAGACACTTTATGAAAAAACCCAAAAACATTTAAAACTAACTCAAAGGCAGATAAAGCTTGTTAATAGTACATAGAATTTGCTTTCATTTATTTTTGGAGAAAAAATTGGTATTAGGTACTTTATAGTCACAGAGGCGTCTCTGTGAAATTCAGGTTGCTCCCACCTGGAGCGAGCTTCGCAGCCAGAGGCGCGCCAACCAATTTAAAAAATAAATAAATGTGCATGCGATTTTTGTGTGACTGATGAGGAAGGAAAGGGGGTGGGGGCAAATTCTGACCAAGTGACAACTTTTTCGTTGCCACTGGGAAACATGTGCTAAGTGCATGGGCACATGGGACCTTGGTTTATCGTTTCATCCGAAAGACTCAACGTTCAGATCGTAAAGCCTAGTGCAAAGTGAGAAGAAAGACCCCCTGTACCCAGGTTAGAACTCGGGTTTACTCGACACAAGGCGAATGCGTTACTTCTGCGTTGCTACACTAAATTGTAAAAAGAGTTTCCTAAGAAGAAAAATAATAAAAATTAAAAAAATAACCAGCAAGAGAGACAACAGCAGCACATGAGTCACAAAAGACTAGGAATAGTGACAAAGCGAAAAATACTGTATGATCAAACAAAAATAGCCTTTCTTTGCAGTGCCAGAAATAATCTGATATTGATTAGGATGACTGCAGAATAAGGTTCTACACAGTGGTTGTAAAATATACAGCTTTGAGTTTGACCATGCAGTTCAGTTTGCACAGGAAAGGGGAAAGTCAGTTTGTACATTTGGAAGGGTTGAAACCAAATCACATCAAATGCACCCAAAAAGGACACCATTGCCTTTTCTGTCAAGGTCCACAAATGAATGCAATGTCCTATTTTCTGACCTGTAATTTCACTTCCTATCCAATCAATTACATAATTGAACATGCTAAAAAGTTCAAAATTAAACTCAATAAAAGGGAAAAAAGATACAGTTTTTCTTTTCTACAAAAGTCAAAAACCTGGACGTGTTATGTGGAGTGACTCATTTTTTTTTTACACAACGAGCCAACCAGAGTTGTGTAATGGCTAATGCTCAGTATACTGAACAAACAAGCAAGGGGGGAACCAACCTAAACATTTCCAGTTGTTAACAATTCCATTCCAAAACTAACAAGCAGGAAAGTGCAAAGTTAAAAACACAAACCCTTTACGCCTGAATTATTCAGTACTGCAGCGTTTTCATGAGATCTGTGAGGGCACGATGATGAAATAGTGATAGAATTCCATTCACTCTACAATTCAGATTACAGTCTGACCCACAAAAAGGTTTGATTCCTAGAGCCAAAAAATATCAAATGATCTGTCAATCTTACTTGAATATTCATTAACTTATACATGGATATTCATTTGTACGTCCAGTGATGTACCAAGGATTGGAAAGTGATATGACAAACTGTCCTGAGGCAAAAGAAATCAATAGGACTATGTCCTGGCTCTTGCAGAAATCAATAGGACAAAGTGTGCCAGTGTTAACATTTTAGTCAGACATTTGTCCTGACAGGGGAGAACAAAATAGGACATTTTCAATTTTAATAGGTCCTATGACTGGGGCCTTGGAACATCACTGTACATGTTCATTTTTTATTATTATTATATTACAAATAATTATTCTCCCGAAGATGGAGTGTGGCTGTGCACATGGCGGGGTAATTGAAAAGGTCACACATGTGATGTTCTCATCCGTAGCTGATGCACTTGTACCATAGTGTTCAAGTGCTTCCGCTATTGGGATGATCCCTGGAGTCTTTTAGCCAGGGTAAGCAAACAACAGCAGCAACAACAAATAATTATTTTATGTGTGACTGGTTCCAAACTCTTTACCAGGTGTGTGAGCCCTGGTGAATGGAGGGTCTCCTCCCTCCAGACAGACAGACAGACTCATGGGTGCATGTGCTGACTTAAGCTTTTGCCTGAACTTTCTGTCACAACCCTTGATATAACACTGGACACTGGAAAACTTTATTTGACAAGGAACGATCATTTCAACAGCTTGGTTCTGTAAAGAAGAGCCTTGTTTTCAGGCAGACCACTGCTTGAACCTGCATCAAACTGCCTGAATTCAGGCTTCAGGCATACATACACACATGCACCCCTGCCGCTCCTGAAAGTTTGGGTGAATAATTATTTTAAAAAACCTAACACCTATTGGATTTATTGTTGATTTTCCTTCTTTATGTGTTTAGCATTTTACAATATAACTTCAGCACATGAGTGACAAATTACTATGATTTGTCTGTGTTATAATTATTAAAAAAAGAAGAAAAAAGAGAATCGTCTCAATCAAAACCAAATATGTTATTTTTGTAATACCTAAACAGGAAACAATATAATGTAATACTAATACAAGTACTGAAAGCATACAAATCTACTCCCCAATAAATAGAGGGGTTTCACTTCCTGAAAGTAAGTGGTGCTGATTTGCGGAGAATCATTACGATAATCTAAGCCAACCAGAATTAGTGAACCGCATAAAAAAACACCCCAAAACAAACAAACAAAAACCACCCAATAAACGAACATATAAAAGTACTAGCTCTGATCTCTTTATTTCTCTATCCTTTCTCTATCCTTTCTCTATCCTTTCTCTCTCTCTCTGTGTCCCCCATTGCACAATGTTTACAAACGGCACAGCATGCTGCCTACACTCAGGGTGAGGCAGGGTTGCTGACAGTTACACTAGATTAGATATCTAGCTTGTACACCACAGTATTGCGCTGTACTGTTCTGTAAACATACATTCCCAGACAAGAGAGAGAGAGAGAGAGAGAGAGAGAGAGAGAGAGAGAGAGAGAGAGAGAGAGAGAGAGAGAGAGAGAGAGAGAGAGAGAGAGGGGACAGATAGAGAAAGAGAGACAGAGACAGACAGATATACAAAGGTTACTGAACCAGGCCGTCTGCCCATGTCAGAGACACAGAGAGAGGTGGGCAGACAGACAAAGACTGACCAATGAGAAGTGAGCAAATGGGTAACTGAAAGACCATGTATAGAGACTGAGGAGAGACAGAGTGAGAGAGACAATGAAGGGAGAACCAGAGAAGGGGAAATAACACTGAAGTTCAAACATGTTAACTGTTGTCCAGTGCAACAAACACTTTCCTTGATAGTACCTGACGAAGTAGGCACTCTCTACTAGTACTGTAAGCCTCCCCCCTCCACCCTTGAAATTCTCCATTCTCTCCAGCCAGGTAATGCTCGGTGTCCATCTGTGTTCTACGAGGACCCAGCATGTTTGACAATTATGTGACAGGTCGCACTGGCCTTCTTGCTTTTGACTTGCTGACAGGTCATACACACAAGCAGGCCTGCTTCCTTTGGTCTCCCTTCCCCAAGACCCAAACAACATGGGCGACAGCGGACCAAATGCCTACACAACGGACCAAATGCCTACACAACGCAGCCAGCAGCCAGTCGTAGCCAGCAGCCAGTCGGTGTGAATGACATGACAGCAAGTGTGAGAAAAACACAGAATGAAACAAAACAGATGCTTTGTATTAGCCAGGACAGGAGATGTACACCGAGCCTAAGCCTCCCCCCTCCATCCTTGAAATTCTCAATCTTATCCAGCTAGGCAAGAAGGAGGCAGGCTGTTGCCTTGTGGACATGAGGCCTGGCCTCCCTCCCAGCATTGGGCTGATAACACTGCACACAGTGCTGGCTTGAAACTGAAAGCACAGTGTAAACAAGGCTGCAGCAAATAATTACAGACCCTATTTATATATAACGGTTATCTGGTAAATAAGGACATTTCAGTATCATTTCAAATGGGGAGGGGGTGGTGGTGAAATAATGTCTTCACAAAAATCAAGTCTGTTTCTGGTAACTTTATATTTCTGCCAACTTAATTTTATGCCTTTCTAATAATGCCAGTAGCTCATGCACTTTTGGGCAAAAGTGAAAAATGAAAGAAACAAAAAAGGTTCAGACAACAAAATCCATTCAGTGAGTTGCTTGAAAAGTCAGGCGGAAATCAACTTTCAACCACTGGGAACTATTTTGCCAGTTTTTATCATGATCAGTACACTACTAGTTCAATCTCTGGGCTTTGGTGACATGAAGAATTTTTTTTGTTATACAGACAGACCCTTGCAGGTGTTTCTTCTTCTGTTCTAAAGAACTCCTGATCAACCAGAACTGAGAGTGCAATTTCTTTTTTTTTAAAACAATGCAGCACCTCAACATTTTTATGGTAATGACAAACAGATAAGAGAGCCCGGCAGAATAGAAAACTCTTTAACTCTTCGAGCGCCATGTATTTTTGGACGTTCTTGGTTGTCCGTTGCATCTTAGCCGTCAAGAGGAGAATAACGTGTTTTTTCCAACTGTGCATGTATTGCTTTAACGGAAGAAACTGTGACATAAGCTCTGAAAATAAACAAACACATGGCAGGGTGCTTGGCAGTGAATGTCTTCACATTTGGTGGGAGTGTATAATGATGTCTTGGGCGAATATATTCGCCCATGGTACTAGAAGAGTTAACATAAAAAATAGTCATGATTTTCATGTTGCTTTTTTTTAATTTTAAATTGTCTGAACGTTGATTTTTTTTTATTATCTGGAAAAAGTAATTGTTATTAAAGCAGGTACTAAACTGAAATTCAAAATTAATATTTTTGACACATGTACACAAACACACACACACAAACACACACACACAAACACACACACACAAACACACACACACAAACACACACACATCCCCCGTGGGGATACTGGGGGTTCTTTGGTATAAATAGTTTCCCCACCTTCTGGAAGTTTTGTGCTTGTAGCTTCCTCTAATATGTTGCTCTCTTTGACTCTGCCTTTTCCCCTTTGCTTGCTGTCATCTACTATCTTTCTGCCTTACCGGTCCATTCTCCTGCCTTTTTTCAAGAAACACTTTCAAAAAGATTTCCTCCAGCCGAAGTCTGACTTGCTGGGCCTAAGTATCTCTTAGTTAGGCGTGTAACGGCAGCATGACGCATCTGCGCTCATAATTGACAGGAAACTGTCTGACTGATCGAAGAAGAAGAAGAAGAAGACACACACACACACACACACTGTGTCATATACACACTTGCATACACTGATACAGACACTCCTCCCCCACCCCACTCCTCTCTAATTTCTCACACACACATTCACTCAGAAAGAGAGAAACAGATAGAGACAGAAAGAAGAGAGAGAGAGAGAGAGAGAGAGAGAGAGAGAGAGAGAGAGAGAGAGAGAGTGTGTGTGTGTGTGTGAGAGAGAGAGAGAGAGAGAGAGAGAGAGAGACAGAGACAGACACAGAGAGAGAGAGAGAGAGAGAGAGAGAGAGAGAGAGAGAGAGAGAGAGAGAGAGAGAGAGAGAGAGAGAGAGAGAGAGAGAGAGAGAGAGAGAGAGAGACAGACAGACAGACAGAGAGATGGAGATACAGACACAGAGCGTATGCATCGCTTTGCTTGCATAATGTATAATGTACCTATATACAGCCATCTGGTGGCAATCATGGAAGCAGAATTGAGAGGAAAACAACAAATCGTTCACAGCCTGCTGTCAAACAGATGAGGGAGAAAAAACACCCATGGCTCATTTCACAATTAGGCTGGCCACTGAGATTTCAATCATAACAACATACATCATAGTTTGATAGAAAGGAGAGAGAGAGTGGGTGAGAAAGAGAGAAAGGGGGTGAAAGAGAGAAAGGGGGGAGAGAGAGAGTTCTGATATTTTAATGTCATTACCCATGGGTCACATGACAAGGCGGGGGGAGGGTGGGGAGGGTAATGGAGTAATACATTATTATTCATACACAACATTAAGTCATTCAAAGCAAAAGATGATCAAGAATAAACAAAAGAGCAATAACAAAAACAGATTTTTACAAAAACCTTTAGTTGTATGACTGCCATTTTGCCTAAATGGCGAACAAAACAACATTATTATTTGAACAACTATCTATTATCCCTTGTGGGGATACCGGGGAGGGGGGGGGGGATCTTCCATACATAGTTCTCCCACCTTCTGGAAGTTCTGTACTTGCAACGTCCTCTTATCTGTCTCTCTCTTTGACTCTGCCTTTTTCCTTGCTTTGTGTCATCTACAATCTTTCTGACTTTTGGCCCATTCTCCTGCTTTATTCCCCCAAAATATCTTCCATATAGTTTTCTCCATTGAACTCATCCGAAATCGGAATATGTTGGCTGAATGCA
>CM065687.1:56024609-56042109 GCA_017654935.2 Phymorhynchus buccinoides
TGTTTTTCAGGTAAAACTATTATAGATATCCTTGTTTCTCAGGTAGAGTTCTCTGCCCCTGGGAAGAGGAGAGCTGAACAAGCATGCGGATGTGTGCACAGATGGCCTAAACAGCTGTTCTCCTCCAATGTAAGCATCTGCCTGGCCAACGTGGAGCTCTGGTGCTGACAGAAGCATGTTCTTCTTAATACATCATCTACATTCCAAAGGAAAACAAGATGAGTGAGAGACAACAAACCAACGAACTTTTTTTTTCAATGTTGGAAAAAGAATAAGCACAGTACAGTCTTGTTTACATCTCTCCAACAACAACAAAAAACAAATATTAGAAAAGAAAGAAAAAAATCAGCTCAATACATGAATGACAATCATGTGAATACCAATTACACACACACACACACACACACACACACACACACACACACACACACACACACACACACACACACACACACACACATTGTACCAACAATTATTGTGAAGAGACAAAAACAATCACAGAGAGAGAGAGAGAGAGAGAGGAGAGAGAGAGAGAGGAGAGAGAGTCAGACAGACAGACACAGAGAAAATATAGAGACAGATGTAACAGCCAAAGTGACTAAGGTTCGGTGTCCACCTCTGAAGACCCAGCATGTTTGACAATCGTTTGACAAATGGCACCACGCCTTGTTGCTTTTGACTTGCTGACAGGTTATGCATCTGCTTCTTTTGGTCTCCCTTCCCCACCCAAGACCCAAACAACATGGGCGATCGATCGCGACAGCAGACCAAATGCACACACAACGCGCCAATAGGTGTGAATGACATGGCAGCAGGTGTGACAAATACTCAGACTGACACAAAACAGATGCTTTGCATTAGCCAGCACAGAGATGTACACTGACCCTAAGAACAAAAAGAAGGGGGTGGAGAGGCTACGTCTTTTAACAGCATGTGTATGAGACTATGCATCTTCTCTGGAATAAACATTATTCAAATAAGTATCTGACTATTGTATTCTTAAATGTGACTTATGTACGAGTGTGTTCGTGTGAGAGTTTTGTGTGCATATAAATGTATTTGTGTATAATAGTTGCATGCTTGAAGAGGTAGCACATTGGTGCATGCATGCATGCACATCTTGCTTGACAAAGTTGATCCTAATTCAGTCAGGCGTTCTCTTCATGGGCACACAAATGACGAAATTATTTGTCGCTAAGCACGTGTCAGCCTGAGCAATTTGTCATGATGTGCGTGCGATGCATAACCTCTCCATATGTGATCCATCTTCTTTGGAATATTCAAATAAGCATCTCAGACTATTAATCTTTTATAAGTGTGTATATAGAGATGTGACTTGCGTATGAGTGTGCTCATGAGAGTTTTGAGTGCATATAATTAAATGCATTTGTGTACAATATTTGCATGCTTGTAGAGGTAGCACATTAGTACATGCATGCATGCACATCTTGCTTGACAAAGTTGATCCTAGCCTGAACACTTTGTTACGATGTGATGTGCGGAGCATGACCTCTCCAAGTATGATCCAAATCAATCCAACCGTTTCTGTAAATAGGACCAGCTAGTATTGATAATTCATCCCGGTATTGATGATTCTCCCCCCCATCTGCCTTCTGAACGATTGCTGTGCCACTCACTGACTGTCAATGCCAGCAGATTCACAATTAACAATACTGTCTTCCTCCTCTCACTGTCTGGGCTGGTAGCTACAGTGAAACAACGTGGGTTCTTTACAATCAAAATGAGGGTCTGTGTGTTGGTCTGTCTTTCTGTGTGTCTGTCCGAGCGGATCAAAACTACAATTGGGAGAAAGGTTATCTGTGTTGGAATTGACGTTCATGGTCCAAGTTCAACAACAGATCACTGGAAGGCATTTCAGATTTGTACAATCATTTCTTATTGTACTCTTTCAAATCAGGCTGTCAATGTGATTTTGTTGTTGTTGAGTAATCTAATATAATGCTGTTCACATCTTGAAAGAGAAGCAGGGAAAAAATAGGTGCAATTCAAGCAACACTGACAGAGGAAAGGGAGCACAACTGTTATTCTCATGTGGCTTTACAGACTACTTCTGAACAATGCACAATGTTCACAATACCTTTCATCATCAAATTACTGTCTTATTCATATTAATGACAAAAAGTCCATCAATGTGACTGGCTATCCTATTGTATATTGTTTTTTGTGCCCCTCAATACACTGAGGAGTCAGACACGGTAATGGGGAAAAAGCATTTATCTTTGAAAATATTTTAGGGATTCACAATCAGAAGAAGTGTTGCTTTTTTTTTTAGGATGAAGGAGAATGCTCTTTGAAGCTATAAACCTTAAAATGATAAAACACATTGGAGCTCCTCTTTGTGTAGCAATAACCCTTTTGAATTTCGTACATTTTTCTAGTTTTGCCTTTCTCTGAATTCAGCAGATTCGCTGTGTGACAATGTGCCGTATTTCATAAGGCCTACCTGTCACGCAATACTATTTAGCATACGACAAGTGTGCCTAGGCCCTTTTTCCTGGTCGCGCGCGCCTCGCTATATGACATCATATCTATTTTTAGACGTCACTTTTCAAATCGTATCATGCGACCCGGCTTTTCAAATCTCCAACGGCCTCCCCTCAAATCTCAGGCCAACTAGTAGTAATAATAAACTTATAATTTAGCCTTTTTCTTCTATTTTATTGTCATTCCAATAATAAAATCTTATTGTGGTAATGCCAATCACTTTATTAGTTTGTTAATTAAGACATTGAATGGCTGCTTTCTCCTAAAATCTGGCAATCTAACCGGCCAAGTTATGTCACCTCTTATCTCTATAAAACATTTTATCAAAGCCATCCTTTCATAATTTTGTTACTAAACAACTCTTCCAATGTCCTACAAACAAATTAGCTACTTTTATTTGACGTCAAAACAGAACATTGACGAAAGCTACACCAACGCTGTGTCAACGTCACAATTTGTCTGACCACCGGCGTGGACTCAGTCCTAAAACCGGGTTTTTGGCTAGCTTATTTTTGTTACTGGACATTGAATGCTAATTATATTTTAACTGTGTCATCTAACATAGTGACATAGTATATGTATAGAAAGGTCTTATTTTAGTGTATTAATCCATTATGAAAGATCGGTGTAATGTGGTATGAGTTTAGATAAATTAATTATTTAGTAGCTTGAACCTGTTTCAGTGGGCTCTAAAATACAAGGTTTTTCATAATTATTATATTATATAGTTAGATTTCCTTATTATATTAGTAGTCAGAATAGAGCTTAGTTCATCCTCTTTCTTCTCATATACAACATGCCAGGGTTTAATGATTAGTGGCATAGATATCTGTGTTGGATTAAAACCAAACAAACACAGATCTGGTCACTCTCGCCACCCACAGAGCCATTTTCGCTACATCCAGCGACTGCTGTCCTTGCGGTCCGGCTCTCGAGCATATATATAAAAAGTGCCCAAAATCTGGGTTCACACTTTTTCAATCAACAATTGCGGTGGAACCAATGTCAGGCCTATGCCTATGAACACTGATGCTGGGTGCACTACTGTAAGTACTGATGGTTGAACTATGCTTTGATTTATTATGTTTGTTAACAGCAGGAAGTCCAACTTTGTTGACTTTTTATCGAACCTATGACGTTCGAGTTGGCCGTGAGTCTATGTGATGATCTAGATCAACACACAAAAGACACTGCTGTTAACGGTTGTTTAGGCACTGCCGTTAAACACTGCAGCTTAGACACTGCCATTTTGACACTGCTGTTAACGGTTGCTTAGACACTGCCGTTTCAACACTGCTGTTAACGGTTGTTTAGGCATTGCCGTTGTACACTGCTATTCCGGTCAGTTCATTCATAAATATAACGGCACTAGGCCAAAGTTTATGTTCACAGACTGAAAATTAGAACATTCCGATCGTTCTGGTCTATCCTCACACCCACTCGTGTGTGACGTCAGTTTACTATGTGTAAGCAATGAAAGGGCACGTCGCCTACATTATATTGTTTAAAGGCCTAACTTGCTCATTTTTACGTTATTAACACTATTGCCTACATTATATTGTTTAAAAGCCTAACTTGCTCTTTTCCATGTTATTAATATTATTGATCTAGGCTTATACCATGCTATGGTGTAGGCCTACTTGGCAATAGTTTCATTCATAGGCCTATGTGTGTGTGCTAGGCCTAGTATGGTGTTGTGTTAATACTGATACTATAGTATTAACAAGGCATTCCTTTTTGGTTGAGTTTCTTGCTACTTCAATGCTAAACTCTCAATAGGCCTACATTTGTCTTTAGTCAGTTTTCCACTTAAAACTGATCAGCCTACTTTGATGTGTAGTCTATTTTTAGTAACACAGCAGATGATGATGTCAGTGTTACAATACTTGGTTTGGGTTAACTCACATGAACTCAAATGTTTGTGTATGAGTTAAGCAAGCATAGGGTCAGGTAAAACCGACCTATGTTATGTTTCCAAACCCCAACTAGGCTTGTGTCAGTGTCAGTTTAATCATGCCATTTAAGTCATAAAGTGAGCTCCTTCCACTGCTGTGACTGTCTATTACCTCATGTTATTTTAACATTGAGTGCTATGGCACAAGGCCTACAGTCATACCTAATCATTGTTATTTCTTGTTTATATTTATGTGTGTATATTTTATATTGTTGCAGGATGTATTTGCTGCACTGTCTTCTTTAGTCTTCCTATGTCTTCTTTAGTCTTCCTATGTCTTCTTTAGTCTTCCTATGTCTTCTTTAGTCTTTCTAGTCTTTCTTAGTAAATAAACAAAGTCAAACAACTGTCTGGTTTCCTCTATATGTTCCTGGTCTGTGCGGAGTGTGCCTATCTTCACCCTCCAATCCTTATCCCTCATCAACTCCTCCCTATCCTTATTCCTTACCCCTTACCAAACCCCATTACAGCTGAAAAGTACAATGCCTGCAAGTTGATCAGTATGGCTATCCATCCTCATCCTG
Source organism: Phymorhynchus buccinoides (assembly GCA_017654935.2). Classification (NCBI taxonomy): domain Eukaryota; kingdom Metazoa; phylum Mollusca; class Gastropoda; order Neogastropoda; family Raphitomidae; genus Phymorhynchus; species Phymorhynchus buccinoides. Next base: position 56,029,593 of record CM065687.1, read on the forward strand.
TTCGCCCATTGTTCACGGTCCCTTGCTGGGAGCTAATGGAATTAGCGGGGTGATTCATACAGACATCAGTGGCATGGGGCCAAACACTTTCCAACAATGGGGGTCACCGTGGACACTACAATGCACTAGTGCTGGGTTCAATTCTCTAGGGGGAAGCTACCATATACACTAAAATGGGGCCACCATGGACACACTACAATACACTAGTGCTGGGTTCAATTATCTAGGGGAGGTTACCATATACACTAAAATGGGGCCACCATGGACACACTACAATACACTAGTGCTGGGTTCAATTATCTAGGGGAGGTTACCATACACACTACAATGGGGCCACGTGGACACACTACAATACACTAGTGCTGGGTTCAATTCTCTAGGGGAGGTTACCATACACACTACAATGGGGCCACGTGGACACACTACAATACACTAGTGCTGGGTTCAATTCTCTAGGGGAGGTTACCATACACACTACAATGGGGCTACGTGGACACACTACAATACACTAGTGCTGGGTTCAATTCTCTAGGGGAGGTTACCATACACACTACAATGGGGCTACGTGGACACACTACAATACACTAGTGCTGGGTTCAATTCTCTAGGGGAGGTTACCATACACACTACAATGGGGCCACGTGGACACACTACAATACACTAGTGCTGGGTTCAATTCTCTAGGGGAGGTTACCATACACACTACAATGGGGCCACGTGGACACACTACAATACACTAGTGCTGGGTTCAATTATCATGGGGAGGTTACCATACACACTACAATGGGGCCACCATGGACACACTACAATACACTAGTGCTGGGTTCAATTCTCTAGGGGGAGGTTACCATACACACTACAATGGGGCTACATGGACACACTGTCTGCAATACACTAGTGCTGGGTTCAATTATCTAGGGGAGGTTACCATACACACTACAATGGGGCCACGTGGACACACTACAATACACTAGTGCTGGGTTCAATTATCATGGGGAGGTTACCATACACACTACAATGGGGCCACCATGGACACACTACAATACACTAGTGCTGGGTTCAATTCTCTAGGGGAGGTTACCATACACACTACAATGGGGCCATGTGGACACACTACAATACACTAGTGCTGGGTTCAATTCTCTAGGGGAGGTTACCATACACACTACAATGGGGCCACGTGGACACACTACAATACACTAGTGCTGGGTTCAATTATCTAGGGGAGGTTACCATACACACTACAATGGGGCCATGTGGACACACTACAATACACTAGTGCTGGGTTCAATTATCATGGGGAGGTTACCATACACACTACAATGGGGCTACATGGACACACTGTCTACAATACACTAGTGCTGGGTTCAATTATCTAGGGGGAGGTTACCATACACACTACAATGGGGCTACGTGGACACACTACAATACATTAGTGCTGGGTTCAATTCTCTAGGGGAGGTTACCATACACACTACAATGGGGCTACGTGGACACACTACAATACATTAGTGCTGGGTTCAATTCTCTAGGGGAGGTTACCATACACACTACAATGGGGCTACGTGGACACACTACAATACACTAGTGCTGGGTTCAATTCTCTAGGGGAGGTTACCATACACACTACAATGGGGCTACGTGGACACACTACAATACACTAGTGCTGGGTTCAATTCTCTAGGGGGAGGTTACCATACACACTACAATGGGGCTACGTGGACACACTACAATACACTAGTGCTGGGTTCAATTCTCTAGGGGAGGTTACCATACACACTACAATGGGGCTACGTGGACACACTACAATACACTAGTGCTGGGTTCAATTCTCTAGGGGGAGGTTACCATACACACTACAATGGGGCTACATGGACACACTACAATACACTAGTGCTGGGTTCAATTATCTAGGGGAGGTTACCATACACACTACAATGGGGCCATGTGGACACACTACAATACACTAGTGCTGGGTTCAATTCTCTAGGGGAGGTTACCATACACACTACAATGGGGCCATGTGGACACACTACAATACACTAGTGCTGGGTTCAATTCTCTAGGGGAGGTTACCATACACACTACAATGGGGCCATGTGGACACACTACAATACACTAGTGCTGGGTTCAATTATCTAGGGGAGGTTACCATACACACTACAATGGGGCTACATGGACACACTGTCTGCAATACACTAGTGCAAGGTTCAATTCTCTAGGGGGAGGTTACCATACACACTACAATGGGGCCACGTGGACACACTACAATACACTAGCGCTGGGTTCAATTCTCTAGGGGAGGTTACCATACACACTACAATCGGGTCACGTGGACACACACACACACACACACACACACACACACACACACACTATTTTGTCTAATATCACTTTTAGTGAAAAGACATTAAATTAAAGAACAACAACGACGCACAATGTTAATCCTGCATTTCGTAAACCTTCATCCCTCCATCCTCCATATGTAGGGTGCCTAGTACAGTAAACTGTTCAACAAGTTGAGCCTTATGTGCAGAAATTTATGACACCACCCTAATAATATCAAAATATGAATACAGTCAAACCTCTTTTATATGACCCTCCGTTAAAATACCTCCTCTCATTTTTTGGGCACAGATGTTTAACTCTTACTATAAAAACAACCTCCATTATAAGACCCCCCTTTAATTTAAGACCGATTTTTCCTGCTTTTTGGAAGTCTTAAAATAGAGGTTTGACTGCATCCCCATTTGGCATCAAGCTGAACTGACTAGACACTAAACCGTCACCTACTGCCATCGACCCCACCCCACCCCATCCCCCCTCACCCCAACCCCTCGCCCACTTCCTTTCCTTAAAAATATAATCCTCCAGCCAGAAGACATGGTGCTACAATATAATCAGCTTAATAGGGTGTTTTTTAATAGGATTTTTTCTCCCTCACAGTTCAAAACAGGGATGAGTAGTGAAGCTTTGTCATGTGCGTAACATAATTTAAACTTGTTCAGGACCAAAAAAATATGAGAAAGCCTGGATGCATGGTTTTTATACTCCCAGTTCTATAAAAAGGAGTACAATTGGATGGAAACGAGCGCCTATTCATATCTCTCTTTTTTTGAGTCTCTCTCTCTCTCTCTCTCTCTCTCTCTCTCTCTCTCTCTCTCTCTCTCTCTCATGTATTGTATATTTACGAAGCTAGTAAAATAATTCATAATGCATTATCTTAGATACATGTGTTGATGATATATCTCGTGATGCATTCTAAGCTTTAAATTTGTTGTGATCTTGATGGACTTTGATTTTTATTATATTGCCTGTCTGCTTGTCCCATTTGTTTCTCCTGTTGAAAGTTTGTATTCGTGAGCTCCATCAGTATGGGACAAAGGCCTTGATACTGATTAAATTTGCATTCACTCTGTATCACTGTGCGTGTTTGTGTGTGCGACGCGTACACGCGTACATGTGTGTGTGAACAGAATGTGTGGCAGCATTGTAGCGGTTAAAGGTTAGGTTAGGTTAGGTTAGGTACATTAGTCACAGAGGCGTCCTGGAGAGCTTGTCGCAGCCAGAGGCTTGCCACCCAATTTTTATATATTTTTTTTTTTTTGCATGCAATTTTTGTGTGACTGATGAAAGGAAGGGAGGGGGGTAAATTTTGACCAAATGACAACTTTTTCGTTGCCACTGGGTTTAACGTGTGCTAAGTGCATGAGCACACGGGACCTCGGTTTATCGTCTCATCCGAAAGACTCCACGTTCAGACCGCAAGGCCTTAGTGCAAAGTGAGAGGAAAAATCCCCTGTACACAGGTTCGAACTCGGGTTTACTTGACACGAAGCGAACGCACTACCATTGTGCCACTCTACACTACACTCTAAACTACCAAACAATCATGATGAAGCTTAGCAAAATGCCCCCTTCCCCTCCCCCATGCCCATTATGTTAGTTTCAACAAATAGCAAGTCTGATTTTTCAAAATGACAAATTACAAAGTGTGTTGTTAAAGACACTGAAATCAATCAGAATGAGCATTGGCAGAATTGTCCCTCACATCCTGATGTGATTATGAGGTCCATGATGTTGATTTACACGCCATACAAACGTACACCCAGTCATTTTGTTTTTTAACACGGTTCATACAGATTTTTCACATCAAAATTCACACACTTTCAAAGACCCTTTATCCTAATTTCAAAGAGCTGTCAGGACAAATGCACCGATTCAGACGACTGCTTCGATCATGATCACTCACGTTGCACCGGTGTAGCCAAAAGACCTGGAACTCTCTCTCTCTCCCCCTCCCCATCATTCCAGCTTTAATTTTCCCGTCTCTTTCCATATTAGATTTAGTGGAGGTTCTTCCCCGTGGGGATACCGGGGGGTCTTTCATAAAAATAGTTCCCCCACCTTCTGGAAGTTCTGTGCTTGTATCTTCCTCTAATCTAGCTGCCACTCTCTTTGAATGTATTTTCTTTTGCTTTCTATCATCTACTATCTTTCTGATTTATTGGCCCATTCTCCTGCCTTTAAAAAAAAAAAAAATCTTCCAAATAATTATTTCTCCTTTGAGCTCCGAAACCGGAATGATTGTGTCGGCTGCACGCAGCGGGGAGACCAATGAAAACTGAAAACCGGACACATATGTACCTTACCCATTATGGCCATATGGCCTGGGAACGCAAAAGAAGAAGGTGGAGGTTTGTTTTTGGTGCTCTCTATCCTGTCTCTCTCTCTCTCTCTCTCTCTCTTTTCTCTGTCTCTCTCCATCTCTCCCAACCAGCCAAACATTCACTTAGCTGAGCAGACAGACAGAGAGAGAGAGGGGAGCATCAAACTTAGTTATCCTCCTTACCAGGGATGGAAAGGAACGCGGACAAAAGCACACATAGTTAATGTGGTTATCCCCTCTCCCAGCCTGGGGCGCCATAAAGCGCCTTAGCTTTGACAATATTGCATTTAGCTTCAAAGTGGCTAGCTGGTTTGTTGTGGGCCGTCTTATTGGCTTGTTTCCACACAAAGGAAACAGATGCAAAGTCTTGGGAGTCTGAGTTCTCTTAAGAAAATAAATGCATTAGGTCTGTAGAAAAAAGAGGGTGAGAGAGGGGATGGTAGGGGGGGGTCGGGTGGGTGGGTGTGGAACAGAGAGAGAGAGGGAGTGAGAAAGTAAAAGAGAGAGGGAGGGGGAGGGGTTTAATGATGTGGATGCCAAACTGCCACATTAATAAACAGATTATGAACTGTTTGTTGTTGCCTTCATGTCTGACCTCAGGGCCAGACTTGACTCAACTCTACAGCCTTCTGCCGACCAGCTCCACCACCTCCTGACCAGTCTACTCGACCTCCACGCCCCTGTCATCCGTCGCAAGATCTCCAGTAGGCCTCCATCACCGTGGTATGCTTCTGTGGCACCTGAGGTGACTCAGGGTAAACAAGAACGCCGCCGTGCAGAGCGCCAGTGGGTTAAGACTGGACTTGAAATTCACAAACAGATTTTTCGAGCCATGAACAAAATTGTGTCTGACATTATAGATAAGGCCAAATGCTCTTGTTTGAATGCCCAAATACTCGCTTGTACCACTTCACGTCAATTGTTTAGTTTAGCCAACTCCCTCCTTGGTAAACCAAAGTCCACACCTCTACCTTCCTCTATCCCTGTGTCTGAACTCCCTCAACGTTTCTCTGATTTCTTTCACAGCAAGATAGCCACCATCCGCCACAATCTTGATTCTCAATCTGCTCCACCATCAACTGACTCTGTCCCTGATCCCTCCTTTTCTGGCAGTATGTGGTCTGAGTTCCGTTCTGTTTCCACTGATGAGGTTAAGAAGATTTTGACCCGAACTCAGACTAAAACCTGTGAACTAGACCCTCTACCTTCATCTCTCTTCTCCCAGTGTCTTGATGATCTCCTTCCTTACTTTACATCCATCATCAATGAATCTCTATGTTCAGGCCGCTTTCCAACTCATTTCAAATCTGCAGTTGTCAAACCTCTCTTGAAGAAGCCTAGTCTTGATCCTGAAAATCTAAAGAACTATCGGCCTGTCTCTAATCTTTCATTCCTTTCTAAGCTTACGGAAAAGGTGGTTCTTAAACAGCTGTCTGACCATCTTCAGGTAAATGATCTCTACTATCCAAACCAGTCTGCTTATCGAGCAGGTCACAGTACTGAGACAGCCCTCTTAAAGATAACGAACGACCTGCTCACTGCCTTGGATGAAAACAAGGTTTCTCTTCTCTCTCTCCTTGATCTTTCTGCAGCGTTTGACACTATCGACCACTCCATCCTCATTTCTAGACTTCACACCTCCTTTGGTCTATCTGGGGCTGTTCTTTCCTGGTTTTCTTCCTACCTCTCTGATCGCACACAGAAAGTTGTTGTCAATGGTTCTCCATCTCTTCCAAAAGGTCTTCAGTTCGGTGTGCCCCAAGGTTCAGTCTTAGGCCCTATCCTTTTTGTTCTTTATACCCAACCTCTCTCCGCCATCATCAACCAGCATTCTATTCTACATCATAGCTTTTCTGATGACAATCAACTGTACATTTCTGCCCACCTGAGTCAATTAGATCAAATGATTTCTTCTTCTAAGTTGTGCATCTCTGCTGTTAAAACATGGATGTTTTACAACAAACTGCAACTGAATGCTGATAAGACAGAGATGATTCTTGTAGCCTCTAACCACACAATTAAAACTCAGGTTCTCCCAGGTTCTGTCGACATTGATGGCACTGAGATCAAGCTATCGGCATCTGTCCGCAATCTAGGTGTTACTTTGGACCAAACCCTTTCTTTCAAACAGCATGTTTCCAATGTTTGCAAGGCTTGCTATCTAGAACTTCGAAGAATTAGTTCAATCCGCCGTTTCCTCTCTCAAGATGCCCTGAAGACTCTAGTATGTGCTTTTGTTCTGTCTCGCCTTGACTACTGTAACTCACTTCTTGCTGGCTGTCCATCAATTCTCATCTCTAAGCTCCAACGGGTCCAGCACAATGCTGCTCGTCTCATTTCTCGCTCCCCTAGGTACGATCATATCACTCCGGTTCTTCGTTCCCTACATTGGCTCCCAGTTCAATCACGTATTGACTACAAAATTCTCCTCCTTGCCTTCAAGTCACTGAATGATCAAGCTGTATCTCTCTGATCTTCTTCATCTCTATGTCCCAGCTCGCCAACTACGTTCGTCTTCTGATTCTCGTCTCCTTTCCATTCCCTCCATCCGTCTCAAATCTGCTGGCCAACGTTCTTTTTCTTGTCAAGCACCATCTCTGTGGAATTCTCTGCCTTCTCCTCTCCGACACTCCAACTCAGTCTCCTCATTCAAAACCTCTCTTAAAACCCATCTTTTTCCTGCTGCACCCTAAATATTTGATCAGTTGTCTATCGTTGTGTGCACGTGAGGGAAGATTGAATAAGAGGTTTGTGCTGTGTTTTGTGGTGCGTGTGTGTGTTGTGTGTGTGTGTGTGTGTGTTGTTGTGTGTGTGTGGTGTGTGTGTGTGTGTGTGTGTGTGTGTGTGTGTGAGTGTGTGTGTGTGTGTGTGTGTGTGTGAGCATGAATGTGTGCTTGTGTGTGTGCTGTGTGAGCTATGAATGTGGTGCTTGTGTGTATTTTGGTTTTGTGGGTTGTGTGTGCACGCAATGTGTGTGTGTTTGTGTGCGTGTCTGTGTGTCTGTCTGCGTGCGTACGTTGTGTGTGAGGGTTTGTTTGTATGTTGGTGTATGTGGTCAGTCCATGTGGCTCAGTTGCTGTGACTTACCGAATGGGGTATGAACGAGTTGGCGTCAATAATGTGTGTTTATGTGTGTGTGTGTGGTGTGTGTGTGTGTGTGTGTGTGTGTGTGTGTTGTGTGTGTTTGTGTGCGTGTGCGTGTGCGTGTATCGTGTGTGTGTGTGTGTGTGTGTGAGCGTGCGTGCGTGTGTGCGTGTGTGTTAGAGAGAGAGAGAGTTGCTTTGCATATGCACTGTTGGTGGTTGGTGTACTCTTGAATGTTGTTTTTTGTTATTGATGAATAACTGATTGTAAAGCGCTTTGGGTGAGGTAAAGCGCTATATAAATGTACTGTTATTATTATTATTATTATTTTGGTTTGCTAACTTTAAGGTCATGACAGACAAAAACAAAATCAGTTATTTTTGCTTACTTTGGCTTACTTATAGTTTTTAAAAATTTTAATTCCACTTCCCAATCATCTGCGCTATTATAATGATGAGTGTTTTAAAACTCTAAAGCATGGTCACCTCGGTCAATCCAATCTTGAAATTGAGTCGTCAAGAGGCAGACCACCAGGAGGGGGAAAAAAACACCTATGATTTTTGTGGTTATTATTCTTATCCGAAAACGAAGTCAGTATGGTTCTATTACAAGTGGCAAGTGGAAAAATATAGTTTAAAAAAAAAAAAAACCCTGTAAAAAAGACATAACAAAACCGTATGAAAATTAACTGGTCATTTATGTGCGCAAACACACACACACACTCTCTCTCTCTCTCTCTCTCTCTCTCTCTCTCTCTCTCTCTCACACCTCCTATGTTATAGGCCGGAGGCCTGAAACATTAAAAAAATTTGTTCAATTGTGTTGTGCTCTCTCTCTCTCTCTCTCTCTCTCTCTCTCTCTCTCTCTCTCTCTCTCTCTCTCTCTCTCTCTCTCTCTCTCTCTCTCTCTCTCTCTCTCTCTCTCATTCACACACACACAAAATTACACAAACAAGGATTATTCCAAACACCACCACCCCACCCCCTAACAAAAAAACAAAAACAAATACATCTTTCAACAGAACACAGTCATTATAAAACCCCACTTCCGTTTCCAACGCAGCTTTCGCAGCACGATGAGAACAAAAACCGGGAGCAGGGCAGAAGTAAAAAGCGGGACATTATTTGGGAAGCAGGCGGGGGGAAAAAAGCGGGAAATCATTCTAGGTGGAAACATCAGCACGAGACTGTAGCCACCAGAGTATCATGACGGCTAAGCCAGCGTCCCCAGGCATCAAATATTCAGCAGAAAACTTTTTGTACCATTGGCGCCTTCGCCCGCTAGACCCGTCCTGTCTGTATTAAATTATTCATCAGTCGAGGAAAACACATCTCTGATTCTGCGGAAGGGAGTGGGGGGGGGGTGGGAGGGACTGAGGGGTGTTCGTTTTCAGTTTTCACTGGTCTCCCCGCTGCGCACAGCCAACACATTTCAATTTCAGAGGAGCTCAAAGGAGAAAAATTATTTTGAAGATTTTTTGGAAAAAAGGCAGGAGAATGGGCCGATAAGTCAGAAAGACAGCAGATGATAGAAAGTAAAGGGAAAAGGCAAAGAAATGAGAGTGGCAGATTAGAGGAAGTTACAAGCACAGAACTTCCAGAAGGTGGGGGAACTATTTTTCTCTCCATGGGGAGAGAGGGGTGGCCAATGATTCTAAAACAGAATGGACACTGTATTTTACGGGCAATGAGGAGCACCCTATTATAAGCCCCGCACCCCTCAAATTGGACACAAAATTCTAGTTTTGTTAAGTGCAGGTTCTAAGCTTTCTTACAATATTATTGGTCATGTTATAAGGTACAGGGGTCTAAGTTTCTTTGGGGAAAAGTATGGCTTTACAGTCCGTAAAATATGGTAGATGACATCCAGAGTGTGTCTATTAGTAGTTCAGTTACCAGACATAATGCTTGTTAGTAGCTACAGTTAACAGAACTGATCATGTTAGTTAATAATGCCTAGTTTATAGTGTGTGTGTATGTGTGTGTGTGTGTGTGTGTATGTGTGTGTGTGTGTGTGTGTGTGTGTGTGTGTGTGTGTGTATGTGTGTGTGTGCATGCGTGTGCGTGCGTACATGCGCGCGTCTGGAGAGGAGGGCATCCAGACGTTACTCTGGACCTTCATCAAATCAGCGGTCAATGTATGGGTGGGTTAAATACACCAGCTAACAATAATAATTTAATAAAAACACAAAGCAAAACAAAAGAAGAAAAAAAGTCATCGATTTGAAATACATCAAGATCTGCCCAAAACAAGATATCCGGCCAAAAAAATAAAAATCTCGTGAAAGCTTAATTTTCCCTTCAGCTTACAATTTACTAATGGTCTCAATACATGTGACCACTTTTCACTCTCTCCATGGCAACAGAGTACAGTGATAGCCGGTCATAAGATCACTTGCATATATTGATCACTATATTGCCAAGGAGAATGAGTGAAAAATGTTCACTTGTACAGACACCTTAACCACAACAAGCAATAACACTAATTTTGATAGTTAGGGGCCTTAGCTTTATTGCTTTGCAGAAGATAGTGTAAGGTAAGAAGAGACAATCTCTGTTCGGTATCCAAGGCCAGTTCCTTAGGAAGATAGAGGGCACAAATTGGATCCAGGTGTAAATGGGCTGTAAAGGATAACCTACTACACACAGGCACCTCTGTGACTGTGTGTGTGTGTGTGTGTGTGTGTGTGTGTGTGTGTGTGTGTGTGTGTGTGTATGTGTCACTGTGTGTGTGTGTGTGTGTGTATGTGTGTATGTGTCTGTGTGAGCGAGAGAGAGAGAGAGAGGGAGAGAGAGAGAGAGTGTGTCTGTATGTGTGTGTGTGTTCATGTGTGTGTTCATGTGTGTGTGTGTGTGTGTGTGTGTGTGTGTGTGTGTGTGTGTGTGTGTGTGTGCGTGTGCGTGCGTGTGCGTGTGTGTGTGCGCGTGTGCGTGTGTGTGTGTGTGCATGTGCGTGTGAGGGAGAGAGGAAGAGAGAGAGTGTGTGTATGTGTGCGCATACAGGCACGTGTGTGTGTGACTGTGTGTGTGTGTGTGACTGTGGCATTGACAGGCAGACAGCGAGACATTCATGAGAAAGAGAGATGGAGACAGAAATCCAAACACACATACTAGAGACAAGAGACAGACACTGAGACCGAGAGAGATGATAAATTTAAAGATAAATGAGACACAGAAACAATCCACAAACAAGGGCATCCCCGAGCGGCAGATATGTCCTTTGCCTGCCCCGCCCTGTACCTCCCTTGCCCCTCACATCTTAGGCCCCCGTCCTCCTTGTGTCCTTTGGGTGATGCACCTACACACCCTTCACGGGGTGCAAATCTTTTTCTGGGATGCACACCCTTAATTGGTGGGGTGTACACCCTTAACACTGAGACATGTCTGCCGCTCGGCGACATTTAAGCCCCATGTGGCACATTTTGTTCTATGATGTCTTTTACTTTGAGTATTACTAGACCCCCTCCTTTACCGGGATGTACACCCTTAATCAATGGGGTGTACACCCTTAACTCGGAGACATGTCTGCCATTCGGCGACATTAAAATCCCTCGTGGCATAATTTGTACTGCAATGTTTTCTACTCTTCTTTTTACATCCCACACAAAATTTGGAGTGATTGTATACAGAATTTCACGAGATATAGGACGGTGAAGAAAAACGGAAACATGTCTGCCGCTCGGCGACATGGTATTTCCGAGGGATAATCTTTGTACGAATGTGTTACACTGTTAGTCTGACATCCTCACACAAAATTTAATGGGATTCTGTCTTCTAGTTCACAAGATACAGCTTTCACAAGAAATATATAGCGCAAAGGAAATTTTGGTTTTCAAGGTCACACTTCAAGGTCAAAGGCAGCATGGCGATAATTTATGCTCGGATGTTTTCTACTCTAGGGTATACAGTACCACACACAATCAGAAGCACTTATGTCAAGTACAAATGCGGAAAATATGGCTTAAAACCCAGTTTTTAGACCCCTACCACTTTCAAGGCCTACCGATCTACCTGACCTTGACCTTGATCGGTATGCTATCATCAGAACGGCCATAAGCCAAAGTACCTACATGCCAAGTTTGAAGACTCTAAGACCAACGGTGTGGAAGTTATGGCCCCTTAATGATTTCCGGTTTTCAAGGTCATACGCCAAGGTCAAGGTTACGATGGCAATAATTTATGCACGGATGCCTTCCTCTCATGGTGACACACCACCACACAAAATTTGAAGCGATTTGGTCAAGTGGTTCGGGAGATATCCTTGGAACAGACAGAAGAGAAAAAAAGAGAGAAAAAAGAAGAAACACACACTAACAAAAACATACTCCTTTGCGATCATAGATAGGCAAAGGACAAAAAAGAGAGACAGAGACAGACAGACCAGCAGACAGATTCGCAAAAAGACAGACCTTGGGAATCAGAGGGGAAGGGGACAACAGGCTGAGTTAAGCAGGCAGACGGCCAAAAAACATACCAGGCAGTCATCCACTTCCTGCCACAACACCACCCCCTCCACCCCACCCCCTCTTTCCCTCCCTCCCCTCCCCCACCTCCTCACTCATCTCTGCTGATGCTTTATGCCCAGAGCTTTGAAAGGAACTTGAGCCAAGTGCAGGTAGGTTAAAAAAAAAAAAGCAGCAGCACAAGCCCTCTCCCCCACAGGTGTATCTAGGTATACATGCTGTAAGCTTTACATTACTTGTGCACAGTAACATCGTAAGAACCCATCCTTTCTAGTAGGTTCCAGTTTTTATTTAATCACAGC
>CM065687.1:56047109-56059609 GCA_017654935.2 Phymorhynchus buccinoides
TGCAAGAACCATTGTTGTATCATTTTCCGTTCCAGAGTTAAGTGCATTTAAAGTTAATAGGGTGAGTGCCAGCCATTTTGAGAAAACACAGTCTATAAAATCTATTTAGCTGAAGAAAGTGCATTGATGTAATCGTTTTAAAGCACTTATAAGACCATTTAGAGACCACATTAAACATTATCCTCTATAAAAATTAATATGAAATATAAGATGTTAGAGAACACAAAAATACCCATAACTCGCAATTGACCAAAAAATTAGATTTTTGACTTTGCAGGTCTGTTGTGACAAACTAGCCCAGCGACTTAATGTCCCTTTCGTGGTGCGGGGCCACATGCTCTATCCTTTCCTGGAACACACCCACAATCACACATGGTGAAAATCACCACAAACACGTATTCTATCCTTTCCTGGAACACACCCACAATCTCACACAGATCATCACAAACACATACTCTTTCCTGGAACACACCCACAATTGCACAGAGTGAAAATCACCACAAACACGTACTCAATCCTTTCCTGGAACACTCCCACAATCTCACAGAGTGAAAATCACCACAAACACGTACTCAATCCTTTCCTGGAACACTCCCACAATCTCACAGAGTGAAAATCACCACAAACACATACTCTATCCTTTCCTGGAACACACCCACAATCACACAGAGCGATAATCACCACAAACACATATTCTATCCTGTCCTGAAACACACCCACAATCTCAGAGTGAAAATCACCACAAAGACATACTCTATCCTTTCCTGGAACACACCCACAATCACACATGGTGAAGATCACCACAAACACATACTCTATCCTTTCCTGAAACACACCCACAATCGCAAAGAGTGATAATCACCACAAACACATGCTCTATCCTTTCCTGGAACACACCCACAATCACACACAGATCACCACAAACACATGTATACTCTATCCTTTCCTGGAACACACCCACAATTGCACAGAGTGAAAATCACCACAAACACGTACTCTATCCTTTCCTGAAACACACCCACAATCACCACAAACATGTACTCTATCCTTTCCTGAAACACATCCACAATCACCACAAACACATACTCTATCCTTTCCTGGAACACACCCACAATTGCACAGAGTGAAAATCACCACAAACACGTACTCTATCCTTTCCTGAAACACACCCACAATCACCACAAACACGTACTCTATCCTTTCCTGAAACACACCCACAATCACCACAAACACATACTCTATCCTTTCCTGGAACACACCCACAATTGCACAGAGTGAAAATCACCACAAACACGTACTCTATCCTTTCCTGAAACACACCCACAATCACCACAAACACATACTCTATCCTTTCCTGGAACACACTCACAATCATATACATAACATACATTATGTAAAGTAACATACATAGAATACTTAGTTATAAACATGCCTTTTGTCAACACATTTAAAACCATATATGAGCCTTGATGAACAGCTTGGATTAAGAAAATTGAAGTATACACAGTCAGTGGGTACATGAACTTACCAAAGTGGCGTTGACATCATTGGAGTCAGCATTGGGGTAGGGTGTGTAGACAGCCAACGCCACACAGTTGGCAAAAATAGTGATCAGAATCAGGAACTCAAAAGCTGTGCAATTGGTCAAGGAATCTTTGACAAACATTTCATTTCTAATAGTGTATTGTAATATTTTCATGTATAATGAGGGATTAATGTATCTATCCACACAACAGAAACCAAGAGACACATCTATACAGGACACACACACACGCACATAGTGACACACACAGAGACACATTTTAGAGACTGGCTGAATAAATCAATCATTGACATACATGTATGTATGCATCAGAACACAGGATTACTTAATTACCAAATTTAAGAATTGCAGCCAACATGCTGCATCCATGACGAAACAGAGAAGAGTTCTACCAAAGAGTAAAATATCTGCTGACAATTATCATAAACCTAATTTCTTAAAATTGTAAAAAAAAATCAACATAATTCTTGTTGATCATACTATTAACCTCTTGGCTGCCATAACGTATCACATACTGACTTGACGTCATCAGATGATTAGAAATTACACTGCTATTCTGTTCTTTTGCTCTTGCACAGTCAAGAGTTATACCCCCAGACCATTTTGCCAGATTGGCTCTATCAGTTGTCTTTTTCATGTCATGATTTGTACAATGAATTTTTCTTTAATTTTCTCTGGCAGTCAGTTAAAGAAAAAATCATTGTACAAATCATATCATTGCACCAAATGTTAGTCCAACACTGCCCCCACCCCCATTCCCTTCCCCGCCCCCTACCCCACATATTTATCAGAAATACTTTGTAAGAAGAAAGGAACAAACAAATTAAAGATCAACATTGTCTCCGATTTAAAACAAAATTGAAAGCAAAAGTACATTAAGAACTATAGAATGTCAACTATTGTCACCCATACACGCACACACAGGCACACACACACACTTGCTCAAACATGCAAGGACACACGCACACATCCCGGCATGCATACACCCACACCTACACCCACCCACCTTTACCCACCCCACACACACGTGCGCACACCCTCATAATCTCACGCATGCATGAACATTTTAAAAAGAAAATCAATTTATAAACACCATTAAACACTAATTCAAAACACATACACACACAATGACACATGTTTGTTTGTGTGTGTGTGCGTGTGCGTGTCACTGTGTGCATGCATGTGTAAAGAGTGGACTTTTGATGATTCATTTTGTTTAGGTTCTTCTAAATCAGTGATGTCCTGAGGCCCTGGTCATAGCACATTGACCCATTAACCCTTTCACCGCCAGCCATCTTTGAGCCAACATTTTCCATTAAGTTTACTTGGCTTCGGAAAAGATTTCGTCTGCAATATTGTGCGATTTCTCTGACACGTTTAGAATAGGGTCAATCCTTACTGCCCAATTTTTGGAACACAATATCATGGAATAATAGACCCTGATTTCAAGAGTTGTAATGACATGGGTGATAAATCATTATGGTGCAAAAATGCGACATTGGCGGCGAAAGGGTTAAAATCTAAAATGTCCTATTGTGTTCTCCCCTGTCAGGACAAATAATTATGTTTGATAAAAATTTTAACACTGTCATGCTTTGTCTTATAATATTGATTTCTGCAAGAGCCAGAACATTGTCCTATTGATTTATCTTGTCTCAGGACAGTTTGTCCTATCAATTTTCGATCCTCTGTACATCACTGTAAGTACCACAAATGCCTGCCGTACAAAGGAGTTCACTTTTTTTTCACCTGCTCAGTACCGGTAATAAGGTGCTCAGATAATCGAGCCACAAACAAGATGGGAAGATTTTCTTTAAAATATTATGCTTTCCAATATCACATTAAATCTTGATTGAGAGACAGAAGAGCATTGAGGGAAGCCCTGTTATTACCTAACATTCCCAACCTTTGAACTTTTCTGTACCTTAGATCAATTAAGAATCTAGTTAAAGAGATAGTTTGCTTAGGGATGTGGGGGGGTGAGTATGGGGGTAGCGTTCGGGAGAATTCCAAACTTTGAGTTATTCTTTTACGACCTTGGAATAGGATTATAATAATAAAAAATAACGTTTCAAGTTTCATCTAAAGGACTTTAAAGGGGACCAGAGGCATTGACATAGATTTTGCATCAACTCCAATTAAAAAAAAAAAGAATTCTGCACTGGCTGCATGTCTCGAATAGAAATTAAACCATGGATGATGGAGCGATTAACTGCAATCCGAGACCAACCAGGCTCCTCATGCTACTGTTAAAATGAAGATGTATGGCTTTTGTCCCACAGATCTCCGACAGACGGAGAGGACGTCATACCGCACATATTCCAGCACAGCTTGGCATGCTTGTCATTTTCATGGTGTTTGCTTTGCCATGCACGCTACCTTAATGGACAAACCTGGTCTCAGTCCAGGTTATGTCAGTACATCACTATGGAAACTTCACAGGCACTCACTGATATACTGCGTGCGGTAGAAAATGGAATTATCATGTTTTCATTCCCAACCTAAGGACAGCAAACTTAGTCTGAACTTGTAAAACATGTTGATGACGTCCATGGTTATTACGGTGGAAATCAGTTAACTCAAAAACGGATATCCCCAAAAAATAATAATCATTCACAATATTTTCTTTGGTTCCAGTTTTAATTTTTCTAGTGGCAAAACAAAACCACAAAAAATCTCAAATTATTAGCTATCTCAAAATAAAAGTTCAGTCCTTTAAATGTTGACATACCAGATTTCCATTGTTAACTAGTCTGGACTTTGTCCTCTTTTTTTTTTCGTCTTTTATTTTTCTTTTGCATTCAGCAACACAAAAAACACCTGCAGCGCATAATCCAAAAGGAGGGGCTAGAGAGCAAGGAAAAGATAGGACCTACACCATCACTACTTTTCAAACAGAGCAAGGGAAAAAAATAGGACCTTCTTCTTCACCATCACTACTTTTCAAACAGAGCAAGGGAAAAAAATAGGGCCTTCACCATCACTACTTTTCAAACAGAGCAAGGGAAAAAAATAGGGCCTTCACCATCACTACTTTTCAAACAGAGCAAGGGAAAAAAATAGGGCCTTCACCATCACTACTTTTCTGTTTTCAAACAGAGCAAGGGGGAAAAATAGGACCTTCTTCTTCACCATCACTACTTTTCAAACAGAGCAAGGGAAAAAATAGGGCCTTCACCATCACTACTTTTCAAACAGAGCAAGGGAAAAAAATAGGGCCTTCACCATCACTACTTTTCAAACAGAGCAAGGGAAAAAAATAGGACCTTCACCATCACTACTTTTCAAACAGAGCAAGGGGAAAAAATAGGGCCTTCACCATCACTACTTTTCAAACAGAGCAAGGGAAAAAAATAGGACCTTCTTCTTCACCATCACTACTTTTCAAACAGAGCAAGGGAAAAAAATAGGGCCTTCACCATCACTACTTTTCAAACAGAGCAAGGGAAAAAAATAGGGCCTTCACCATCACTACTTTTCAAACAGAGCAAGGGGGAAAAATAGGACCTTCTTCTTCACCATCACTACTTTTCAAACAGAGCAAGGGAAAAAAATAGGACCTTCACCATCACTACTTTTCAAACAGAGCAAGGGAAAAAAATAGGGCCTTCACCATCACTACTTTTCAAACAGAGCAAGGGGAAAAAATAGGGCCTTCACCATCACTACTTTTCAAACAGAGCAAGGGGGAAAAAGAGGACCTTCACCATCACTACTTTTCAAACAGAGCAAGGGAAAAAAATAGGACCTTCACCATCACTACTTTTCAAATAGAGCAAGGACAAAAATAGGACCTTCACCATCACAACTTTTCAAACAGAGCAAGGACAAAAATATGACCTTCACCATCACAACTTTTCAAACAGAGCAAGGGAAAAAAACAGGACCTTTACCATCACTACCTTTCAAACAGAGCAAGGGAAAAAAATAGGACCTTCACCATCACTACTTTTCAAATAGAGCAAGGACAAAAATAGGACCTTCACCATCACTACTTTTCAAACAGAGCAAGGACAAAAATATGACCTTCACCATCACAACTTTTCAAACAGAGCAAGGGAAAAAAACAGGACCTTTACCATCACTACCTTTCAAACAGAGCAAGGGGAAAAAATAGGACCTTCACCATCACTACTTTTCAAACACAAACACAGACGACAGAGAGAAAGGATATTTCCACTCGGCCACCCTGATGCACAGTTTCCTGATGGGGTTCTTCAGGGTGAGGCAGAAGAGGGCCCGCGCGGGGCGCACGTTCTGGTTCTGCTGCTTCCTCATGTTGGCTCTTTTCCTCTGCATAGCAGCCGCCCCGGCGGCGGCGGCTAAGGCTGTGTTCCACCCGGTGCTGAGGGCACGCCCCGACTCTGTGGTGGTCAGCGGGATCCCAGTCAGACCCTGGGTGGTGGTGAAGATCTTGGAGGGGGACTGGGGCAGCGGGAGGTGGTTGGGAGGGGGTGGAGGGGGCCCCACTGCAGGCTGGTGGAGCCTGGGGTCTGTCCCCTGAGGGGTGTGGGTGTGGGCTGGGCTGTAGTCCTCGCTGCTGCCCCTGGCGATGGAGGGCCGGGGTGAGGGCCAGTCATGGTGACCCCCTGCAACACACAGAAACACAACGCAGACATTAACAACAATCAGTGTTCATGAGGGCCAGTCATGGTGGCCCCCTGCAACACACAGAAACACAACGCAGGCATTAACAACAATCAGTGTTCATGAGGGCCAGTCATGGTGACCCCCTGCAACACACAGAAACACAACGCAGACATTAACAACAATCAGTGTTCATGAGGGCCAGTCATGGTGACCCTCTGCAACACACAGAAACACAACGCAGACATTAACAACAACCAGTGTTCATGAGGGCCAGTCATGGAGAGACTCCCTAAAATATCAAGGTGACCCCCCATCAAATCTAGAGGCATATTTCTCGCGCTGTCTCTGACACCCTGATTTTCTATAGAAATAAATGTCTCAATATGCCAGTCATTGTGACCGCCTGGAACATATTATATACAAAGCAGGTATCAGGGCTCCCAGGGACCCTCATTTGGGTGGCAATACAAAGTACTATAACCCTAAAATGTACAGGGGGTCCCAGGGAGGCACTATAAAAATGGGCAAAATAACAAACCACAGTCTTTGCATTCCAAGTTATGACCTATCTAGTATCATAGTATCAAGGAACTTTTAACATCCATTGTTTTCACTACTTGGCCTAGTTCACTGAACTAATTTTCCCAAATGTTTCACTTTCAGTCTCTTCTCTCTCCCTGACTGTCATAGACCTACTCTGTGCATACTGTGTGGTGTGTGTGTGTGTGTGTGTGTGTGTGTGTGTGTGTGTGTGTGTGTGTGTGGGTGTGTGTGTGTGGGTGTGTGGGTGTATGTATGCGTGTGTGGGTGTCACAGTGTGTGTGCGCACACATGCATTCATGTGTCGTGAGCACATTTCTGAAAACTTCTGTCATTGTGTCAAGCTACTCATCAGGTGCACTTCAAATAAATATTCTTTATAGCATTCTCAATGTCATTGGGAGCCTCTATCCCTCCTATAGGACCTCTATACCGTAAGTAAAGGAGTCCTTGGGACCCTTTGCTTTGCGGGACGATTGGGAGCCCTGGGTATTCACAACAAAGTTTGGTGGCCTCTGGGCTTTAGTGTATCTCTCAATCTTTTATTTTTTGGTTTGTCCACACGCGCGCGCGCACGCGCACACACACACACACACAAAATGGGTTGCTTAGGTGGAGTTATTGTCCTTAACCCTTATACCAGGCGACGTTTTATTTAGAGGCCGTTTCTTAGCAACGTCATAAATCAACACTTTGATTGTTTTGCCACAAAGTTTGGAATGGGTGTGTGGGAGGGATACTACTTCTACCGGAAGAAAGAAAGTGCCTTAAAAAGGCCTGACAAGAAACATTAAAACAAAGAGACGACAGATCAAAGAAAAATACAAATTTTAAGGCAAGCTAAGTGTGGTCTGCTGGATCATTACACTAGCCATACAACAAATGCAATCAGAATTAATCCATATTTATTTTCATTTAATATTATTTACAGACAAAATCACAAAACTACAGCTTTGGTGCAACTGTAATGGTTAAAGACTTCACCGGTAACATGAGCGAGCCGGGTTCGATTCCCTGCAGGACACATTTACGCGTGTAGACTGGCACAGAGGTTTAGGTGGAACGCGTTCACCTCATATACAATCAACCCCAAGTTCGAATTTGGATGCAGAGGATTTTTTGATCTGAACGGTCTGAACGTGGAGTCTTTCAGATGAGACAATGAATCCCTCATTGAGCTGATCATCTGGGCAGCAAGTCTCCTACACAAGTCAACTGTTTAGTTGGAAATCCCCCACAATATAAGTGTCATAATCATCAAATAATTGATGGAGGATGCTATATGTAAGAAGAAGAACCGAGGTCCTGTGTGCCCATGCACTTAGCACATGCTAAACCCAGTGGTAACGAAAAAGTTGTCATTTGGTCAAAATGTACCACCACCACCCCTTCCTCCCTCCCCTTCCTCATCAGTCACACAAAAATTGCATGCAAATTTAAATTTTAAAAAGTGACGCACCTCTGGTTGCGACACACTCTCCAGATGGGAGCAACCCGAATCTCACAGAAACGACTGTGACTATAAAGTACCAAGGCAAATACCAATATATCAAAATGGTGAAATCAACAAAGGCCAAAACATAACCTTCTAAGGTTTAAAAAAAAAGTCAGCTTCTTGATAAAGGTAAAGATGTGCCCCCCCCCCCCCCCCCTGCATTTCTCGGTTAATTCTATTTTTCCGTTTTTGCCTTTCTTACCATACATAAAGCTGTATTTTAGGAACATTTTTAGCTAATAACCTTTTTGGAATACTAACCCTAGCCCTAAACCTAACCCTACCCCCCACTATGTACTGCAGTACACCGCGATTTGTCACAATTGTGGTTCGTTGCGTTTTTCCGTCTTATAGGGTGGGGGTAGGGTTAGGGTTAGGGCTAGGGTTAGGGTTAGTATTCCAAAAAGATAATTTGGTGAAAATGTTCCTAAAATACAGCTTTATGAATTGTAAGAAAGGCAATAACGGAAAAATACAATTAATCGAGAAATGTAGGGGGGGTGGCACATCTTGACCTTTACCGAATGATTTTATGTAATTGAATTATTTGGCTCCCTGTGGGGATACTGGGGGATCTTTCGTAAAAATAGTTCCCCCACCTTCTGGAAGTTCTGTGCTTGTAACTTCCTCTAATCTGCCACTCTCCTTGACTCTGCCTTTTTCCTTTGCTTTGTGTCATCTACTTATCTTTCTGACTTATTGCCCTTTTTTTGAAAAAAAAATCTTCCAAATAATTTTTCTCCTTTGAGCTCCTCCGAAATCAGAATGTGTCGGCTGTGCGCAGCGGGGAGACCAGTGAAAACTGAAAGCCAGACACATTATGGCCATTTGGCCTGGGAACGCAGAAAATGAAGAAGAATTATTTGTTTATTTCTTTCTATCTTGTCCAAAAGCTTCATAGAACTAGTTTTTGTGGCACTTCAGTTTGGAACAGAATGGTAGAGCTCTGGTAGTCTACTTGCACTGAAATTGGTTTAAAACTAGCCCCTAGATCTAATGGAATGTAAGCTTTCAGTGACATGCACGTGATGACTGCTGCTAACATTTTATCTTATGAATGCAAATTGCCCAAACATTGAAACAATGTTATTCTTGTGCCTTTCAAACAAGGTGTTAAAAATTAGAGAAAAAATGCAGTGATAATACACTGATAATAATCAAGCCAACAGCAAATGAGTGACATTTTACTGTATCCTATGTTACTAATTGAGATTTATTTCACCATGATCAAAACCGAGTGCACGGCAAGTATCGGGACGCGTAAAAAAAAGTCGTCTGCTACGAAATTTGTTAGCAATCAGTGTAATAACAAAGTTACCGAATAAATGACTTCAAACAAACCCAAAACGATACTGCGTACAGAACTAGACTTCATACAGCTAAGCATGACAGGCCTACTGCCATGTTCGTAAGCATGACAAGTCACATATAACAATCATGTCTGCGACTGCTGCAGAGGCAGGCACTCAGAATCGTAGCAGACGGCTTTTTCAGTCTCCGGCCCAACACTGTCACGTTTATTTCAAAACAAATATTGAAGAGAACACATTCACAAACCTGCTGGCGATGAGGCCATGCTTAGGAACACACTGACGAGAATGTTCCTGAGAAAAGCACTCCAACTATCCCTCGTTTTCGTCCATTTTTTCGATAAAACCACAAAATTGATCATCCATCCGGGCACTTTGGTGCCGCACCATTCTTCTGTGAGCTTAGGTAGGCTAAAAGAGCTTGATTCTGAGATCGGAGTTAGGCAACACCGTGCTGCGCTCTAGGCCTTCCTTTAGTTGAATAACAAAAACCATGTCAGTTTTGAAATTAAGTACCCTGCTGTTTTATCATTTTCTCACAATCTATAAATTTATAATTCTGATAAAAAAAATACGCTTTGTTTCTTCTTTTTTTTACCTGTAGTGAAATACGTCATTTTTGGATTAAAAAAATCTCACTCAATCATCGTCGAGTTGCATGCTTTTCAAAACAATACAATCTTATCGGTTAGCGTCAATTTAATAAATCAGTAGGTGTTTTTTTTTAAACGCAGAATGTTAGTTATGACCAATTGATTATCAACAGCTTGATAACCCCCATTTTTTATTCGCCGCGGATTTATAAAATGGCGGCCAAGCTAATCGATGGTAGTCTGCTAGGCTTTTTTTAAACAAGAAAGTAATCGATTACGATGTTTATCTAGTTATGTAATTTGTTTAGAAATACAATAAAGTAACTGAAGTGTAAATATCTACGTATATTTTACTGTTGTTAATATCGTTCAAAGCTCACAGCACTGGCAGTGCAATCCTAGATATACACTGTAATACAATGTGGCTTGTGTAGTTTCACTTTCGTTTTTAAACTTTTTTATTTTCATAATAATGTAATTACAATACATACAAGACAAATAGCAGGTCTACTTCACAAGCACAATACATTAGATACATGCGCATACATACACATCTACATGGACACACACACACACACTCTCTCTCTCTCTCTCTCTCTCTCCTCTCTCTCTCTCTCTCTCTCTCTCTCTCTCTCTCTCTCTCCAGCTCTCAATTCATCCGGATGCAGTAACATAGTTTCACTTTCGTTACTACGTCCACTGAGTCACTGCCACTGGCTCACATAACTTCCACACACACGCGCGCATACACCACTACGCCCGCATCTCCGACTTGAGTCCCCCCCTCCCCCACCCCCTCCAAAATCGTCAGGCCTTAGTGCTACATGCTAATGTTATGTTGGATTAGTAAAACAACTTGGTGTAGCAGGTGTGTGTGTGTGTGTGTGTGTGTGTGTGTGTGTGTGTGTGTGAGAGAGAGAGAGAGAGAGAGAGAGAGAGAGAGAGAGAGAGAGAGAGAGAGAGAGAGAGAGAGAGAGAGAGAGAGAGAGAGAGAGAGAGAGAGAGAGAGAGAGAGAGATGAAAAGCAAGACGTTCAACCTTCTTGTACTTCACGTGTTTACCTTCCTTTACTGTAAGGCGAATAACAATCTATTGATACGACAATGAGAAAGGTGTTGTTTTTTAAGTACAAATTTGTTTTTCCATTAAAACGAAATCCAACAGATTTCAGTGTCAGTCTTTGCAAGCCATGAATGCAGAATGAAACCCACCGAGACTGAATGTATATATCCCCCCTTTAATTATGATGGTGATTCCTGTCTTGATTAATTATTAGTACAACGTACATGCGCTCACACAGAATAATGCATTTTACACTTCCATGGTTAACATTATGGGGGTGCCAAAACAAAGCTTCGTTATGCTGTTTAGCAGTGGTATACTCTGCTTGCATTATGTAAAGATGTAGAGCAGCAGCATAATTACAGGCTGTGCAGACTGCGTTGATTCTACATACAAACTAACTCCAACTGGGTCCCCCCCCCACCCCCCCCCCCCCCCCCCCCCCCGCCTGCAACATTAAACTCCTCCGGCTCCTGCATGCCCCCTCTCCCAAACACACATACACACACACACACACACACACACACACACACACACACAGTGACACGCACACACAAAGCACCAAGCTGTGCAGACTGCGTTGATTCTACTTACCAACTAACTCCAACTGGTCCCCCCCCCCCCTCCTGCAACATTAAACTCCTCCGGCCATTGCCCTTCTCCCCCCCCCCCCCCCCACACACACATACACTTTGTTCATTTTATTTGCTTCCGTTGCATGTGTTTCTTGTTAATTTATGACGACAGGATGAAAAAAAAGCTTTGTTTATCTTATTCCTTTATCGTCAATAAAGATCATTTTGACTTGACTTGACTTGACACACGCGCACGCACACGCACGCACAAACACACAGACACACACACAGACACACACACACACACACACACACACACACACACACACACACACACACACACACACACACACACACACACACACGTGCATATCATAGGCTTATAATATACACTGAATTTAATCAACTGATGTGCAGACGCTATTTGAATAATGAGGAAAAGAACACCAAAAGACGTGAGCTACTGTTTCAATGCAAAATACAGAATCAGTATCGAAATATGTAAATGCATAAGCCTAAAAAAATCGCAAATACCAAATTATAATCAGTATATTAATCATAGATTATACAGCTGGATATCTCTGTATTAATTAATGGCAAGATATTATAAAAAAAAGTCACACGAGCAAAACAAGATTAATGTCTTTAGGAATTAAGGAGCCCAATGAGAAGCAAGAGGAAACACTGTTGAATTGACCCAAACGCAATATGTACAATGACTCCTTGTTTTTGTAAGCTTTTTAACACACTACGCACATGCACACGCACGCACGCACGCGCACGCGCGCGCGC
>CM065687.1:56062109-56064609 GCA_017654935.2 Phymorhynchus buccinoides
TTTTTCACGGTGGAGCGGTCTTTTGTTTATTGTACTCTATCGCGCTATAGTGACAATTTTGAGGATCTCTCTCTCTCTCTCTCTCTCTCTCTCTCTCTCTCTCTCTCTCTCTCTTATATATACCAATGTATGTCTGTCTTTCTCTCTCACAAACGCGCGGGCGCTCTCTTGCACATACATGCACGTACGCAGATACACACTCTCACAAACACATACACACGCGCACACGCACACGTGACACACACACATACATATTCACAAACACACACGCGCGCGTGCGCGCACACACACACAAACAAAATATATATCCGTTTGCATACATGCATGGACACATAGAGAGAGAGAGAGAGAGAGAGAGAGAGAGAGAGAGAGAGAGAGAGAGAGAGAGAGAGAGAGAGAGAGAGAGAGAGAGAGAGAGAGAGAGAGAGACGGACAGACATAGACAGACAGACAGAGAAAGAAGGAGAGGGATAGAGAGGGGTGGGAATACTCTCTCCCCTCCCCCCCCCCCCCTCCTCTCTGTGTGAGTATGTGTGAACAGGAGAGGCAATAGCTATTCTGGAACGTTAGGTTGAAGTTCAGTTTTTGTGTTAGTATAGTGGAGATCATGCCTTGCACAGGGTACATCCCCATTATCTCGCCATGACAACAGTTGGTGTTGAGACATGCCTTTAAAAACCAACAAATCCCCAAGGCAGCAGCACTAAGTGACAGGGCAACGCCTCTAGTTTGACTGTTAAAGTGTGATCGAGCAGCTAGAAGTGCAGCGCGTAATTCCGAGGGAACGATTCAACTTAATGTGAATTTAGATCTGCATGAATATTATAAACATATTGAAAAATTATCCAAAGATAATTTTAACAGCATGTTAATGACTTCAGACAGTCAATATTCACGCTATTGTATAAAAGGCTCAAGTACCACGAATTCCTACTTAATTTTAAAACAGCTCAAGGATACAAGTTCAAGACAAATCGTCTCTTTGATGTTTAAACTTTGTTTAAATTCTTTTAAAGCAAAATTTTCTAAAGACGTTAAGTGTATGTGTGAAAATCAAATATCTATCAATCATTTGCTCCTATATTGTCATAGAATTAAAGAACAAATCAACAAAACTGTTGGCGAATTGCTGAACCATCAAACGCCTTTAACCATTGAAAAAATCTTAAACAACTTTAATCTCCTTAAAAGGTTTTCAGAAATCCTGCACATAAGTCCTGTTGGCATTTTTCTTTGAGTTACTAATTAATTGTTGGTTTAAATTGTGTTATTATATTTTTGTTGTTAGCCATTTATAAATTAAGACACACTTGTTTAACTCTTCATGTTACATAAGTCAGTTTGAAATGTTACTGTATGCCCCCCCCCCCCCCCCTCCCTCCCATCTTATATATATCTGCTAATGTAATTTTTATATGCACTCAGTTAGATTTGTATGAATAGATGTGTAGGGAAAACACATACATAATACTACCATTCACGTACTCACACACACTCTCACCTCAATAGCTATCTGCTGTAGGCTTAATTAATTTCACACACACACATTTAAAAAAAAAAAATTTGGTCTAATATCACTTGCGGGTGAACAGACGTAAAACTAAAGAACGAACACATCACATCACAAGGTGTAGAGTGGCACAGAGGTAACACGTTCGCCTCGTGCAAAAATAAACCCGAGTTCGAACCTGGGTACAGGGGATTTTTCCTCTCACTCTGCACTAGGCCTTATGGTCTGAACGTGGAGTCTTTCGGACGAGACGATAAACCGAGGTCCCGTGTGCCCATGCACTTAGCACATGTCGCAATGAAAAAGTTGTCATTGGGTCAAAATTTACACACACACACACCCGTTCTTTCCTCATCAGTCACACACAAGTCGCACGTAAAGAAAACAAAATGGGGGTGGCGCGCCTCTGGCTGCGACGCACTCTCCAGGTGGGAGCAACCCGAATGTCACAGACACCTCTCTGACTATACAGTACTTCTTCTTCTTCTGCGTTCCCAGGCCATAAGACCTGGGTACGTATGTGTCCGTTTTCCAATTTTCACTGGTCTCCTCGCTGCATTCAGCCGACACATTCCGATTTCGGAGGAGCTCAAAGGAGAAAACTATAGTAGATTTTTTTAAAAGGCAGGAGAATGGGCCAAAGTCAGAAAGATAGTAGATTATAGAAAGGAAAGGGAAACGGCAGAGTCCAAGAGAGTAGCAGATTAGAGGAAGTTACAAGCACATAACTTCCAGAAGGTTGGGGAACTATTTGTACGGAAGACCCGCCCCCCCGGGGGAGGAGGGATATATAAAGTACCAAATACACCAATTTTAATTTTCACATTGAAAAAATTAGATGAGAAGAACATTATGCCGTACTTAGGAAAGCGATACGGGTAGGATCAGCCTATGACTATTTTCATAAAACTGAAAGAAGCAGACTTTGAGATTGAGGATCGTAAACACGAGGGGGGTGCCTTAGAAAGTACAACTTTGCCTAAATTGTGA
>CM065687.1:56082109-56084609 GCA_017654935.2 Phymorhynchus buccinoides
TAGGTCTGCGACAACCAGCCTCACTATCTAACGATCTGCCCACGTGCGTTGTGATTGATTGTCAATCATCATCTCTTCCAAACATGCCTAGTGAGTATTTTAGCAAATGTCGCTGTGGATGACAAAATGAACATCGTAAAAGGGTGTTGTAGTCTTTCGTTGCAGACTGAACAGTAAAACAAACCAAAACAAACACACCAATTATTTTACCATTTACTCAGACTTTGTAGGAGGAGAATAGAACTACAGCTTTAAAATGTGAATCATAAGGACAAAACTCAGATTCATTCTCTCTCTCTCTGTCTCTCTGTCTCTCTGTCTCTCTCTCTCTCTCTCACACACACACACACACACACACAAATACATACAGACACGGAGGGTGGGGAGAGAGAGAGAGAGAGAGAGAGAGAGAGAGAGAGAGAGAGAGAGAGAGAGAGAGAGAGAGAGAGAGAGAGAGAGAGAGAGACAGACAGACAGACACAGGGAGACAGACAGAAAGAGAGAGTATTCAAAATTAAATAGAGAGATGTACGTAACATGCCCAGAAACCCATTATCACTCCATGCAGAATTCTTTGATCCGCCATTTGCAGACACGAGCACCAATGATGCCAACGATTAGCACCGCTTAGAGTGCCTTCATACAGATAATTAAGGTACTCTAGCACCGCTAATATGCTGTGGATTGGGATGCCAGCTGGCTTTACTGTTGAAAACACATACAATGGAAACCACATCCGATCAAAAACAGGTAAAGATGCAGATCAACACCCCCTGTCACAGTCTTGGTTCATTGCGTTTTACCCGTCTTGCCTTTATCTTCTACTATTGTCGAATGTATATTCTAAAGCGTGTAAACGGATGGAAGTTAACGTTTGGTTCATTGCGTTTTACCCGTCTTGCCTTTATCTTCTACTATTGTCGAATGTATATCTTTAAAGCGTGTAAACGGATGAAAATTAACGTTTGGTTCATTGCGTTTTACCCGTCTTGCCTTTATCTTCTACTATTGTCGAATGTATATTTTAAAGCGTGTAAACGGATGAAAATTAACGTTAAATACAGAAAACAGTAGAACATTCTGGCTACAATGTCATGTGTTCTCAGTAATTGTAGAGCTTACATTTCACTCGTACGTACTACTTACTATTATATTAAGTACTATATACCATTTGCTTATTTCAATGTTATGTGCAGTGTTTTGCTATTGTAAAATTGTTGTTGTTGTGCCGGTGGAATAGATGACACGAACTCACAAAGCATGCGCCCTGTGTGCCAATAGCAGTCTAAACGAAGACTTTGGGCGTGGGGCAGGATAAACATCCCCAATCGGAAGAAGAAGAAGACGAAATGCCCCCCCCAAAGTGTTATTTAAAAAGAAGAGAAAACGATAGAGGTTTAAGTGCTCAATCTGCAGTAAGAAAGGCAAGACTAAAATAGGGAAAAACCCCCGGAAAGAACCGAGAAATTGAGGAGGGGGTGTTGCTCTGTATGTTTGCCCCCAAACATTAATATCCAACAGAAAACATAATTATCCAATGAGCGCTTCTCACCGCCAAACTGGAGATCACTCTTCCGGGATGACCCTCACTTCGTCAAAATTAATAACAGGCAAGTTTTCATCGCGCACGCGGCTAAAATGTATTTTTAAAACGTGCAAGATCGAGAGAAAACGACACAGAGAGAAAAGTGAGAACGAGTTTTGCGTTCATAGAAACGGCCTCTAAATGGAAGGCCACCTGGTGTGAAGGGATAAGGTTGATAACTCCACCTAAACAGCCCGTCAAGCGCACTTAAAACAGATGGCAGAAGGGATGTTAAAGACGTAGAAAAATAAGATTATCCAAAGGTTTAACGAAAAAAGTACAGTGCACGCACGTACGCACCCACACAAGCAAGCATATTTCTTTGTGTCTAACTGAGATCACTGTAAGGTGGATAGACGTTAAATTAAAGAACGAACAAGCAAGCACGCACGCACACTGATTAAAAAAACCCACTCAATCAGTGTAATACCAAGGATCTAGGAGCCCAAGTATTAGCAAACAATTAGTTTCCTTGTTTATATTTCTTGGAGAGCAATTGGCTTTAAGACAGAGAAAAGGAAAGCAAGAAAATAAATAGACAGATGTAAACAAGAACACATGAAGCGCTTCGGATAAAATGGACACACACAACAAGCGATCTTTGGGAGTTATTGGCGTGAGTCGACCACAGCAACGCAAATTGAGTATCAGACAACTATTTTATACCGTTTTTGATTAGGCAAGAACAGCTTGAAAACCCTAACAAAACTATCTGCAGAATGCTTAGAAGCTTAACTCTACATGTTATTGTTCTTTAGGGAGAATGACGACGCATTATAAAAATTAAAAAAGAAGAAAAAAACCACTGGCTTACTGATTCGCTCTCAGGGCTCCCAGGGACCCCCATTTGGGTGTCTGTGAAGTACTACAATTCTAAAGGACCCTCTAAAAGAATGTGCTGGGGGTCCCAGGGAT
>CM065687.1:56089609-56094609 GCA_017654935.2 Phymorhynchus buccinoides
CAATCCCTGCCAAATTCTCTTTCCCCCGTCCCCAAAGGATTCAGGTATCTGTACAGATGCAGAAGCGTGTGATCTTCAGGAATAACCAGGTAGACAGTCTGCTGAATTTGGATCTTCCGGTCAACTAACAAGTGAACAGCTCTGTAGATCAATACTGATCTTGAAGAGGTTGGTTTTTTGTTTCTTCCAATTAGTGGATGAATGACGCAATCCCAATTCCCGACAAAACATACACTATCACAATTATGGGTTTACACAAGGCAAAGTTTTAGGCCACCAACTCCTTTATTTGAACTCAAAACAAACACACACGTGACACGCCACACACACACACACACACACACACACACACACACACACACACACACACACACACACACACACACACACACACACGAACACTCACAAATGCGCACAGACAAATGCAGACACACACACACACACACACACACACACACACACACACACACACACACACACACACACACGCACGAGTGCGCGCATACACACACACACACACACACACACACACACACACGCACGCAGGCACGCTCACACGCACGCAGGCACGCTCACACGCACGCACGCACGCACGCACACACGCACGCGCGCGCAAACACACGCGCACTCACATTCATACACCCGCAAACACACACGCACTCACATTCATACACCCGCAAATACACACGCACTCACATTCATACACACGTGTACGCACACGCATGTACTAACATGTTTATTGTTAACCACTGTCTATAGGTAGCTATCACACTTATTCCGCAACTTCACTCATTGAAACGTTACACGCTCCGTCTCATAACGTGGCAAACGCACTAGATACAAACAGCTCACATCGTGTGTGCACAGACGTGACATCTTTCATTAGGCTTTTCAAGTGCACAACAGAAATCTTGGACTTATAAGCTATGACAAACTTTGATGTGAGCTGATCAATACCTTGATTGATTCAGTTGGCCCCAAATAATATGGAACAACGAAAAGGCTCCCAATGCTAGCTACCAAGTTGACTACAAGGAGCTCTTTTTTCTGGAAGGAAAGTTTTTTCAAAATGTCTTCAGGACTCAAATTTTAAATTTCCATTTAAATAAACAACGCCATAACTGTCTACAAACGACTAATTAACTTCTTAACTTACCTTTTTCTAAAAATCTAACAGCTGGGGGGGGGGGGGGGGGGGGGGGGGGGGGGGGGGGACCCACTAAAATGTCTGCATTCGAACGACATTTCGGAATAACTAAACAAAAAATAATGAATGTCTTTTGGGTGATACCCTAGCCCAATAAGCCCTCCCTCCACAAGACTCATCAAAATTCTGTTAAAATCAATAGGCCTATCCTGAATGCTATTGCTTTAAGGACAGACAGACAGACAGACAGACAGACAGACAGACAGACAAAGCAACATATCTTGAAAACATAACCTCTTTAAAGATACACTGACCCACCACGATTAAGTCCCTTGGTTTTTTCTGGGTAGCTGTGACCCACATACAAATGCCCCCAACTTGAAATTGAGGCTGTTCTTTAAAATGATGTTCGTTTTCAATTTGGGG
This sequence comes from Phymorhynchus buccinoides, assembly GCA_017654935.2. NCBI lineage: Eukaryota > Metazoa > Mollusca > Gastropoda > Neogastropoda > Raphitomidae > Phymorhynchus > Phymorhynchus buccinoides. The sequence goes on from CM065687.1 coordinate 56,091,183, forward strand.
GCATTTGTATGGGAGTCAAACCTGGTCAAAACAAGATTTCTTACTAGCTATAAGAGGGAAAACCCGTGAAACCCGTGATTTTGACACGTGATCTGGTGGATCTTTAACTTAGTGAGCAACTTGTGTAAGCTTTAATATAACCCTAAACCCTTGGAAACTTCGCTACAGTGTGAAAACCTGAAACTAGTTACAGTGGATACTTGGACATAATCTGAAAAGCAGTCAATACATAATGATTGTTCAGAAGACGGTATTCTTTTCCAAGTTTTGTAAATGTCTGTGGAGTGGGCTTAGCGGAGTCGGAGACCAAATAAGCCAAATCAGGGAACAACAACCTATCCAGAAGAAAAGGGAATCAATGCGACGTGTCACCTTCGTGGTGCCCCCATCTCTATATGCCCCCATCTCCATTGTGCCCCTGTCTCTACGTGTGCCCTCGGGCTAAGGGTAGGCTTAGGGTTAGGGAGAGCATTTGGTTTTTGGTTAGGAGAGGATTTGGCTTTTGGTTAGGAGATAATTTGGTTTTTGGTTAGGAGAGGATTTGGTTTTTGGTTAGGAGAGGATTTGGTTTTTGGTTACGGTTAGAACTAGGGGTAGGGTTTCAGGTTAGGTTTAGGGTTTTGATTATGGTCAGGATTTTGTGCCACATACAGACGGATAAATATATGAAGGGGACATAACTATTGAGACAGGGACACATAGAGACGGGGACTTACAGAAACGGGGACACATAGAGACGGGGACTTACAGAAACGGGGACACATAGAGACGGGGACTTACAGAAACGGGGACACATAGAGACAGGGACTTACAGAAACGGGGACACATAGAGACAGGGACTTACAGAAACGGGGACACATAGAGACAGGGACTTACAGAAACGGGGACACATAGAGACAGGGACTTACAGAAACGGGGACACATAGAGACGGGGACTTACAGAAACGGGGACACATAGAGACGGGGACACAACAGAAACGGGGACACATAGAGACAGGGACTACAGAAACGGGGACACATAGAGACAGGGACTTACAGAAACGGGGACACATAGAGACGGGGACTTACAGAAACGGGGACACATAGAGACGGGGACTTACAGAAACGGGGACACATAGAGACGGGGACTTACAGAAACGGGGACACATAGAGACGGGGACTTACAGAAACGGGGACACATAGAGACAGGGACTTACAGAAACGGGGACACATAGAGACGGGGACTTACAGAAACGGGGACACATAGAGACGGGGACTTACAGAAACGGGGACACATAGAGACGGGGACTTACAGAAACGGGGACACATAGAGACGGGGACACATAGAAACGGGGACACATAGAGACGGGGACTTACAGAAACGGGGACACATAGAGACGGGGACTTACAGAAACGGGGACACATAGAGACGGGGACACATAGAGACGGGGACACATAGAGACGGGGACACATAGAGACGGGGACACATAGAGACGGGGACTTATAGAGACGGGGACACATAGAGACGGGGACTTACAGAAACGGGGACACATAGAGACGGGGACTTATAGAGACGGGGACACATAGAGACGGGGACTTACAGAAACGGGGACACATAGAGACAGGGGACACATAGAGACGGGGACACATAGAGACGGGGACTTACAGAGGGGGGACACATAGAGACGGGGACTTATAGAAACGGGGACACATAGACGGGGACTTATAGAGACGGGGACACATTTACAGAAACGGGGACACATAGAGACGGGGACTTACAGAAACGGGGACACATAGAGACGGGGACACATAGAGACGGGGACACATAGAGACTTACAGAAACGGGGACACATAGAGACGGGGACTTACAGAAACGGGGACACATAGAGACGGGGACACATAGAGACGGGGACACATAGAGACGGGGACACATAGAGACGGGGACACATAGAGACGGGGACTTACAGAAACGGGGACACATAGAGACAGGGACTTACAGAAACGGGGACACATAGAGACGGGGACATAGAAACGGGGACACATAGAGACAGGGGACTTACAGAAACGGGGACACATAGAGACGGGGACTTACAGAAACGGGGACACATAGAGACGGGGACTTACAGAAACGGGGACACATAGAGACGGGGAAACGGGGACACATAGAGACGGGGACTTACAGAAACGGGGACACATAGAGACGGGGACTTACAGAAACGGGGACACATAGAGACGGGGACACACAGAAACGGGGACACATAGAGACGGGGACTTACAGAAACGGGGACACATAGAGACGGGGACTTACAGAAACGGGGACACATAGAGACGGGGACATAGAGACGGGGACACATAGAGACAGGGACTTACAGAGACGGGGACACATAGAGACGGGGACACTTAGAAACGGGGACACATAGAGACGGGGACACATAGAGACGGGGACACATAGAGACGGGGACTTACACAGAGACGGGGACACATAGAGACGGGGACTTACAGAAACGGGGACACATAGAGACGGGGACTTACAGAAACGGGGACACATAGAGACGGGGACACTTATAGAGACGGGGACACATAGAGACGGGGACACACAGACGGGGACACATAGAGACGGGGACTTACAGATACGGGGAGACATAGAGACACTTACATAGAGACAGGACACTTGGAGGGGAACACTTAGAGACGGGGACATATTGACTTGGGGACATATTGAGACAGGGGCACATAGAGACGGGGACACATAGAGACGGGGACACATAGTGACGGGGATATACAGAGACAGGACACACAGAGACGGGGCCGGGACACATAGAGACAGTGACATATAGAGACAAACTTGGGGACACATTGGGGACATATTGAGGCAGGGGCACATAGAGACGGGGACACATAGTGACGGGGATATACAGAGACAGGACACACAGAGACGGGGCCGGGACACATAGAGACGGGGACATATAGAGACAAACTTGGGGACACATTGGGGACATATTGAGACAGGGGCACATAGAGACGGGGACACATAGTGACGGGGATATACAGAGACAGGACACACAGAGACGGGGCCGGGACACTTAGAGACGGGGACATATAGACAAACTCGGGGACACATTGGGGACATATTGAGACAGGGGCACATAGTGACGGGGATATACAGAGACGGGGACACTTAGAAACGGGTACACATTGAGACGGGGTGATATAGAAACAAAATTGGGGACACATTGGGGACATTTTGAGACATATCTTAGTTTTGCATCGGACATTTGATGCGATTCGTGTATTGGGGTCTACATGAGCATAGTGAACGAAAACAGTAGTTATTTTTAGACGGAAGTATTTCACGTGAATCACGACTCACATACATCGTCACAATCCTATCGTATTGGGGTCAAATCGTATGCAGTGTTGCGTCAGAATGCTCAGGGTTCGGGTAAGT
>CM065687.1:56099609-56102109 GCA_017654935.2 Phymorhynchus buccinoides
TTGGTGTTGATCCCTACTACTTAGTACTTCCTCAGAATTATGTGTTTACCATTTTAAAATTTAGAACAACTAATAATAACTTGCCAGTAAATAAACTGCGCTACGATAATATACCCAGAAGTGAAAGAAATTGCGAAAAGTGTAGCGTACATGATGTGGCAGATGAGTTCCATTATTTGTTTGTCTGTCCCTTCTTTAATGCTGAAAGAAATATATATCTTCCACGGTACTTTTTTGTGCGACCAAATGCGTATAAATTTAATGCTTTGTTTTCCTCAAAAAATAAGAAACTTTTGATTAAGCTTAAGCACTTTGTTACAGTTATAAACAGTTCTTTTCGATGATTTGTATGGACAAAATGTAACATGTTTGTTTGTTTTTTGTAATAATGGTATAGGTATATTTGTCCTAGTTATTTCCTTGTCGTTCATAATATAGACATCACTCTGTTTTGATGTTCGATTGTTGTTTGTGGCTCAAGCCACAAACCTATAACTCACTTTGTCGGTCGGTCGGTCGGTATGTCTGTCTGTCTGTCTGTCGGTCGGTCGGCCCAAAATTGTCGCACTTCAAATCGAGGCTACACTTCAAATTGAGGCCACACTTTAAAATGATGTATTTTAAAAGCGTACAAAATAATAAACATACGTAATACAGACACTACAACAGACACGACGAGTATGCGGTGCTTCTTTTGATGAGTATAAGTAGGATACATAGTTTTAAATGTTTTCCAAAAGATATAAAAAGTTACGAAAGGGTGCAGAGATAATATTCTGGTTTACAGATTAAAATTATTGAAAAGCCAGGGGAGGTGACTCATGATTGGAGTGGTAAAAATAGACCGCGTGCCACAAACTATTGCGATTTCGCGCTTGTTTAACTATGTGTGTACTTTGTTTTATATTTATGTGCCCCAAGTGGGTATGAAATAAAACATTTGCCTTGCCTTGCCTTGCCTTGCCAGTCTCTACACAGACAGTTCATCAGATTCACGTACGGGGGACTACAAAACATGAGTGAACACAACTAGTAGGATTTCATCAGATTCATGTAGACGGTAGAATTTCACGAGAATCATGCCTCGCAAATGTCACAATCGGATCGCATTGGGATCGAATCGAATGCAGTGGGTCTGCCCAATTATTTTTTTTATTTTTTGTTTTATTCACAAGCATGTCTTCTGTCTTCCAGTATTATTTTTGACGACGGGGCATCTTCTCGTGTTTCAGCTGTAAAGATCTTCAATAAAGTCGGTTCATATTAACGGCTTTTTATTATTAATTTATCTCTCTGGCTACTACTCTTTGCTCGCTCGTTTAGTTTGTTAGAAGTTGCAAGGAGGAAAGAAAGCAGACACCATGCTTTGAGATAATGTTAACAGAAAAAGTGTGTGTGTGTGTGTGTGTGTGTGTGTGTGTGTGTGTGTGTGTGTGTGTGTGTGTGTGTGTGTGTGTGTGTGTGTGTGTGTGTGTGTGTGTGCGTGTGTGTGTGTGTGTGTGTGCGTGTGTGCGTGTGCGTGTGCGTGTGTGCGTGCGTGTGCGTGCGTGTGTGCGTGCGCGCGTGTTTTTGCGTGTGTGTTCGACGTGTGTGTGTGTGTGTGTGTGTGTGTGTGTGTGTGTGTGTGTGTGTGTGTGTGTGTGTGTGTGTGTGTGTGTGTGTGTGTGTGAGAGAGAGAGAGAGAGAGAGAGAGAGAGAGGGGGTAGGAAAGGGAGGGGAGAGGGGAGGGAGGGAGATGGAGATTGTTCGCACTCGCGCGTGTATGTATGGGATCGAGAGAGGAAGAGAGGGGAGAGAGAGAGAGAGAGAGAGAGAGAGAGAGAGAGAGAGAGAGAGAGAGAGAGAGAGAGAGAGAGAGAGAGAGAGAGAGAGAGAGAGAGAGAGAGAGAGAGAGAGAGAGAGAGAGAGAGAAGAGAAAGAGAGAGAGAGAGAGAGAGAGAGAGAGAGAGAGAGAGAGAGAGAGAGAGAGAGAGAGAGAACGAACGAAAGAACCTTTTTTATTGAGGGAAAAGATAAGCACAATACAGGCGGCTTGTTTACATCTAGCCCTCATTAAATGAGAAAAGAAAAAAAAAAGAGGAAGAAAATGTCATAAACAACTAATAATCATCATGCACATAAGATACACTACCATTTAAAAAGATAAATCAAATTGTAAGGATAAATGCAAACAAAAACACATTCACCACAACATTCGCCATGGTCATCCCGCACACTAGCATTAAATCATACACATTAAACATACATACCAATTGCGTTATACACATTACAACATACACAAAACAAAAGTAAGCAAATAATTACGTGCATACGCATAAACTCACCGACACACACACATACACAAGTACGCACACACGCACATCCCACACACAAGCATACACAATACACACACACATACCCACAACATTCGCAGGCAGACACATACACATTCACATGTATGAACGCGCACATACACACACTCACATTCAAACTCACACATGCATACACACAATCACCACTA
>CM065687.1:56107109-56109609 GCA_017654935.2 Phymorhynchus buccinoides
TTCAATGATTAGTCGCACCAATATTAATGTAATTATACTACGGGGAATATAAATCAAAATAGCGACAATACATGTATTTCTATTTTCCTTCTTAAGGAAATAGAGTCTTTTCCTCTCTGCCATTGCAAAGGATGGGCAGGCTCACTTAGAGTATCTTTCTATATTAAGGTAGGCTGCTCTAGTCTCACTACAACTAACACAAAAGTACAGGCATTCGTATTTTTTCTTCTTCTCAGCATTTATTTTGTACAGAATACTGAAGGAAAGCATGAAATTTAAGGAACAAAAATAGCTCAGTTAGTCTTGCAATCAAGTGTTTGTGCCGGTTAGAGTGTCTGTGACGTAGCTGCTCTGACGTAAATTTTCCTCCTTTGTTTGTTTTGTTGGAACCACTGCACTTTTTGGAACATCCTTTCAGTTCATGCCCTAATTTTTTAAAAATCGCTTGTAAGAAAATCAAACTCGCTTATAAGAAAATGAACTGCAAACCAACTCCCTTGTATGAAATCATTTTCTTATATCCGAGTTTACATCGCGGATGGGAGAACGAATTTGCTTCATTATAACCGAGTTTTCTTATAAGCGGTTTTCTTATATCCGAGTTTTGATAATACATAAGAAAGAAGGAGTTCAGCCGGGGAAAAAAAATTACTTTCTTATAAGCGGGTTTTCTTATAAGCGGGTTTCTTATAAGCGGGTTTTCTTATAAGCGGGTTTCTTATAAGCGGGTTCGACTTGAACAAAAAAAAATTCTAAAATAAGAAGAACCTCCCTTATAAGATTCCCTCTCTGAGACATTGCCCTTCTTGGTAAGTATTAAAATACCTCCTTATTACAACCCCCTCCCACTTAAGACCTATCTTGGGTTATTTTTCAAGGTCTTATAAGGGAGGTTCCACTGTAAAAGAGTTTACGGTAAAACATGGGTAAGTTGGTAAGCTGGTGTGTCAGCACACACGGATTCAAACAGGAAGGTTGCTAGTATTAATCAGGACAATGATATCTAAAAATAAATTACCAATGCGCAGAGAAATGATTTAGAAACCGTAATTACTGACGTGATGGTGCGTACCTGGTGTAGTCACAACGAAAATATAGATATGCCCAGCCGGCCTTTTGATGTGTGGAATCGTTTAGCCAACACTACAACGGTGATGATGTAACGTGGTGTCAGCGTTCACTTGCTGTATGGGCAGTCATCTGTGTGTCACTTTGTGATACATCGTAAATGGGAGAGAGAGAGAGAGAGAGAGAGGGAGAGAGGGAGAGAGAGAGAGAGAGAGAGAGAGAGAGAGAGAGAGAGAGGAGGGAGGGAGAGAGAGAGAGGAGAGAGAGAGAGAGAGAGAGAGAGGAGAGGAGGGAGAGAGATAGAGAGAGAGAGAGAGAGAGAGGAGAGAGAGAGAGAGAGAAAGAGAGACAGAGAGAGAGATTCACACACAATTCACAAAGTTTACTGATCCAGGCCTTCTGGCCATGTCAGAGGGGAGAAGATTACAAAAGGAAATTCATCAGTGACAACAAATCGTCAGCACAACGGAGAGAGAGAGAGAGAGAGAGAGAGAGAGAGAGAGAGAGAGAGAGAGAGAGAGAGAGAGAGAGAGAGAGATACACAGACACAAAGAGAGACAGAGAGAAAGAGAGAGGGGGAGGGGAAGACAGAAAGAAGAGAGATAATGTGTGAGAGAGAGAGAGAGAGAGAGAGAGAGAGAGAGAGAGAGAGAGAGAGAGAGAGAGAGAGAGAGAGAGAGAGAGAGATTTCCTTTGTAGGCTGATCCATTGGCTAAGACTCTTGAATCTTGACATACACACACATACAGACATATATTATTGTTTTTTTAGGTACAGTGAAACCCGCTTTATTTCAAGTGCCTTGGGACCACCAAATGACTTGAAATTATCCAAACTTGAAATTATCCGAGTGCTCGGTTAATTTCAAGTTTTTGCCTAATCTAACACAAAATTGAAATTAACCGAGCAAAGTTGAAATTAACCGAGCAAGACGGGGGAGAAAGGAATTTTTTATAGTATGGATATTTTCACATTGATTTATGTGTTTAGAAAGTGTACACTTGTATCTTTTATATACTTTACCAGAAATACAAACTGTTCTACTTTCGGCTAAATGGTGTTTCACCGTCATCATCACTGATCTCTTAACTCAGGGGCGGGTTGTTGAGGTACCACAGATGACTTCCTGACAAATCTTCCACCATCAATCCCGGTCATGTTGCTCTTGCTGCTCTTTGTGAATTCGTGAAAACAACCCCCCAAAAAATCCAGCCCTGTCCTGTCTCTTTGTCTTCCTTTAGCTATTGTGCCTTGCATGATGCTTTTTTGTGCAAGGCCATTTGATCTCGTCACATGTCCGTACCACTTCAGTTTCCTTTCTTGACGATGGTGAGCAGGTAGTCATGAGGTCCAATGATTCTGTCCCTGACTTCCTCATTTATGATACAGTATGGTCTTTGTATGATATGTTCAGGATCTTGCGGTCAAAAAT
>CM065687.1:56117109-56119609 GCA_017654935.2 Phymorhynchus buccinoides
ATTATCCAAAGACCCTATTGTCTTAGGTTTGGGAAGGAAGGTCAGACCTTATTTTAAATCTGTCACAGAAGAATCCCCAATACAGCAGATGGATTTTGTTCTCTACCCAGGTAATTTTAATGGAAATGTTTTGCTGAAATATGGCTGGCGGTGAAAGGGTTAATGTGAAGGAGTGATTTCCCTGGCCGATTTGGCACATTTTTATATAAATTTGGGCAACTTTTGGGCTGTGGATGCATTAGTTTGCGTTGATGTGTTGCTGAGATCTTAACATATTTTGTTTAGCTCTTTGTGTCCCCGTGTCTATAATTATGCCTTCGTGTCTATGTCTGATGCCTTAGAGTCAAGCTTATTATGGAACTTATTGCGAAAATCTACTAGTGACATTTTCAGACTATAACAGTAAAGGAGGAAGGAGGAGAGGATGCGAGCGTGCGTGCATACAGCACACTGTAAGTGTGTAAGCACGCGCGCACATTAAGCAAATCAACTGACTGTGTTTCGACAACCAACGTCACAATACAACTAAACACATTGGCATTCCCTGTCTTCAACTGCCTTCCAAACTAAGCATAGTTCGCCAAACATTTTTTCTTCTTTTTTCCCCTTCCAAACAGGAAAATCTAATGTAGCCCCTTGTCAAAACTTTTGTTGAAAGTAAACTTTCAAATATTACGGTGACAACAACTGTAAAAATGTAATGGGAACAAAAGACAAAAAAAGACACAAGCGCACCTAAAAATAAATAAATAATAAAGGATGCAAAAAAGACACAAGCGCACCTAAAAATAAATAAATAATAAAGGATACAAAAAAGAACAGAAAGGAAAAAAAGACAAAAATAAATCTTTGAGAAAAAAAAGGGGGAAATATCAATGATGGGGTGGTGCGGGAGTCGTAGGAGCAGAGTAGGAATGTTAATTGAATTGTGTGTTTATCGAGAGAGAGAGAGAGAGAGAGAGAGAGAGAGAGAGAGAGAGAGAGAGAGAGAGAGAGAGAGAGAGAGAGAGAGAGAGAGAGAGAGAGAGAGAGAGAGAGAGAGACAGACAGACAGACAGACAGACAGACAGACAGACAGACAGACAGACAGACAGACAGACAGACAGACATACACAGTGTCTGATAAACTACATCTTTGCCGTTTGCTTGACCGATATATGTCTGTCGTTCGCAGTGCATTAACGACCCAACAATACCGTGTGTTATTCAAGGTGGACGAAGTCTGTTGACCCATGCAATCTGCTTGGATCCCCACAAACACAACTGCCCTTTGCTGACCGCTAGCACAATTACTAGTTATTTCTGCCAAAGAGGATAGAGGGGAGGGACGAGGTGAAGAAAGAGGATAAATAACACGGGTGGGGGTGGGGGTGGGAGAGGGTGGGGGTAGGATTTAGAAAGGGTCGTGTGAGGCAGTGAGAAGAAAATGAGTTTAACGTCCTTCGACCTGGCACAGGTACATATGAATGAATGAAAATCCGTTTAACGTCCTCCGGTCTGAGACAGACACATATGGGACATTAGTAGATATAAAGATGGTGGGAACGATCCTGGAGGCAATGCCCGGAGGCAGTGCAACTCCAGGAAAGTCCCGAATTTGTTTTTTTGACATAAAGATAGTGCACAGGTACATTATGGGAGATATATAAATGTACAGATAGTGGGGCGATCCTGGAGGTACAGCTATACCAGGAAAGACCCGCTTTAACCCTTTCACCGCCAATGTAGCATTTATGCACCACAATGGCTTAACACCTGTGTCACTAAAAGGCATCAAATTAGGGCCTGTTATCCAAAGACCCTATTTTCTTGATTTTGGGAGGTAAGAATAGGCCTAATGTTATGCATGTCACAGAGGAATTCCCAAAGTTCCAGATCAAATTTTGTTCTCTAACCAGTTTAGTGTAATGGTATTTTGGGCTGAAAAATGGCTGACGGCGAAAGGGTTAAGTAGAGAAACCAGAGTAAATGTGAGGAAAGTGAGATGACATGGTAAGACTCATTTTGTTGCCTGCCAATTCCTCACAGGTGATAGATGACGTACGATCATCCATACCTTTGGCTTGTTTTTCTCCATCTATTCAATACCTTTCGCTTGTTATTCTCTACCTGGATGTTTATTAATCTAAAACAAACACACACATAGGGTAAGACGGGGTAAAAAGCCCATGGGCGGGTAACAAGCCCATGCCAATTATCTCATGAAATAAAGCAACTTTCAGTCACATTTTGCCCATGAGACGAGTGTTAATGTTTAGCATTCGTGTCATGGGCAAATTTGACTGAAATTTGCTTTATTTCATGAGATAATTGGCATGGGCTTCTTACCTGCCCATGGGCTTTTTACCCCGTCTTCCCCTACACATACACACACACGCACACGCACACGCACGCGCGCACGCACACGCACACGCACACACACACACTCTGTCAGTACAGTGACAGAACTAGACCCATCAATCATTCTCATCATCAACACCTAACTAGTTAAGGGCCAGCC
>CM065687.1:56122109-56124609 GCA_017654935.2 Phymorhynchus buccinoides
TGGTAGAACCTCATCATCATCACCACCATCATCATAAGATCATCATCATCACAGACCTCCATCATCTGCCATCAATCATCATCATGTGAATATCATCATCATCATCTCATCTCATCATCATCATCATGATCATCATCCTACCATCGTCATCAATCATCACATCAATATCAATCATCTATCACCATCATCATCATCACCACCATCCATCATCATCATCATCATCAATCATCATCATCAGTCATTGAATCACCACCATCATCATCATCATCATCATCATCCATCAGATATCATCATCGTCATATCATCATCAGCAACTATCATCCATCATCATCATCCTCATCAACATCATCAACATCATCAACAAAATCATCATTTAATCATCATCACAAAATCATCATCATCATCAACATCATCATCATCATCACTCATCAATGCAATCATCATCACCAACATCATCATCACCCCCATCATCATCATCATTATCATCACCCTCACCTCCTCATCATCATCATCCCCATCCTCATCAGCAGCATCATCATCATCATCATTATCATCACCACCCACCATCCATCATCACCCTCCTCCTCCTCCTGACCTCCTCATCATCATCACCACCACCATCATCATCATCATCACCCTCCTCCTCCTCATCATCATCATCACCATCATCATCATCATCATCACCACCACCACCATCATCATCATCATCACCCTCATCATCAACATCATCATCATCATCACCATCATCATCATCATCACCATCACATTCACATCACCATCCCATCATCATCATCATCATCATCACCACCACCACCACCACCACCACCATCATCATCATCATCGACATCACCACTACCACTACCATCAATTTAGCCAATACTCGACATAATGGAATGTGTGCACCATCCTCCTCCTCATCACCACCACCACCATGATCAACATCAACATCAATTTAGCAAATACTCGACAGAATGGAGTGTGTGCACTTTGAAGAGTGTGAGGTTGGTGCATTTTTCATGGGGTGGGGCAGGTCTGGCTCGGAGTGACCGACTTCATGTCAATTGGTCCCCTGTGTATTGCTGACACCCTGTGTCATAGAACATGGGACGAGTGGCATCCGCTTTACGTGTTTTACACACGTACACGCACACAGACACGCTTACAAACATGCATACTTATACAAACAAACACACACGCACACATACACATATCGCATAACACACACATATCGTATAACACACACGCACGCGCACGCACGCCACACACACACACACACACACACACCACACACGCACGCGCGCGCGCACCGCGCGCGCGCGCGCACACGCACTGCACACAACACACACACACTCGCACGCACACACGCGCGCGCACACACACAGACACACGCGCGCGCGCGCGTGCAAATTGAGAATTAGTGCTCTCATAATTTGATAATCGAAATTGGTAGACTGACACGAGAAGATTGTAAGAGAGAACAGACTGCCAAAAATATCATGAAATAGAAGATGAGTTACACCTTTTGAATACCTGCGTTATGTATAAAGAAGATCGTTACAAATTAATGGAAAATGTAGACAAAGTTTTGAATCAAATGCTCAGTCTCCATCAGATATGATGATGTTAGATGAACTACAGCCATTTGTGGCAAAATATGTTAGTATTTGTTTTAACAAAAAGCATGAATAGTATTTCGCGTTGTTTGTAATATTAACATGTCCCTGATAACCCTTTGTTTAGGTTTCATGGCAATAAACCAATGTTTAATGTTCACACACACACACACACACACACACACACACACACACACACACACACACACACACACACACACACACACACACACACACACACACGCGCGCGGCGCGCTCACGCACATATAATAAAGAAAGCTTATATAGCGCACATTCCAGGCCAGCTGCTCATGGCGCTTTACAAAAAATACATTTAACCAAATTACATCAATACCCATGCTCGCACGCACACAAGCACATACACTGACGAACACAGCATGTCATTTACATGCGCATGCACACATACATACATACATACGTACGTACATACAATCATACACACAGACACACACACACACACACACACACACACACACACACACACACACACACACACACACACAAACAAACACATACACACCTATGCCTACACACGCATGAGCACACGCACACACGTGCATGCACGGAAATATGCGCACGTGCACAAGCACATACCAGCGTGTGAGGCAAGCAATTAAGTAAGTATGCATGTAAGCAAGAAAGTGCTCATACACACACACACATACATACATACAAAGAGGAAGACCGTGAAAGACAGACAGACAGAGACACAAAGAGAAAGTGAGAAGAAGAGAAAGAGAGACACATAGGGGTCATAGAAACAGGATGAACAGAGTCAGAGAATAGTCCAAGGACACTGATGCTTGAAGCTAGGCAACAAAGCAGAAAGAGCATTGGCCATCTCCCCACAATCCAGATGGCTTCAA
>CM065687.1:56132109-56134609 GCA_017654935.2 Phymorhynchus buccinoides
TAAACAAAGTTTATTGACATAATACATTGCAGTGTACACACATTATTTCATGAGTAGTTTGATTCCTTTTTTGAAAAATAAACTTCTTTAAAATGGTAAATTTTACCAATATTTAAGAATGACGAATTCTTCTTAGTTCTCTGGAAATACAATGTGCAGTTCTACACGTTTTTACTAAACTAAGATATCAATTGTTCGTTTAATTTTTTTTTTAAACCGACTGTACGATGCGAGTCGATCACGTGACCTCGATGAGCCAATCACATTTGTTCTTGGATATCACGTGATCGAATCGTATCGTACAGCCATTCGATTTTAGTGGACGTGTGGCTGTCCCGTAATGTGCAATATCAGACATGGTACTGGGGTAAAAGCATTTCCGGAGGTTCGGAAGATGTCTCTTGGTGTGGCCACGGGGTCAAAAGCTCTTGATGGTGATCGGGAGGCAATTTCTCTTAGGCCGTGTACACATACACGCGGATGCTCCGCACAGAAACCCATGCGCAATCCGTAAATAAGTTTAAAAAATTTAAAAAAAAAGGCGGAAAAATATACGCACGTGTCCGAATTTCCCCTAATCCGTATACAGTACTCCCCGTTTATAGTAAACTCGGTTATAAGAAATTTCGGTTACAGTAAAGGAAAGCACTGGTTCCCGGCCAAAGGTCTACTGTTTTATTACTAAATAGACCTCGGATAGTAGCAACTCGGTTATAATTTTAAAAAAACTGCTATAGTAAAGTTACTTTTGGTTCCCCACAGGACTGGCTCCTCGGTTACAATAAAAAAAATGTCCTCTTCGTGACCTTTGTAAATACGTCACCAATGTATGCGTCACAGTCTCACCACTCCCCCCACCCACCCATAATAACAACTGGGTTATAATTAAAATTTAAAAAAAACTCCTATAGTGTTAAAGTCATTTGTGGTTCCTCTTCGTTACAGTAAAAAAAAATTGTCCTCTTCCTGACCTTTGTAAATGCGTCATCAATGTATACGTCACAGTCTCACTACTCCCTCTACCCACCTTCATCAACGAAATTGAAAGGCACTCAAAAACATGTTTCTTTCCCCTCATTACTTAGTGGAAAAAAATGAATCCGAATTTTTTTTTATATACAGCCGAATCCGCTTAAGAAACTCGCTTATAAGAAAACTCGCTTACAATGAAGCAAAAAAAAATTCCCTGCCGAGCTTCTTCTTTCTTATCTATGATCAAAACTGGGATATAAGAAACTCGCTTATAAGAAAACTCGGTTATAAGCAAGCAAATTTTGTTCTCCCATCTGCAATGGAAACTTGGATATAAGAAAATTATGTCATACAAGAGAGTTGGTTTGCAGTTCATTTTCTTATAAGCAAGTTCTATTTACTTATAAGCGAATTACCATTGACAACATTTTCTTAAAGACCCCCCAGATCATGAGTCAAAATCACAGGTTCCACCTGTTTTCCTTCTTATAGCTGGTATAAAATCTTGTTTTGACCAGGTTTGACTCCCATACAAATGCCCCCAAATTGAAAACGAAACATTTTAAAGAGCAGCCTCAATTTGAAGTTGGGGAAATTTGTATGTGGGTCACAGCTACCCAGAAAAAAACAAGGGATTTAATCGTGTTGGGTCAGTGTGTCTTTAAAAGTGAGTTGGACCTGAACTGAAAGGATGTTCCGAGAAAATTGAAGTCGTTCCAAAAAGGGAAAGTTTACATCAAACCAGTTGTGTCACAGACATTCTAAACAGTACAGGCACTAGATTACAAGACTAATTGAGTTGTTTTTGTTCCTTTATTCCATACTTTCCTTCAGTATTCTGTGCAAAATAAATGTTGAGCCGAAGAAAAAAATATGAGTACTTTTGTGTTGGTGGTAGAGAGACAAGGGGAAAAACTTCAAAATGTTTTCTTATATCTGAGTTTCGGAAATAAGAAAACTTGGATAAACAAAACATCATCTCCCTTCGATTTTCTTATAACCGAGTTTTGCTGCATTTTGATTTGATGAAGGGTTTATATTTAGTATTTTACGTTAGCTTTGACTTTGAAAAACGTCATCGGATAAGATAAAAAATACCATCAAAACTTTACTATATCCGAACATCGTTTATAAGAAAAACCTGTTATAGTAAAGGAAAAGCCTTGCTCCCCTGCACTTTACTATAAGCGGGGTGTACTGTATTTGTTTCCTTCTTTCCTTTACGTATTGATCATTTTCGCGCGGAAAAAAACCAGGATGTACTGTGTACCAGGCCTTAAGGATGAACATATAAAACTGCTTAAATTAGGGGAAAGGGCATCTTATCAAGAAATCTATGAGAATTACCATGCCTGAATATTAAAGAAAAAACCCATAACAAAGGTCAGACTGAAAAAACGGAAAGAACCGAGAAATGGACGAGGAGGGGGAAGGGCCGCATCTTTACCTTTACCAAAAATTCCATTGGAAAATGTGATGGGTGTGTCTAAGCTACAACTGAGCCACATGTTCATAGACGGTTTTGTAT
>CM065687.1:56137109-56139609 GCA_017654935.2 Phymorhynchus buccinoides
GCTTGCAAAAAGCATCAATTTCACAGCTCAACGCCTTCTTTCTGTCGGAGTACCAAAAGGCTTGAAAATGTGTGTGGGTATCAGAGAAGGGTGGTTTACCATTATCGAAAAGTTTCATGTAACTCAACCGCTCAGTTGATGTTTTACAACAGTAAGGACATTATTTATTGATGGGCCCACGTATAATTACACTGTCCCGCACTATTTCTCGGTTCTTTCCGTTGAACACTTAAATCTCAATATTAAAACAAATAGTTGACTTATTTCTCGTACCAATCACATGAAATAGGTAATGATTCTAGTGCGCATGCGCAAGGGTCCTTATTTCACAGGAGGACGTATTTCTCATGACACCGGCGCCACACACTCACAAAATCGAATGGGGATGCGATGCGATTGGGTCACGTGAGTCATGATTCACGTGAAATACTTCTGTCTAAAAATAATTCTGCCATTTTCGCTCACTATACTCAAGTAGACCATATACATGGATTCCACGTGACTCCCGACTCCCATCGTCAAATTCGCATCGCATTCAGATCCGAATCGTAGGAGTGTAGCAGGCCCTTATTACCAGCAAAAGTACCAGCTTTTGAAAGTGCACCAAAGGTTGGAGTAATAAGCCTTGTGGAGGTGCGTTCTGAATGTGTGTGTGTGGTGGTGGCTGGGGGCGGATGGGGGTGGGGCGCGCAGACCTCAAAAACCAACAGCTGGAGGTCTCAACATACATAACAGTAATATAAGTGGGGAACTGAGAAAGAAAATAGGTGAGTAAACAAGTGGTTGTGAGGCCGTGGGGGTAAGCAAAGTGTGAGTCAGTGAGAGAGATGTGAGAGAGTCAAGTCAAGTCAAAATCATCTTTATGAGAGGAGTTAAGAGAGAGAGAAGCTGAGAGAGAGCTTTTAAACTTGTGTGTTCATGTCCTGCGCCTCATAGGCCTAAGCAAAAAATGACAGCAAGATCAATTCAAGGGAAATGTCTGTGTGTGTGTGTGTGTGTAACTGTGTGACCTGTGTCATGTGTGTTTGTGACCAGGTACATGACCTGTGTGTGGGTGTGAGAGGAACCGTCTACATGGGGAAAGCTTGTGGGGGTGTGACCTCAAAAACCAACAGCTGGAGGTACATGTAATATAAGTGTGTGTGTGTGTTGTGAGGTGTGTGTGTTAGCAAACACACACACACACACACACACATTGACACACACACACACACACATCCTGCCCACACAAAAACACACACACTGTACACGCTTATTAGCTAATCCCGCCATCAGCTCCCACCCCACCCTCTATTCGGCAACCAGCCAATCACTCCATTACTTCCAACTGTCACTGAGCTCAACAACTCCAGGTAGCAATGGGTACCAAAGGCGACGAGTTATTTTCCCATGGAGAGACATCTCGTAGATTAATCAATTCTAAAGAAAATGTTAGCAATCTGACTGCCAGCATGTGTGATTCATTGAAACTTGTTATTGAACAGGTTAGATTATGGGGTGGAGGGGGTAGAGGTGGTGGGGGAAAAGATGAAGAAGATGGGGGTGGCTGCAGAAAGAGAAATAAACACGGCTATCGGGTATTTTAACAAATCTTCGCATATAAAATGTTCAGTGAGAAGCAGCATTCTGACAATTTTGGGGGATAGGGTTAGGATCAGCCTAGGATTATTTCATAAAACTGAAAAAGCAGATTTTGGGATTGAGGGTCGTAAACATGAGGGGTGACTAGGGTTACATATTGCAAACAAGCAAAGAAACAAACAATAAAACTCAATAAACCAACGAAGCATTAAGATTAAAATTAAAATTATAGCCCCGTCGACAGCTAACGCCATGTCAGGGCTGTCACCACGTTAAATCTTACCACGTGTTACAATGAAGCATTCAAATGAATACCATCAAGTGACGTTGACAGTGAAACAAGGTTTCAAGGTTTTCAAGGTTTATTAGATTCCAAAGAGCCCCATGGGGGTACATGGAAAAAGAAAGGAAAAAGAACAAAACATATAAAGGAAAAAGGACAAAACATATAAAGGAAAAAGTAAACGAAAAAAACAAATAAAGGAAAAAGTACGAAAATCAATTCAATTGGAACAGGTTCGACATGAGCAGCTATATCGAGCAGAAATGTTAACGAAATACAAAATAATATGTATAACACATCAACACGCACCATCCTATCATCGTTGAACTACAACACTAGATCATGAGAACACTACAACACACTTCAACCGACCTAGTTTCAACCCAAGATTTAACGATTACGGGCATGTATGCAAACAATTTAATGAATACGGCAAAGATGCAGATTAACAACCCCTCCTCCATTTCTCGGTTCTTTACACTTTTTTTCATTCTTGCCTTTCTTACTGCAGATTCAGCGCTTAAACCTCTAACGTTTTCTATATTTAACGTTAATTGTGATCCATTTAAACAATTCAAAGTACGCATTCAATAATAGTATACGGTAAAGGCAAGACGGAAAGAACGCCATTAACAA
>CM065687.1:56144609-56152109 GCA_017654935.2 Phymorhynchus buccinoides
CGCGGGGTCAGGAGAGAGGGCTATGGCTCCAAAACAGATGCACCGCAATCGTCCCCACAGATGCAATAACCCCAAAAGTTCTTTAATAAAACCACGTCAACCATTTTTTTCGCATATTTTATACTATAATACTGGATGTCAACATGTTCCACCCTTTCACCGCCAGCCATATTTCAGCCAAATATTTCCATTAAATGTACCTGGGTAGATAACAAAAACCAGTCTGCAGTATTGGAGATTCTTCTGTGACATATATAAATAAGGTCTATCCTTACTTCCCAAATACTAGGACAATAGGGTCTTTGGATAATAGACACCCAATTTGAGCGGCCTTTTAGTGACTTAGGTGTTAAATCAATGTGGTACTAAAATGCGACATTGGCGGTGAAAGGGTTAAACTGAGATAACGTCATTTTCAGTATGTTGCTGAAAAGGCTGGACAGTAGAGCTAGGAATACAAAGGCTTGCCACAGGCAGGCAAACAGGCACACAGACGGACAGAGAAACGCACGGGTCTCGTTCCAGTTGCAATATACTTCCATTCTCTCAGAACTTGGAACACAACACGGGAAAGTTCTCTTTTCCAGGTCAGTGTCAGCCTGCCAACAGTTCAGTAATGAACAAATTCCCCCTTTTAGCCGCTAACGAGTTACCATAGGTAGGGCTTAAATGGAAACGAGTCCGGAAAGCTGCGATTTGGCAGAAGAGCAGGGCCTGTAATCACGAGTGCGTCTTAGACAGTCAAAACGGGTAGTAGTATGTAAATTAGACTAAACTCCCCAAACGATTGGCTGCTTAGCCTAATTTACATACTACTACCCGTGTTGACTGTCTAAGACGCACTCGTGTTTACTATACACGCCCTGAACGCGTGAGGCGTCATTTGTCGGATCGGTTTCTATGGAAGTTTGCCTGCTTCAGATGGAAGATTATCATGGAAAGACCAAAAATAAATCCAGTTGATAAATATGTTAGTTAATTGAGATGCCTTGTCCCAGCCAGCATTTCCAACCTTAAGACCAAGACGACGTAAAGAAAATTGGTGTTTGAAAATGTCATAACGGCCAACTGGTCCTGCAGCATATAAGAGTCAACACACAAGCCTCCTATAGTTAGAGAGTCATGGCCATTCACAAACGTAAAGCCCGGCTGCAGCATGGTCGATGTAACTGGCAGCGTCAGACTTTCAAGTTGGTCGCCATGACGAAGTCCACTGTCTTCTCCAGGTCGGTGCGATTACCCCAAAGTCCACTGTCTTCTCCAGGTCGGTGCGGCTGCCCCCCCCCCCCCCCCCCCCCTCCCCCCCCCCTGGCCAGGTTTGGCGTCGTAGAGCATCATGTGTTGGACAGTGTTGAAGAATGTGTTCAACGGTACGATTGTCTACATTATTAGTATTGGAATATAATGATACAGTTTAGTATTTTATGGAAGACACCGACTCTTAAACGTGGGGACCTTTTCTCTGGCTTTAGTGCTGCAGCCAAAGGGACATATTGGCCTTTGGGAACCGAGAGAGTGGGGATGCACCCTGGGTAAGGTATCCATTATAAACAAATTCTAGCCCAGCCCGCCAGAGTAGCATCTGCCCCCTCTGCTATGTGGTAGTCATAGTCGGAAACGACTGACTGGTGTACACATATACACACATACACAGTTGATTACCAACAGGGCCTGTATTCACATTGAGATAGTATGAGGCTTATCATCATGGTATCTTAGAAGTCCTGAGCCTGTATTCACATTGAGATAGCATGAGACTTATCATCATGGTATCTTAGAAGTCCTGGGCCTGTATTCACACTGAGATAGTATGAGACTTATCATCATGGTATCTTAGAAGTCCTTCTGAAGTGGTACGATTTGATAGCACTTTAATAGAAGGACCTCTAAGATAGCATGACAAGTATCGCACTATCTCAATGTGAATACAGGCTGGTCTGTATGCTTAAGCTCGATACCCACCTAGTATCCTGAAAAGCATCTGTTTTGTTTCATTCTGAGTGGTTTCATCCTGCTGTCATATCATTCACGCCTACTGGCGTGCGTTGTTTACGCATTTGGTCTGCTGTCGCCCATGTTGTTTGGGTCTTGCGTGGTACCATTTGTCAAACAATTGTCCAACATGTTGTTAGCTAGAACACAGATGAACACCCGGCTTTAGGGTCGGTGTACATCTCGTGTGCTGGCTAATACAAAGCATCTGTTTTGTTTCAGTCTGTGTTTTTCTCACACCTGCTGCCATGTCATTCACACCGACTGGCGTGCGTTGTTTACGCATTTGGTCCGCTGTCGCCCATGTTGTTTGGGTCTTGGGGAAGGGAGACCAAACGAAGCAGGCTTGTGTGCATAACCTGTCAGCGAGTCAAAAGTAACAAGGCGTGGTGCCATTTGTCAAACGATAGTCAAACATGTTGTGAAGTACCTACTACACTGATGGACACCGAGCTTTACAGGGCGAGGAAAACGGTGGAAAGGTATATCACCGTGTTGTGGTGAGCAGGTTTGTAGAGGGCTGCATGCCACATTAGGTGGCTGTCATGTCAACTCACTGTCTGTCCGCTGGACCACAACAGACAGACAGCACGTGCCAGAAAGGTGCACAGGAATCCCTGCTGTGTACCTACCGCAATTAGGGCACATTTGATTTCCTGGCTATCTCCCTGTCTGTCTGTCTAGAAGACTAGGCGTTGCCTAAAATCTTTATCCTTAAAAAATCCTGGATTCGATCACGTGATCTCGAAGCGCAAATCACATTTGTTCTTGGAGACCACGTGATCGAATCGTATCGTACAGTCGTACGATTTTAGTGGACGTGTGGCTGGCCCTTAACTGTCTTTCACAATAGACAAAGCTGTACCATGTTCCATTATTGTAGAAAATAATTCATTGTAGTTTGTACAGCTCTCACTTGTCGTCGTACCCTGGCTTAAAGACTCCATAAAGGCAGCCGAAGCACTTGAACACTACGGTACAAATACACCAGATAGGGATGAGAACATTACGTGTGTGACCATTTTTTGATTACCCCGCCACGTGGGCAGCCACACTCCGACTTCGGAGGATCAGCTCTCACATTACCCTTTTCCCATGTCATTGATATAACCCCCCAAGAACTGACGCAACAGGGCAATGAACACGGAACAACGTTTGCACAGCGACAACACACACCAGTTAACCATGCACTGATCAAATCAGACGCGTGCCCTATGGATCACGCTGATGTTACGTGATCAAAGCTTTGTTTGATACGGAGCAGGCATAGTACAAAGGAGGGTTGTGTACCCAAAGTAAACCAACTGTGTCCAAGCCAAATATCCTGTAGACATAGAGAGTGCCTGACACAGAATTAGCATGCATAGCCAGATGCTACTGCTACCGGTTGTTGTTGACGTAGCCTGGCTAAAAGACTCCAGGAATTATCCCAACTAGAATAGCTTAATAATAATCCCAACAGCCGAAGCACTTGAATATTATGGTGCAAATGCATCAGTGAATTTTGGCTAACGCATAGCCTTTAAGTCGACCGCAAAGCGAATTGTGTGCAGCTAGAACAATGTCTGCGTTTATTTATCCACTCTGTTGTACAGAAACTAAGAATGTTCTTTCTTCATAATTTGACATTGAAAAAGTGTTGGTAAAGTGTTGTTGTTTTACAACATGGAAACTCAAAGGCAATCCCTCTTCTTTATTTTGAGCATTACTTAAATACATTTTAATTTCTTCATTTCTCTACATACGGGATTAACGGTATTTAGGATGGCTTGACTGAAATCTTTGAAGCAATTTATTGGATCATGGTCTTGTGTATTCCCAAATGTTATCGATTATGTCTCTCTTTTATGTGTCCATCTTATCTTTCTTGCTCCAGTATGCATTACGTGTTTAACCCTTTCACCGCCAAAGTCGCATTTTAGCACCACAATGATTTAACACCTATGTCTCTAAAAGGCATCAAATTGGGGTATATTATCCAAAGACCCTATTGTCTTAGTTTTGGGAAGTAAGGATAGACCTTATTTTATATATGTCACAGAAGAATCCCCAAATACTGCAGATGGATGTTGTTCTCTACCCAGGTAAAATGAATGGAAACTTTTGGCTGAAATGTGGCTGGCGGTGAAAGGGTTAAGGAGAAGGGCCCGAACCTTTTGTTTCTTCACATTTTGATCCGACGAACGCGTGGACCAATCAGACACACAGACAGACAGATACGTGCACGCACGCACGCACGCACGCACGCACGCACGCACGCACGCACCCCCCCCCCCCACACCCCCCCCCCCACACACACACACACACACACACACACACACCACACACATACACAAACAACCCAGCCTACCGGCTACCTTGAAGAAAATTAAAAACAAGAACTATTTCAAGGCAAGACTTAAACTCCATCTTTCGGATAAGAAACTGTGACAGTCAGACCACCGCATCTCCTATCCTGAGGCCAAAACTCTCATTAAGAGCAGGTTCAGCCAGGAATGGAAACAACAGAGGAACCCTCCTGAGAATGACTGCCTCCCAAACCTGGAGAGATGGCAGCAAACCATCATCTTTCGCCTACGAACAGGCCACTGCCAGCTGCACTCTCATCTGTACCGCCTCAAGATATCCCACACAAACGAATGCCCATGTGGGACGGGTATCCAAGACCCCGAACACATTCTACAGTACTGTCCGAACTATGCCGGCCCCAGATCGACTGTATGGCCAGTTTCGACAGACATACAGACGAAGCTGTGGGGAACAGAAAACGACCTTCAACAAACCGCCTATTTCATCAAAACCATCAAAATTCGGGTTTGATCAACCAGCCATCAGCATTTTTGGAACGCAGAAGAACAAAGAAGGATAAGAAACAGTTGAGTATGTAATAGTTATTCTGTAGAATTGATCTGTAATGTCTCCCAATCCCATTCCCACAAGTAGACAAAACAGTAGTGATTGAGATAAAGATGTATTAATGTATCTGAGCGTATTATGGGTATAACCTTTTGTGCCCCCTTTTCCTTTTTAATATGTGGCACAATAATTATGTTGATACTGATGCTTTGCTTTTCCCTAAGCTTTCCACTGTTCACTGTAAATATTTATCTGTTCCGTGTTTCTTTTTTTATATGTAACTAGCCTTGTACTGGTAACGCTGAGTACTGGTTTCGCCGGGTCCGCAAAATATTATATTTTTACTTTTGTGGCTGAAATTTTTTGGTTTTGACCCCTACCACTTTCAAGGCCTACCGATCTCCATGACCTTGACCTTGATCGGTATGCAATCATCAGAACAACCATAAGCCAAAGTACCTACATGCTAAGTTTGAAGTCCCTAAGTCCAACGGTGTGGACGTTATAGCCCCTTAAAGATTTTCGGTTTTCAAGGTCATACGCCAAGGTGAAGGTCATGACGGCGATAATTTATGCGGGGATGCCTTCTCTCATGGTGACACACCACCACACAAAACTGGAAATGATTCGGTAAAGCAGTTCGGGAGATATGCATGGGACAGTAAAACCCAATCATTAGACCCCTACCACTTTCAAGGCATACCGATCTCCCTGACCTTGACCTTGACTTTCATTGGTACGCCATCATCAGAACGGCCATAAGCGAAAGTACATCCATGCCAAGTTTCAAGAATCTAGGACCTGCGGTGTGGAAGTTATGGCCCCTTAACGATTTTCGGTTTTCAAGGTCATACACCAACGTCAAGGTCTGGACGGCAAAAGTAAGGACGGCATGACCTTCGGAGGGTGCCAAGGATGCTTGATACCAAATTTGGTGTCGATCGGTTGAGAACTGTGGCCGTGCATAAGGGACATACAGACAGACAGACAGACAGACAGATTTCGAAAATATATATAAGATTAAACAATATGGTTTCTATATGTGCGTTTGTGTTTGTATTTTGTTCTTGTTGGATGGCTTAATGAAAAAAAGCATGTATGTTTGCTTATTCAATGTCCATCTCTAAATAAAATGTTGACTTTGACTTTGACACACGCACACGCACGCACACGCACACACGCACGCACGCACGCGCACACACACACACACACACACACACACACACACACGCACGCACGCACGCACGCACGCGCACACACACTCTCCCCCGCATCCAAATTGCTCGTCGTCTGAAGATGCTACAAGTCTGACAATCATGGCAAATGTCAATGACATCATACAGACATGTGTGTGTGCGTATGCGTGCGTTTGTCTGTGTGTATGCATGTATGTACGTGCACGCGCGTGCCGCGTTTATGCATATATGTATGGGAGTGGAGGTGAAAGGGAATCCGATGCGATCACACGGTACACTGCGCACTGTCTGCATGCCATGATCTGTTGAGGCTTGCTGCTGAACAGTAGTGAACCACGAAAAGGGCAATACTTTATTTTCTGCCACTGTTCACATGAGTTCATCTTCACTTCAGTATCACTGCTTCCACGGAACCTTTTTTTCTGTATGTAGGAAGGGGTGCTTGCCGTAGTGGCTAAAAGCACTTTTGCTACGAAAACTTCGTTCCAGGGCGGATTGGGGGGGGGGGGGGGTGTACAGGGGTTCGAGAACACCCCCTCCCTCCTTTAAAAAAAATAATAATAAAAAAGGATGAAATGTAATTCCATGCTGTAGCTTTAGATTATTCTCATAGGTGAGGCCGTCATTGCTTCTTTTTTTCTTTCAAAATTATTGTCAGTTCCCCCCCCCCCCCCCCCTCCCCTACCTTCCCGAACCGGCCACTTGGACCCCCCCCCCCCCCCCCCCCCCCCTTCCATGACTTACTGACCCGCCCCTGCGTCGGTTTCGGTTCTAGAAAAAAAATGTATGAAAACGGTTTGACGTTCTGCAGAGGAACAAAGGCAACTAACTACCTTCTTTGTCGCACACCATGGTATTGTTATTTATTATGCCAGGGCTCCCAGGGAAGCACTAAAATTCCACAGGACCCTCTAAAAGAATGTGCAGGGGGTCCCAGGGATGCACTAGAAACATTCTTTTTAGCATTCGCTATGCCACTGGGACCCTTTATCCCGCCTCTAGGACCCTCTATACTGTAAGTGAAGGAGTCCCTGGGACCCCTTGCTTTGCGGGCCGATTGGGAGCCCTGTTATGCTAAATGTAACTTTACAATATATGTACATGATTAACCCTTTCGTCGCCAGCCATTTTCAGCCACAAAATACCATTAAAATGAACTGGGTAGAGGAAACATGTTATTTGCAATATTGGGAAGTCCTCTGTAACATGCATAACATTAGGCCTATTAAGAAAATAGGGTCTTCGGATAACAGGCCATGATTTCTTGCCTTTCAATGACATAGGTGTTAAACCATTGTGATGCATGAATGCGACATTGGCGGCGAAAGGGTTAACGATGAATCGCGCTGAAGTATGGAAATGGACCTGAGGGTATTGACCCCACACAGGATTGGTATGACAGATGTCAAGAAGACTGGTCTAATGGGGATACAAGTCTGGTGGTCTGCAAACCCAT
>CM065687.1:56157109-56159609 GCA_017654935.2 Phymorhynchus buccinoides
TAGAGAAGATCCTGGAGGTGCATGTGAGATGAACCATCAACCAACCACCACAACCGTCATTCAGTGCTTAGAGCAGATCCTGGAGGTACATGTGAGACGACCGGGAACCATCAACCAACCACCACAACCATCATTCAGTGTTTAGAGAAGATCCTGGAGGTACATGTGAGACGAACCATCAACCAACCACCACAACCATCATTCGGTGTTTAGAGAAGATCCTGGAGGTACATGTGAGATGACCGGGAACCATCAACCAACCACCACAACCATCATTCAGTGCTTAGAGAAGATCCTGGAGGTACATGTGAGATGAACCATCAACCAACCACCACAACCGTCATTCAGTGCTTAGAGCAGATCCTGGAGGTACATGTGAGACGACCGGGAACCATCAACCAACCACCACAACCATCATTCAGTGCTTAGAGAAGATCCTGGAGGTACATGTGAGACGAACCATCAACCAACCACCACAACCATCATTCGGTGTTTAGAGGAGATCCTGGAGGTACATGTGAGACGACCGGGAACCATCAACCAACCACCACAACCATCATTCAGTGTTTAGAGCAGATCCTGGAGATACTGCTATACCAGGTGTGATGCGATTAATTGACACAAGACGTACCATTCTTTCAATTTGCTTAAATATATTTTTATCCTTCAATCTGCTTGAATTTAAAGTTCACCTGTGTTTGGTCAATTGCATGTGCTGAGCTTTTTATTATTTTTAATTAACCATATCTAATATTACAAAACATTACAAATGTACTAAAAAGCTGTTTTGTAAACCAGTGCACAAAGAACAAACACAAAAAGTTACGTCTGCATCTTGATTTACAGCAACAACAAACAAGACGTAGATTGTCTTCTGCTTACACCAACAGAAGGAACATGTCAATGATACATTCTGCAAAGACTTTACAACATAACACTCGTACACGTTCTGTCCCTTAGTTGTCTTTGAAAAAAGGCCCGTTGACTTCACCACACCCCGGCCCCCATCCCTTCGCGCACGTTACAGAACCCAGTGGCAAAGAAAAGCTGTGATTTAGTCAAAACATACCCCTCCCACCCTCTTCCCCATCAGTCATACAGGTAGGATTCAAAACATCCCACACAACGAACGATTCTGTCCTAAGTGCGAACACCGTGTGTTGGGAGACGAATTCCATTACATCTTTGAATGCCAAGCCTTCCAAGAACCAAGGAAACTATATTTGCCAAACTTTTGCCAGAAAAGACCAAATATTATTAAGTTTCATTCTCTATTCCAAACAACAAATACAAAAATCCTCATTCGCTTAATTAGTTTCATTAAGATAATTGTAAAAGATTTCTAAGACCTTTCTTTATTTTTTTAGGCTTTAAACCCTTAGGTAAGCGTAAATGGTATTTTAAAACACAAATATTGTGTCCATGCAGTGTTCTTTTTTTTTCTGTAGTTACATCCCATCACTAGTGATTGGGATAATTAGTTCTCTGCATTTTTTATGTTTAAATTTGATGTGTATGTGAGAGAGTATACTAGATTGTGTAAGGTTGGTTTGTGAGGCACTATATACCGCTATGTTTCTCTCTGCTGGTTATGTGTGTAATGTTTCATTTGGAAGTAGTTACATGTATTATGTAACAATTTCATGTACCCCCTGGGGGGTTTGGAAATAAACTTACTTTGACTTTGACATACAAAAACCGCATGCATGAAAAATAATGGGTGTCGCAGCATTAGCTGTGACACGCTCTCCAGGTGGGAGCAGCTAGCCAGAATTTCACAGACAAGTCTCACGTACGAGTGTTACAGAGACGAGTCTCTGTGACTATAAAAGTAATATCAATACCAATTATCATATATACCATATCTCATATTGTTAATTCTCTTAGACCTGTAAAGTCAAAATTCACTTTCTTATTACGTTTGTTTTTAAACTTCGTCGAGAATAAAGATTGAATGTAAGTAGTTGTTATGTGTCTTCAGACCTTAATCGAATTTTAAAACTTTATTATGTACTTTTGAAAGTGGTCCTGAAAATGTTAATCTCCTAGCTCAGGGAGCATATTTTTATTATTATTATTAGGTATTATTAGGTATTAGGTACTTTATAGTCACAGAGGCGTCTCTGTGAAATTCGGGTTGCTCCCACCTGGAGAGCGCGTCGCAGCCAGAGGCGCGCCACCCACCCATTTATTTTTTTTTTTTTTTGCATGCGATTTATGTGTGACTGATTTTAAAACCAAATGACAACTTTTTTCGTTGCCACTGGGTTTTAACGTATGCTTTATAACCTCGGTTTATCGTCTCAGTAGTCCACGTTGTGCGAGCCATGGCACCTCGAACTCGGGTTTACTTGAAAGCGAAACCACTGACTCTATATTTAAACAAAACTGTAAATATTTATAACCCAGAGTAGTCTTGTGCGAGCCATGGCACCTAAGAAAAACTAGACCTTTATTCAATATAAAACCAGTGTCAAAATAAAAATAAATTATAAAATAA
>CM065687.1:56167109-56182109 GCA_017654935.2 Phymorhynchus buccinoides
CTCCCCTCTTTTATAGTCCGGTCTCAGGTTTAAACACACTCCATGCAGCTGCCATCTTGCTATTTGTAGACACTAAAGGCCCTTCTTAATAGGCCATTCATTTGGATCACGATCCTGGTTCGGAGGGTTCGACGAACTCTAGATCGTTCGTTCAAGAGTTCGTCATCCTCCTTGTGTCTTAATCAAAGTCGATCTAGGTTTGATAAACCTAGTTCGAGGGGGATGACAAACCCTTCGTTCAATGGTTCGGAGTTCGGACAACATGTTCTCCGAACCTGGCGATCCTTTTTTCTGATTGGTTTCTGATTGGTTGAAACCAAGAGCGCTCTTCTTCGTGAAAGGAAGTGTTTGTATTAGCGTCTATTATTAGCTACGAAGAACGACAGAGAGATTGGCGTACACAATGGACCAGTTTCGAGCGTACACAAGTCTCGGCGCATTCCGACTGTTCATTTCTGTCTGGGTTCGGGACATTTGGTTATGAAGAGCTGTTTTGCTTCTGCAGACAAACAGAATTTGGACGCATGTTTGCTTGTGACAATCCATTTTTGCATGCGTTTGTCTGAAATCAAAGCCCAAGGGTGTAAAGTTTTGCCCTGGATGGAAGTTCAGTTTAACGTCGCGTATCGGCTTTCGCCATGTACGACGGGCTGAACAAACCAACCAGGGTATAAACAAAAATTTATGTTCCTGAATCACTCTTAGCCAAAAGGCCGAGAAGCGATCAGGGCTGAAATCCCTGACTGTGCACCTCAACAAGACTCGCAGCCCAAAAAACAAAAAGTCTGGTGTGTGTCTGTGTTTGTGTGTGTGCTTCAGACTGATAATCATGCTATTGCATAAAAATATTACTTAATCAGTATCATGTGCACATCTGTATGTGTGTTTGTGTCAAAAAGTAAAGTGTGTGCATTTACTTCTATAAAAAGAAGCTGACCACCACCACAGAAGAAGAAGAAGAAGTACCCTGTTTATGAACTATAAAGTGATGACCACCACCACAGAAAAAGCTGACCACCACCACAGAAGAAGAAGAAGTACCCTGTTTATGGACTATAAAGTGATGCTTTTTGCCCAGACTGAGACCCCCGCCCCTTACAATGTGACTGATAATATAGTAAGAAAATAGTGTCACAAAATTTGAATTTTGTGTTAAGTTTGGGGGTGCACCATATAATCAAATTACTTGTTTGCTCCTTTTCTCAATTCTGACAAATGTTTATTTGTCAATTTCTACCTACCCACTCCTTTTACTTTAATATAGTTATGTCTAGGATGTGTGTGTGTATGGGGGTGGGGGTGGTAAATGAACCCTTACACTACAGTTTCTATTTATGCATATTATGTGTTCATGCACATACAAGTGAGAGAGAAAGGAAGAATGAGAGAGTGTGTGACCATACATGAGTGTGTGTGTGTGTGTTTGAATGTGCTGCAATAGCATACAAATAATATATCAGTACCATGTGCACACCTGCACACATTGTGTGATCATGTCACAGAAGAATACTGTACCATGTAATGAAATGTGTGTACGATGAGAACATTTAATTAGAGAAAGAAACATGAGTGTCACATCAGGATGTATGAATATGGTAGCAATATCGACTTAGACAATTTATAAATAAATGATCCATGTACCAGCAGAATTTGTGTACATTTGCTTTGATTGTTCTCTTCAGAGGAGTAGAGCAGGGATACATGAAATCTCTAATTTTCTCAAAAGCAAGAAATTTATATAAACATGAAAGGGAAGAGTAGAGCAGGGATATGACAGTAATTATACATTAAATCTCTAATTTTCTCAAAAGCAAGAAACATGAAAGGGAAGAGAGTAGAGCAGGGATATGACAGTAATTATACATTTATATTGTCGTGTATATATAGACTAATTATGTATTTCGAACAAGTCATGTTTTATTGAGATGCACTTTGTTTGTTAACTAAAAAACACTGCCAATCATCAACTCAATGTGTACATGTATGCAAACCAAGGCTCATGTACAAATGCTTCAGCACACTACATAAGTATTGCTTTGTGGCTATACATACACACTTGTGAATGTTTTGTTACAGTTATCAGTAAAGAGATATTCATTGAGTAAAATTAACAACAAAATATTTCATTAAAAATTTGGAGAGATGCATATATATCCCAGTGATGGTGGAACAAAAATGAGTGCGAGGAAACATGGTGTGAGTCAAACAAACAATTTAAACCTTTTACTTTTCATTTCATCTTCTATGGTGAAGAGAGAGAAAAAGTAGGAGGTGGGAGGAAGGAAAACAGAAGTACAGGCTTACTGGGTACAACTACATGTATACAAAAACAAGGCTAATTTAATTCATCAAAATGGTGAAGACCAAGCAAGAAACAGTATCAAAGTATGACTAAATTTAGTACTTGTAACATTATGTCATGAGAGAGAATATGAGTGGACAGAGAGACTTGGCACATTCTCTATGTTCTGTATGCCAGGCATGGTAATGGAGGGAAAGAATTTTTCTCTGAAAATATTATAGGTTTTGAGGAGATGTGTCTTGGTGTAATCAGTGGATTTAAAAGCCCTTTATGGTGATCAGAAAGCAGTTGC
Organism: Phymorhynchus buccinoides; assembly: GCA_017654935.2. NCBI lineage: Eukaryota > Metazoa > Mollusca > Gastropoda > Neogastropoda > Raphitomidae > Phymorhynchus > Phymorhynchus buccinoides. Next base: position 56,169,704 of record CM065687.1, read on the forward strand.
TCTTGAAAAGAACATGTAGAACTGTTCAAACTTGGGGAAAGAGCATTTTCTTCAAACTTAAAGCCCCTGCTGAGATTTGTTTTTTTGCATTCACTTTTCTCCAAATTCAGAGAATTCTCTGAAAAGTACAATGTATAGTGTATAATTATGTTGTTGTTATGAGCTGTCAATCACTTTCTAATAATAGCAGTTTTTTTGTTTTGTTTTTAAAGTTGTTTAGACTAGTGGATAATGGTGTGTGTGTGTGTCTGCGTGCATGCGCCCGCACGCGCGCGCGTGTGTGTGTGTATGTGTGTATTTAGTAATGTACCGAGGATCAAAAGGTGATATGACAAAATGCCCTGAGACCAGAGAAACTAATAGGACAATGCCATGCCCTTGCAGAAATCAATAAGACAAAGTTCATGGATCTTTGTTAAAAAAAATCAGACATTTTGTCCTGACAGTGAAAAACACAACATGATATTTCAATTTTAATCAGTCATTGTTCTATGACCAGGGCCTTGGAACATCACAGGTATGCGTGCGTGTATGTGTGTGTGTCAGTATGTGTGTGTATCAGTGTGTGTGTATATGTGTGTGTGTCAGTGTATGTGTATGTCAGTGTGTGTGTGTGTGTGTGTGTGTGTGTGTGTGTGTGTGCACATGCAGACAAATGCTGGCTTTTAATCTTGTCAACTGTCAACTGTTTTATTGTTGTTGTTTTTGTGTGTGTGTGGTTGTAAATTCTTGACATTACAAAACAACCACAAGATTCTCAAGAACAAATCCGAATTCTAAAATACAAATTATTTATTGGTATCACATAACATTAGGGCACATGTTGATCAGTGCAATATAAACTGAGTGATTGATTGACATGGTCACAATTTTTACTTAAGTGTCATTTCTTCCCCATTGTGGGTAAACACTACAGCTGTTCTGCAGGAATAATTCTGCTGAGAATTGTTAATTAGCTGCACACTATGTCAATCACTGGTTGTCAGTATGTTAATGTGCAATCTTGCATTGTTTTGTGTCAATACAAGTCAATGTCAACACACTATCTTTCATTCCCCCCTGCATAATAAACATAGCCTTGATGTAGGCTTATTCTAGTGTAGTAGTACAGCACTGTAGCTTTTATTTGTACCCTTCAAAATAAATGTAGGCCTATACCTTTTTTGTGCAAGAACACACATTATGCCAATATTTACAGATCACATCCACACCCAAACACCAGGAAGAGAGAGAGACAAAGACTGAAAGAGAGAGAGAGAGAGAGCGAGAGAGCACTGATATAGGCCTAGATTTGACAACTCCATACACAGCCTACCATTCACAAACTGACAAAGTTGTCAGAATACATTATCTGTAGGCCTAGTTTGTGTTAGAATCAGAGGTTAGAATCAAAGGTAGACCTAATAATTATCTTTCAGCCGAAGCTGTGTTCCTTTCGTTTCCACACGATCCTCTAGACTAGTATCATTAAGTATCTCCTGTGTCACAGTGTGTTTCTCGGTTCATCCTTACACACACGTGTCTTTCACACCATCTTAAACTTATTTTGATTGCTGATCATTAATATTTTCCCCAGTCTGGTGTTTGATCTAGCGATAACGCGGTAGGCCTAGGCCTAAGCCGAAGAGAAAGTGAGAAAGTCAAGAACGAACATAATATTTATGACATAGGCCTGCTGACGGTAAACCCGAAACTCATCATGTCGAGTGTTCTCACGGAAACAGTCGAGGATACCGAATCCAAGCAACGATAACTCCTCCCGGCACCTTTTGACGTCAAGTGATTCTTTTCCATAGCTGACTTCGAAGACAAGCTTGATCAATATATCAGTTTAAATGATCGTTGAAATCCATATAATCGCGCTGTTGTGTGCAGCCATCTTGAATAATCTGACCTGACGACCAAGACAACTTCCGCTGAGTTCGTGGTGACGTATGCATCTCATTATAATTCGATTAAGAAGTAGGACAAAAGTTTGTCAAATCATCCAAACCTCCGAACTTGTCCGTACTGATCGTAATGGTTTGATATTCCTATTCGTACACGATCACATGTCCGGCGAACCAGGTTTGACGAACTAGAGTTCGCTCAGTTAAGAACGGGCTTAAGCCATCATGACAAATACCGAAATAGTAATGCACGAGACTTAAACTCAACAGAGCATCAGTAGTCCCTAACAAAAATATCTCTTGGCAGTTGAGGACTTGAATATAATTCGGTGATTCTTTGTTCTTCATAAAGGTGCCGTTGATAGGTAACGTTTGGACGTATAACAAAGGTGCAACAGGCTGATAAGTGTTGACCATGTTTGAAATGGAAGTTGGCTAATTAAGCTCTCTCTCTCTCTCTCTCTCTCTCTCTCTCTCTCTCTCTCTCTCTCTCTCTCTCTCTCTCTCTCTCTCTCTCTCTCTCTCTCTCTCTCTCTCTCTCTCTCTCTCTCTCTCTCACACACACACACACAAACACACACACACACACACACACACACACAGTTCATTGATTTTTGATTGATGTGGGTTTTTTTTATGAGGGCAGGATGAAACAAAGCTTTGTTAGCTTATTCTTTAACCCTCAATAAAGATGATTTTGACTTGACTTGACTTGACTTGACACACACACACGTGCGCGCGCGCGCGCACGCACGCACTGGGACTACAAAAAATAAAGGTTATAAAGAGGGTATATAGGGTTGTGTTGTGTTGTTTTTTCCAGTATGACTCGAGTCCTGAAGTATGCCTACACGTGGGATTTCCCCAGCTGCTGTCGGACTCATTTCAGCATTTCATAATTAAGCTCACAGGTGTGCTGCCATTGATGCGTGTGGTTCTTCGGGGGCGACTCTGACATGTCAGTGTCACGTTCCACTGCCATAGTAACGCACGATTAGTCGCCGTGTGTATGTTCAGTAAGTCATGGAAATGAATCTCCTTTCAATTATGCACATAATCATCTCCAAATATGGAATGTGACGTCATTCGCGTGACAATGTCGGTTTTCAGCGAAATTCTAGAATGTATATCTTTGAACCGTTCAACCTGACACTAAACTGACCCTAACCCTAACCTTAATTAACTGTCAAATACACAAAAAATAAAACGTTACTAAACATTGAGTGTTCCACATGTGGAGATATTGAACGCCTAGTGCAGGGGCAGATCAAGTAGTGAAGGAGAGTGGGGCGGAGGGGGTGGGGTTCCAACGGGTCAGTCAAAAAAAGCTGACGATAATTATTTGAATGCAAAAAATGTCTTGGAGGCCTCTCCTGGGAGCCTGAATAAGATGTGATCATATATGCGCTTTGTCTTGTCATTGTACAAAAATATTGAATGGATTATTGCGCCATATAAATAAAAGTAGTACTATTATTACTTAAATTATCGATCCTTCTTCTCCTGCTGGAAGGGAAGTATATGAGGTACATCAGTGTATGAAATCAAAAGTGTCGGCGCGCTAGATAATGGACCCACCCACTCACCCACACCCACTTTTTTAAGAGGGGGAGGGGGGCTTATGGAGTCCCAGAACCCCCAACCCCACCCCAGATCAAACGATTAATCTAATATTAAATATCTATCCGAACTGATAAAATAACAAACCACATTACTCTCTTCATATCCTTTCAATATCATTGTAAACAACAAACGCTTTCCTATTATCTAATATCTTTCTCAAATCCTATCATATCCCGTGCTGCGCATCTTCGTCTTTGAACCCCTGTATATGTCAATAATTGCCGATAAACGGCAGGTGGACATTACTGGAAGAAGAAGATCCGCCTCTGCCCCCTCCCCCCCCCCTCCCCACCCCCCTCCCCATTCTCTTTCTCTTTGTATTTTGTATCATTTCTAGTCTCTCTCTCTCTCTCTCTCTCTCTCTCTCTCTCTCTCTCTCTCTCTCTCTCTCTCTCTCTCTCTCTCTCTCTCTCTCTCTCTCTCTCTCTCTCTGTCTCTCTCTCTCTCTCTCTCTCCCACTCTCTCTCTCCTTTTCTTCTCCTTCATCATCGTCGTCGCCATCTTCTTCTTCTTTATTAAAATTCATATCAGATAAACAATCGAAGAAAACAAAAACAAAAACACCAACAACAGTATAACATCGTCGGCTGATATACTACTTAAGAGAAATGTAGAATCCAGCAATTATACAAAAAGAGTAGCGATTTTCCCATTAGCTAATAGTTTTAAACCACTCGCTAAGCTATTAAGCTAAATAATAGAGTTGACTTTTTGTTTAAAACTGTAGGGCCTACGCGTGCCTTCATTTCTTCTGGTAGTTCTTCCATTATTGTGTTCTTCTCGTGGAAAAGTACAGAGCCAGAGGAAGAATAGTTGGGTGAGAGAGAGGGGGAGCGGAGGGAGAGGGAGAGGGAGAGAGAGAGAGAGAGAGAGAGAGAGAGAGAGAGAGAGAGAGAGAGAGAGAGAGAGAGAGAGAGAGAGAGAGAGAGAGAGAGAGAGAGAGAGAATGAGAGATAGCAATCGCGTGCGTGCGCGTCTGTGTGTGTGTGTTGTTTGTGTGTGTGTGTGTGTGTGTGTGTGTGTGTGTGTGTGTGTGTGTGTGTGTGTGTGTGTGTGTGTGTGTGTGTGTGTGTGTGTGTGTGTGTGTGTGTGTGAGAGAGACAGAGAGAGAGACACAGAGAGAGAGAGATAAACAGTGAGTGAGTGAGAGACAGACAGACAGACAGACAGACACAGACCAAGAAAGAGACAGACACAGAGTGTTAACCATGTAGTGCATAAGCGACTGAAATATTGCGAATGTCATGTCCTCTGTGCGTGCCCCGGTAGATTCAGCATGCTGCTTTCGTCTCGGCTGTTCATTGATGCTGTTACAAACCCGCATCATTATACAGCCGTTACACACAGGTTGGCAAACGATCAAAACCAGAACATGGCAGTGCCGGATTATTTACATTTAGTCAGCTTAACTTAGCCAATATTAAGCTAATGCTTTTACTGTGTTCATATATAACCCTTCTGCTTCTCTCTCATGTTGTACCACTGCTCTCTCTCTCTCTCTCTCTCTCTCTCTCTCTCTCTCTCTCTCTCTCTCTCTCTCTCTCTCTCTCTCTCTTTCTCTCTCCCTCTCTCTCCCTCCCTCTCTCTCTCCCCCTCCCCCCTCTCTCTCTCTTCCCCCCCCCTCTCTCTCTGTCTGTCTGTCTCTCTCTCTCTCCCCTCAGTCTCTCTCAGTCTCTGTTTCTCCTTGTCTCTTTGGCTCTCTGTACCTCTGTCTGTCTGCCCCCTCCCCTCCCCCCTCTCTCTTTGTTCATTTTGCAATCCCTCTCCCCATTTCTTTTTCCTGTTCATCAATAATAACCAAGACGTACTCTATTATTATATCAGCTTTCAGACAGTCAACGAGCTGACCGTAGGCCAAAATTAATGTTATTAGATCTCCAATGTTATAAAAACTAATGTGAATCAAAGACAGTATTCATTCTACTGCCTTTGTGTGAATTAAGTTTGTTCAAGTTTTAATGTTCGAAAACAACGCGAGTTACACCAGTTCGAGCTCTAACATTTCAAAAGAACATGAGTTTAGCTCCAACGTTTTAATACAATATAAGTCATGCTTGATTCAACAGGATGAAAATCCGTTTAACGTCCTCCGGTCTGAAACAGACACATATGGGACATTAGTAGATATAAAGATGTGGGAACGATCCTGGAGGCTCTGGCTGCGACGCCCTCTCCAGGTGGGAGCAACCCGAATTTCACAGAGACGCCTCTGTGACTATATAAAGTACCAACATAAAAAAAACACCCGGTAACTGCATAACTTCTTCAGCTGTTTCATAAAACTACACCAAAGCGATTCGGGGACTATTGTCTGTTTAGAGCATCATTATCGTTTAAGAAAACAACCAACAACAACGGTAGCAATAGCAAAACCTTGAAGAACTTCCAACCCCCTACTCCCCCCCTCACTTTTGATGGTGCAAGCCTCTCTAACAATTGTGTGCTTCTCGCTAACACAAGTACAGCCCCAACACAGCACTTCTGATTCTGGATGTTTGGCAGAGTACCAGAACCTATGGAACAGTCTCTGGATGTTTATAGTTGGCATGGTACCGACACCATTCCTGACACTATCACGGCCTCTGTATGTGTGTGTGTGTGTGTGTGTGTGTGTGTGTGTGTGTGTGTGTGTGTGTGTGTGTGTGTGTGTGTGTGTGTGTATGCATTTTCTCCCTAGCTAACTCCACTAGTTGCTGACTCAAGCAATGAAAGTAGCTGCTGTCTTTTGCTGTTTAACTTAACCCTTTCACCGCCAGCCCTATTTCAGCCAAAATTGTCCATTAAATTTACCTGGATAGAGAACAAAATCCATCTGCAGTATTGGGGATTATTCTGTGCATGTGACACATATAAAATAAGGTCTACCCTTACTTCCCAAAACTTAGACAATAGGGTCTTTGAATAATATACCCTAATTTGATGCCTTTTAGTGACATAGGTGTTAAATCACTGCGGTGCTAAAATGCAACTTTGGCGGCGAAAGGGTGAACTCTTTAGCCGCTAAGTTTCACAAAACGTAGAGAGTGAGAATGGGAAGTGGCGACGGGTGACAGGCCCTCATTGTGCTTGGCAAGGTACCATTGTGTGCTATTATAACATATCGCAGCCACCGTCTAAACAAAGCAAGTCGTCTCTCCCCACCCCCTCCCTCCCCTTCCCCCTCTCTGATAGCATACATACAGCCGTGCATATACACCCAGACAAGAGAGAGAGAGACAGAGAGGTGGGAGAGAGAGAGAGAGAGAGAGAGAGAGAGAGAGAGAGAGAGAGAGAGAGAGAGAGAGAGAGAGTGAGAGTGAGTGAGAGAGAGAGGTGGGGGAGAGAGAGAGAGAGAGAGGAGACAGACAGATGCACAAAGAGAGAGAGAGAGAGAGAGAGAGAGAGAGAGTGTGTGTGAAAGAGAGAGAGAGAGAGAGAGAGAGAGAGAGAGAGAGAGAGAGAGAGAGACCAGCTGATCGCCAAGGCTGCAGCACTATGAGACTGCGCAAAGCCAGTAATTTAGTAATTAACAAACCGAATAGTGGGACTTTTGAAGACCGGGCTCCGGCTCCTTCCGGTTGGAAAAAAGCTACATTCTGCGTTATTTTTAGAACATTACTTTAAAGTTTGATTTTCAAACACAGGTGTCTAAAAATCTGTCGTTGAACTCCCGTCCATGTTTACCTTTACTCCCCTCTTACTTTACCTCTTTCCGTTTTGCCAGCGCCCGGCTTTTCCATCCACATATTCCATAGAAACTCTCTTTTGCCATATCATCAAGGTGACTCGCTAGGACAGAAAAATGAGGAGAGGATCGAGTCCCAGTGCATTTCCAGAATGATAATGCTGACAATGAAGGTCATTCACCAAATGATAATTATGCCAACTAAGGTCAAGAGACTAAATATGCTAATAATTAAATGAAGGTCACTACAATATGAATGATAATACCGAAGGTCAACAGAATGACAATGCTGATTTTAAAGGTCAACGAAATAATATTTGCACAATGCTCTTTATAGATCCATGGATCTTGTGTGTCTCGGTGTACCTGAGATTAAACACTCTTCAGTTTTTAAATACCGAAGGGGCGAGATTGACCGACAAGTTTTCAGAAGAGGACATAACTCCAAAACATATTGTGATAAAATTATCAGAAATGCATTAACTTCTTTTTTCTGATCCTACATCGCTAATATAATTATTGAAAACCAGCCATCAGAAACTTGTGAACAGTTGTGATTCCTCTTTCTTCTTCTTCCCCTTCTTCTTCTGTGCCCCCAGGCCATATGGCCACCACAATGGGTAAAATACGCATGTGTCTGGTCTTCAGTTTCCCGGTCACCCCGCTGCATTCAGCCAACGCATTCCGATTTCGGAGGAGCTCAAAGGAGAAAAAACAACATGTGTGATGACTTGAGAGCTGCTTCAAGACACAAACGACTAACATACTATAGCCGGTCCTTGGCAAAATTGTACTTTAGACACCTCCTTCGTGTTTACGACCCTATATCTCAAAGTCTGTTTCTTTAAATTTCGTGGCAATACCCTTAGGCTGATCCTAACCCTGTCTCTTTCCCAAGACTGACAGAATGCCGCTTCTCTATGAAAATGGTCAACGCAAAAATGTGATGGAGGGGGGCGGGGGAGTAAACTTCAACTTCCCCAGACCTCTCTTTCACTGCTGTCTGTGTGTTTCTATGTTCTCTGATGATGCGTAGACATGAACAAGGCAACCCCTCAGGACCAATAACCAGCCATCAGAAACTTGTGCCATTCTTCTCCTTCTTCTGTGTTCCCAGGCCATATGGCCACCACAATGGGTTAAGAAAAACGCATGTGTCTGGTCTTCAGTTTCCCGGTCACCCCGCTGCATTCAGCCAACGCATTCCGATTTCGGAGGAGCTCAAGGGAGAAAAAACAACATGTGTGATGACTTGAGAGCTGCTCCAAGACGCAAACGACTAACATACTATAGCCGGTCCTCGGCAAAATTGTACTTTAGACACCTACTTCATGTTTACGACTCTACATCTCAAAGTCTGCTACTTCCAGTTCCATGACAATAACCCAAGGCTGATCCTATCCCTATTTATTTCCCAAGACCGGTAGAATGTCGCGTCTCGGAGAAAATGTCCAAAGCGAAAATGTTATGGGGAATGTTTAAAGCACAACTTAGCCCCGGCTTTTTCTTTCTCTGCTGCCTGTGTTTTTCTTTGTTCTCTGATGATGCGCAGACACGGCCAAGGTTAACCCCTCAGGACCAATAATTAGCCTAGCTTAGTGACGGTGTTGTGGGTTCTACTTACATCACTGCATATTATATTTGCATACGCGCGCGCACGTGCGTACGTGTGTGTATGTGTGTTGCGAGCGTGCACCTGCGCGCGCGCGCACACGCACACACATTACACAAACACGCGGAATACATAAGCATATACACACATATAGGCACAAACACGCGTGCGCGCAGTGATGCATTCACGCATAAGTACAACATACGTGCGCACAGTGACATGTGCACGCATACTTACACACACACACACACACACACACACACACACACACACACACACACACACACACACACACACACACACTTTCACATACATATTGCACTGTATACACACACACCTACACTCACACAAACAAACATTTACACGCGCGCGAACAGAGAGAGAGAGAGAGAGAGAGAGAGAGAGAGAGAGAGAGAGAGAGAGAGAGAGAGAGAGAGAGAGAGAGAGAGAGAGAGAGAGAGAGAGAGAGAGAGAGAGAGAGAGAGAGAGACAGAGAGACAGACAGAGAGAGAGAGAGAGAGAGAGAGAGAGAGAGAGAGAGAGAGAGAGAGAGAGAGAGAGAGAGAGAGAGAGAGAGAGAGAGAGAGACAAAGAGAGAGAGAGAGATGATGATGATTAGCCAGCAGTTGGCAGGGTACCATAACAAGACGTTTGGCTCTCCGTCTATATTAGCTGTGCCACTGTTCCCCCCAAGTGACAAATAAACGAAAACTACCTGTGCTCCATATCATAACTTGAAGGTGTTGTTGCCTGTCTGTCGCTTAACACAATGACTGCCAGATAGCAGAGGGGGCGGCAGCTGCTACTCCGGCGGGAAGGGGATAAACTTGTTTATAGTGGAGAAACCTTGCTCATGGTGCATCTCCACTCTCTCGGTCAACAGCATTTGAGGACGAGAGTTGGCGTTGGGGAAGGTCCCCAAAGGCCAACCAATCCTAATTGGCTGCAGCACTGGAGCCAATGCAAATGCACTGAAGTTAGAGACTCATAGTCTTCCACGAAGGACGAAGCTGTACCCTGATATTCCAACACCGTAGACAATCACGTATAGATAATGAAGGTAGTAAGTAACTATTCGGAAGGTAGTAGTTCTGGTGTTTCTCTTTTACCCCCCCCCCCCCCCCCCCCCCCCCCCCCCCCTTCCCTCCATTCTGCCACTATTCCTTTTCTTGTGTCGTCCTACCTCGCACCCTGCCCTCAGCCTCCGAACTTTGGTGATCTTCTTCCACTTCTTCTTCGTCTGCGTTCCCAGGCCATATGGCCATAATGGGTAAGGTAAGTATGTGTCCGGTTTTCAGTTTTCACTGGTCTCCCTGCTGCGTACAGCCAAACTTTGGTGATCGAATTCTAATGACTGGATGGAGCGACCTGACCGACGAAGGGGACGAACTTGTTCTTCGTCTTCTACGTTCCCAGGTCATATGGCCAAAATGGGTAAGGTACGTGTGTGTCCGGTTTTCAGTTTCACTGGTTTCCCCGCGCAGCGTACGCCTTCCCCCAATTTTTTTTTCAAACGCAAACAACTTTCAAGCTTCAAAGAATAAAATTCTTTTCAGCCGAGCACAAATCCTTCCACCCGGATTTTCACATATCGTCCGATGTTTTGTTGACGGGGGGCGGGGGTGGGGGGTGGGGGGTGGAGAGGCGCTACGCGACGGAGGGGGTCCGAACATTTCGTCGGCTCAAATAGCCTTCCACACACATTTTCAACTAACATCGCTACTTTTGTTCAGCGAGAGCTACTCATCTCGCCTTCCTTCGCACAACTTTGAATCGAGTGAGCTAAAGCGACTTCCGGTTAACCAGTTTGAGAATCGCCAAATACAGACTTGTAGATATACGAATACGGCAAGATCGGTCCTTTGCGCGGAATTTTTTTAAATTCCCGCGGATTTTCCGCGAAAAGCGGAACTCTTTCATGCCTGTTTCTTAATAGCAGGAGAATGGGCCAATAAATCAGAAAGATTGCAGATGACAGAAAGCAAAGGGGAAAAGGCAGAGTCAAGGAGAGTGACAGATTAGAGGAAGTCACAAGCACAGAACTTCCAGAAGGTGGGGAAACTATTTATTTTTAAAAAAGACCCCCCCCCCCCCCCCCCCCCAGTATCCCCACACATGAGGGAGAGACTCGTTGAGGGGTCGGGGTCGTCCAGCTCCCCGTACTTGGCATCCACCCACTGCCCCAGATCTTGTTTAAGACCCCACTACAGGCTGCTAGCCTTCCAGTGGAAAGGAACCTGCGAGAAATGTCGTATTTGCTGAGTTGCCTGCTTTCTATTCTACTTTTGTTTCCAGTTTAGAAACAACTGGTTTTCCTGTGGATCTTTAAACAACGGGTCGTAGTTTAGACAAGAAAATTCAGTTGATAGAATATCAACTAAAGGAGGCCAAACAGTGTTAACATTATGTAGAAGAGTGTATTGCACTTCAAATGTGTATGAACATGTATGTCTTTTCAAAATATCTTCAAGGTGATGCAGTTAGCTACTTTAGAGAAGAAGAAGAAAAAAAGTTATATAAAATATGAACGTGTCATGAAATACGTTTGTCATCGACTGCTCAGACAAGAACAAAAAAGAAGTTCAACACAGTAAAGTGCTGAAAATGACGGTTTAGTTCTGTAAGCAGATGAGATTCGTCTTCCAAAGTATTTGTGATCCTAATGTTGTCATGAAACTGAAAGAAACCAGACTTCGACTTTTGAGATAGAGAGTCATAAACACAAAGAGAGTAGGGTAGGCTCAGCCTACGGTTGTGTGAATAAAACTGAAAAGAACCAACTTGGCTTATATTCATCTTTCACTGTCAACTGATTGTGTCCGTCTGCTAACCTTTGTACTAGGCCTAGGCCTACAGGGACTGACCCTGCTTCCATAGCTCAACACCACAGCACAAAGAGAGTCGCATCACTAAACCTACCTAACGGTTTTGGTCAGTTGCTAGGCTAACACATATTCATGAGTCTCTCAATGGTAGTGTGTGCATCAATGAAAAAGAAAGGGAGGGGGTTCAAGGAATAGTCAACTGATAAATGAACGTGAGGATAGAAGAATGTAAAATCCATCCGTAAGTATTTCTTCAAAATAAAGGGCTTGATGAATTTACAATGCCAAGTAATATAGAAAGAAACCGTTTTGTTTCTAATATCCGAGTAATAGCAAAATTAACAGCTTTCCTTAACAGTATCCACCCCCCCACGATTTTGCAAAGGTTTAAGCAGACAACAGGAACGTCAGTGGAGTAAAGGGGTGGGGTGGGGTGGAGCATGGTCGACAGTAGTATACTTAGCTATAGGCAACGGGTGGAGGGGGGGAGGGGTAGCAAGAATGTTTAAAGGTGGACCCTGACGGATGAGTTTTTGCAAGAAACACGTCGAGATCACCAGAAAGACAGCCTTTTCAAGGAGAACGGGTCGCAGCCAGAGGCGCGCCACCCATTTTTATTTTTTTTTGCATGCGATTATTGTCACTGATGAGGGAGGAGGGGGGGGGGTAAATTTTGACCAAATGACAACTTTTTCGTTGCCACTGGATTTAACGTATGCTAAGTACATGGGCACACGGGACCTCGGTTTATCGTCTCATCCGAAAGACTCTACGTTCAGACCGTTAGGGCCTA
>CM065687.1:56187109-56189609 GCA_017654935.2 Phymorhynchus buccinoides
GGCCAACTAAATCCCAAGATTGCAGCACAAAGTTCCTGTGGAAATTCCTTCTAGTTCATTCACAATGCCCCCCCCCCCCCCCCCCCCCCCCACCCACCCCCCCCCCATCCAGATTGTTTTCAAACTTCATGGGGTCATATGACCCCAGATTACAGGAAATGATGGACCAATTTCCCAAATCAGTAATGGTTCAGTAAACTAATGTGTCACTGTACAGTGCTAAACATACATTTTAGTGTAGACTTCATGGGTCATATGGCCCCTGGATGCATAAAATGAGGGGTCAATGACTCAAAATGGGTCACTGACCCGGCTCCCCTGACAATCCGAAGCTCTGTATTACAATGCACATGTTTGTGAAAAGTTTGAAAGAAAAAAAGCCCACATAATATGATTTAAAAGAAAAGGCAAAGTGTACATTCTGGATTTGGTAGGAACCAAAGCTTTGTGTTTACTTAGTGCTGTTTTGTCCACTTAAGGCCGCCAACACACGTGGAAGACAAGACAGTCTTCTGTCACGAAAACGCGATGCATTCCACCATCAGACACTTAAAGCTAAGCGTCTTTGACCGAGGATTCCTCCCGAGTTCTGTACCATACCTGCATGTGTATGTAGTTAGTTCCAGTTCTTGTCACGTGGGCCATGTCAGTGTGTCAGTACGGTACTGGCATTTCCACTACAACTACCGTACTACTCCGGCCTCTGCTCAAATGGCTTTTATCATTGGTTGATATTAGCCTGTAGTAGGAGGACCAACAGAAACATGAGAGCTAGAAACAGATGATTTTTCTACAGTAATTTCAGGTCACAATAATAACTGTATTGTTAAAAATTCGGGACTTTCCTGGTGTTGCACTGCCTCTGGGCATTGCCTCCAGGATCGTTCCCACCACCTTTATATCTACTAATGTCCCATATGTGTCTGTTTCAGACCGGAGGACATTAAACATATTTTTATTTTTATTCTACAGTAATGGAAAATCATGGTACAGTTCAGTCTCTTGTGGAAGACTATGACTCTCCAACGAAGGGGCCTTTGCACTGGCTCTAGTGCTGCAGCCAAAGGGATGGGTTGGCCTTTGGGGACCTTCCCCAATGCCAGCTGTTCTCAAATCCGTTTGGCCGAGTGGGGATGTACCCTGGGCAAGGCATCTCCACTATAAACAATCCCCAGCCATCCGGAATACCATCTGCCCCCTATGCTATCAGGCAGTCGTGTTCGGAAACATCTGCCTGGCATACAGTACATACATAATACAGTCGGTAGTACAGTGGACTGGAACACGAAGGGCATAGAAGAGAAGAAAAAAAAGAAACAAATCAAAAAGGGCAGGAAACAAGGTTTGAGCGGAGAGAGAGAGAGAGAGAGAGAGAGAGAGAGAGAGAGAGAGAGAGAGAGAGAGAGAGAGAGAGAGAGAGAGAGAGAGAGGGGGGGGGGAGAGAGAGAGAATTGACAATGTTTTAATTGTGTATAGGCCTGTGACCCGTTACAATGTCATAGTAACAAAGGAAATCAAAAATCAAAAGCATACAGCATCAATTATCAAACAAGTAAATGAATATATACATGCATGCATACACACACGCGCATGTACGCACACATGTACGAACGCACGCACATACATACATACATACATACATACATACATACATACATACATACATACATACATACATACATATCAAACATATCCATGCATGCATACACAAATCCAAATAACGAGAGAGAGAGAGAGAGAGAGAGAGAGAGAGAGAGAGAGAGAGAGAGAGAGAGAGAGAGAGAGAGAGAGAGAGAGAGAGAGAGAGAGAGAGAGAGAGAGAGAGAGAGAGAGAGACTCAAAACTTTTAATTGCAAAGGAGAGAGAGAGAGAGAGAGAGAGAGAGAGAGAGAGAGAGAGAGAGAGAGAGAGAGAGAGAGGAGAGAGAGAGAGAGAGAGAGAGAGAGAGAGAGAGAGAGAGAGAGAGAGAGAGAGAGAGAGAGAGAGAGAGAGAGAGAGAGAGAGAGAGAGAGAGAGAGAGAGAGAGAGAGAGAGAGAGAGAGAGAGACATGTGAGAGATAGAGAGACAGAGAGACAGAGAGAGAGAGAGACGGATGGAGAGACAGAGAGAGAGAGGATGTGGGTTTTTTGGGGGGTTTTAATACACATTTTCAAATAACACATCCCTATTCTGGTATTGTGCCATAACCTGGCGAAACGTGTTAAAATCACGTTGTCCCTGTAATGCATAAACGGTACAAACATCAGCGCCAATCTTGCACCAGCTGCGGTTCTCTATCGCAGATGTTGCCACCTCAGTTGGCATAGGTGAGACAAGGTCACAACACCCCCCCTCCCACCCCCCCCTCCCCAAGCTTCATAATGTTCTCTATCGCCAACCCGATTTTTCAGTTGTTTTTTTAGATATCAAATTCATGATACATTCTATCATGGTTAAAGGAATTCTTGTAGAGTTTTGCTGGATTCTATCACATTGTGATATTTATTGGAATGAAATAGC
>CM065687.1:56192109-56197109 GCA_017654935.2 Phymorhynchus buccinoides
TCCGTCTCCCCCCTTTCTCTCTATCTCTCTCTCTTTCTCTGTATGTGTCCATCTGTCTCTCTGTCTCTCTCTGTCTGTCTGTCTGTCTGTCTGTCTGTCTGTCTGTCTGTCTGTCTGTCTGTCTGTCTGTCTGTCTGTCTGTCTGTCTGTCTGTCTGTCTGTCTGTCTCTCTCTCTCTCTCTCTCTCTCTCTCTCTCTCTCTCTCTCTCTTCTCTCTCTCTCTCTCTCTCTCTCTCTCTCTCTCTCTCTCTCTCTCTCTCTCTCTCTCTCTCATCTCTCTCCGTGTCTACGTCTCTCTGCTTGTGTGTGCGTATGCGTGAGTGTATGTGTGTGAGCGCGCGCGCGTGCGTATCGTGTGCGTGTGTGCGAGAGTGTGTATGTGCGTGCGTACATGTCCGTGTGGATGAGAGCGTGAAGGTGGCAACAGGTGTGTTGAATGATGAACTCATTGTTTGCCAATCCTGTACTGGACCCCTTCCTGGGAACTATCAGTGAACGGCCAAAGAACAGACCAGCGATTAGCCATTAACCCTTTCACCGCCAACGTCGCAGTTTTACACCACAATGATTTAGCACCCATGTCATTAAAACTCTTGAAATTAGGGTCTGTTATTCAATGATACTGTGTTCCTAAATTTGGGCAGTAAGGATTGACCCTATTCTAAATGTGTCACAGAGAAATCCCACAATATTGCAGATTAAATCTTTTCTGTAGCCAAGCAAATTTAATGGACAATTTTGGCTCAAAGATGGCTGGCGGTGAAAGGGTTAATAAAGCATCGAGTGAGTTGGAATCAAATCAAATCAAATCAACTTTTATTTCAAAAACCCCTGGGGGCACAAGAAAATGCATACACGTACCATTCACACCTGCGGCATCAAACATTACAAACAACAGCCCAAAAGACCCCATAACAGTACACATCAGCATAGTATTACATAGGCTCCAAACAAAAACAACAACAAAAACCAACAAAAACACTTTTTTTTTAACAGTACTCATCACCATATAGACAGGCACATTATACCATCATGCACAGATACAGCTTCATACACCCACACACACACACACACACACACACACACACACACACACACACACACACACACACACACACACACACACACACATATACATGCACAACACAGTTGCTGGAATTGCACATATGAATCCTTTTTTTTAAACCGCTAATTAACTTATCTCCATTAACAAATATTGACATATGAAACAAGACAAGAAACAATTAGGACATAAACTCAGACATGGTGACCAAGATGTGTGAATAATAGAAGAAAAAAATAAATAAAAAAAATAAAAATAAAAAAAAAAAAAATAAAAAATGTGAATGTGGTATGAGGTACGTGGTATCAACTAAGGTTCAGAACTCTTTTAAGATAACCTTTATGAAACAAACTAAACGACTGAGAGTTCTTTTATTTTTTGACTGAAATAAGGAATTAAACTTTATTACGTTTGGGTTTTTTAAACAATAATTTGGCAAATAACGTTTTCTAGCATCCTGAAACGTTTGACATTCAAAAACATAATGAAATTCATCTCCTAGAGCTTGGTGGTCGCACTTCGAGCAAAACCTTTCACTATGTGGGATATTTTGGATTCTCCCCGTTTGAATGGGTAATCTATGATTTAATGTTCTAAATTTTACAAAAAACAATAATAAGTTTTCGGGTAACATTTTGAAGTAATCCTCACAAGAAAACATATCTTTATACAATTTATAGTTACTGAATATTTGTTTTTCTTCCAGCTGCGAGAACCACTGTTGGATAAATTGATCTTTTAGGGTGAGTAAAACTTTAGATTTAAACCAGTTTTGTGAAATATTGGTGTGTGGTTGCTGTAGCCACAAACCACTCAATCCAAGGTTATCTAATAAAGTTTTGACAGATAAAATGAAAGGTGACACATGTTTGTTTTCTTTATACAAATGTAACATAAAACGATACATGGTACATGATAATTTGGACTGGTTAGCATCATTGACAAGCTTAAACCAAAAATGCAACATTCTGCTCTTCGCTTGAATCTCTAAAGGGTACTGCCCCAATTCCCCATAAACCATACAGCTTGGTGTACTTTTATTTAATTTGAGAACAATTTTATAGTAACGAAGTTGTAGTTTTGAAGCTAAATCTGTTATGTTATGGCACCATACCTCACTTCCGTAAAGAAGAATGGGAGTAATCATTTTGTCGAATAACTCTATTTTTATATCTATAGGTAACATCATCTTTTTACACTTTTTTAAGAGGCAAAACATAGGGATATCGAAAGCAACCTTTCACATCTTATTGTCGTGAAAATAACGCATGTCCTTAGCTGTTTCATATTAAATTATATCCAGATTATAACGCTAAATTAGATTTCTTTGTTTCATTATTCTCTTTCTCTCTGTCTCCCGCTATCGTAACACACATGCACACACGCGCATGTGCGCGCACACACACACACACACACACACACACATACACAAACACACACACACATACATGCAAACGCGCGCGCGCACACGCACACGCACACGCACACGCACACGCACACACATACACACACACACACACACACACACAGACACACACACAGACACACACAGACACACACCACACACACACACACACACACACACACACACACACACACACACACACACACACACACACACACACAGTGATCTTTCCCTAAATCAGAAACTACGGCTAAAAAAAAAACACCCGCTGAACAGGTTGATTCGTCCTTTTTTTTAATGAGAAAAAAAACACGACGACGAAACAACCTGTTCAGCGGTTTTTCTTTTGTGTACCTTGTCCTTCAGTGGTCATTTCTTAATTTTTACGGCTACAAAGCTCTGCCTACAGTCTACCGCATGTGTGTCACCCATAATTAATTTCATAGTAGATGCATTTACACTGACTGTACATTATTTTTTTGTGCATCCTTTTTTCATTAACAGCCAGCTGTCTGTCTTTGTGCCTGCAGTCGAATAAAGATAACTAGAAGAGTACCAATATGTTGTGAATCTCAGTAGACCTGTCGTCAGTTCTCGTCTGTCTGTCTGTCTGTCTGTCTGTCTGTCTCTGTCTCTGTCTCTCTCTCTCTCTCTCTCTCTCTCTCTCTCTCTCTCTCTCTCTCTCTCTCTCTCTCTCTCTCTCTCTCTCCCTCCCTTCCTCTCTCTCTCTCTCTTATCTCTCCCTCCCTCTCTTTTTCTCCTTGCCCTGCCATCTCTCGCTATCGAAAGCCATATCTTACCTGTTCCCCATTTACTCCACCCCCCCTTCTATGTTTTCTATATATATGGATGTAGCGAATGTGTGCATATATGCCCACGTCGTTGTGGGTGTTATTATTTGTACTAGTGAACAGATAAACTTCCAAAACGCAGAAACAATTCTTACAAATCCCTCGCCCCTAAGTCAGAACCACTTCGCTTGTGTATGAATACGAAGGGAAAAAACCCCAATGACAATCTGTTGTGTTCTAGTGCGATCAACAGAAGACTGCTATTCCAGAAACTTAGGCTGAAATGTCTGGTTAATACGCCATGTCCCGGGAGGACGTAAAACCCAATATTTCATTCAGTTAATATATGTGCCTGCCCAGGCCGGGAGGACGTAAAACCCAATATTTCATTCAGTTAATACGCCATGTCCCATATGTGCCTGCCCAGGCCGGGAGGACGTAAAACCCAATATTTCATTCAGTTAATACGCCATGTCCCATATGTGCCTGTCCAGGCCGGGAGGACGTAAAACCCAATAACCCGTCGGGGAAGAAGAACTCTTCGCAGAAAGAGAGAAAATATTTCATTCATTTAACAGTACGCCATGTCTACAATACATCCCAGCTATTAGTATTACGTTCAGTGCGGCTCTAAGGTTGGAGAATGCCTCTGAAAGATTAACAAGCCCCCAAGGCAGCAGCACATATCGCCAGTGCAGACATCTGGGCTGCGTGGCCTATAAAGAAAAACGACGTTAACGTTGCTCTGCTTTTCTGCTTGTCACTTTTTCCCCCGCGGGGAATTCAGAAAGGGACCCTGGCCGGTCCGTGATGTCAAACTTCCTGAGGCACTTCGGTATTTCTGCTTTTACATCCTGGAACCATTTCAGTTCCCTATCTCCCCTTTCACCCTCTTCACCCTCCCCTTCTCTCCCACACAAAACACAAAATAGCAACTATGGCTTTTGTTGGTCTTTGTCATAAGGCAGGGTTGGGGTTTTTTTGGTAATAATGGTGTTATAAGAATGGGGAGTACCTTAACATTGAAAGAGGGATTGTTAAGTTTCTCTATTTTAGTGTGTGCCATCAAGAAAAAGAAATCCACAATAGCCACATTCTACACCGTTGAACTGAGAGGGGAGGGAGGAGGCGGGCTAGTTCCTAAGTCCCAGTGAATATCTCCATAATCTCAGGCCAATCCTTACAGTTTAATATTCCCTCACTTATAAAAACAAAACGCAACCCCCCAAATAAAAGGCACACACAAAAACCTACAACAGAAACAGAAAGACAGAACGTGCGCTCGCACGTGTAAGTACGATATGTGAGACTCGACGTTGAAAAGAACGACCACATACATTAACGCTTTTTTGTCCATAAGGGTCTCTGACCGATTGGACGCTAATCTCATCACCACTGACACTCTACGCAACAGGACACATGATGCACGTGGCGTACCGTCTTGTTGAGACCTCCGTTTTGAATGTCACAGCGTCATTGTTAGCCCCCCGGCCGCCATCAGCACCACCAGAGAGGTGTGTTTGTGTCACATATAACTGCAGTATAATTATATATGATGGAGGGATATTCAGGAAAAGTTGCAGTTTAGACACACCCCTCTTGCTTACTCTTGATTACGACTCTCAATCTCAAAGCCTGGTTCTTTCAGTTTCATGTCGATAAACCTTAGCTGATCCTAACCCTATCCCTTTCCCGAGAACGGCAGAATGTTGCTTCTCAGTGAACATGTTCAATGCGAAAA
>CM065687.1:56204609-56214609 GCA_017654935.2 Phymorhynchus buccinoides
TCCACCCCCCCCCCCCCCCTCCCCTATGAAGACTCTTTTGGGGGGCTTATTTTTCAAGGTCTTAATAGGGAGGTCCTGCTGTATGTGACGGTAAGAAAAGGAAAATGCAAAGTCAAAGAGGCCGACAGACAACAGGAGAGAGGATAATATGTATAGTTTTGAGACAGCAGAGAGAGAGAGAGGGAGGAGAGAGAGAGAGAGAGAGAGAGAGAGAGAGAGAGAGAGAGAGAGAGAGAGAGAGAGAGAGAGAGAGAGAGAGAGAGAGAGAGAGAGAGACGAAAACGAAATTTTATTGAACCATGGAACATGCGATAAGCAAGTTAAATGCCTTTTCCACCCAGCCCTGGGCACAAATAAAGAAAATCAAACAATAAAGCTAAATAATAGATGTACATACAGAAAAAAGAATGAAAATGACGGGGCAGGAGAGAGGAAGGGGAAAAGGCATGGAGGGGGGGGAAGGAGGGGGGACAATTTGGGAATTTAAAGTACAGGGGCACAAATCACATCATACAATCATAAATTCAGCAAAGCATCACATTCCTAAGCACAGAGAGAGAGAGAGAGAGAGAGAGAGAGAGAGAGAGAGAGAGAGAGAGAGAGAGAGAGAGAGAGAGAGAGAGAGAGAGAGAGAGAGAGAGAGAGAGAGAGAGTAGTTTTACTTTATTAGTGAGAAATAAAGGAGGGTGACCGCCGGAGGACTCGTACAAAGCGGAAGAGATAGACAAGAAAAGAAATCAAACGTCAATGTCCGGAAAATGTTGAGATGGAGTTGTGCTTTAAAGCCAATGTTCTAATGAGAAGAAGAAGAAGAAAAGAAGAGGAAGAAGAAAAGAAGAAGAAAAGAAGAGGAAGAAGAAGAAGAAGAAGAAGAAGAAGAAGAAGAAGAAGAAGAAGAAGAAGAAGAAGAAGAAGAAGAAAAGAAGAAGAAGAAGAAAAGAAGAAGAAGAAGAAGAAGAAAGAAGAGAAGAAGAAGAAGAAGAAGAAGAAGAAGAAGAAGAAGAAGAAGAAGAAGAAGGAGAAGAGAGAAGAGAAGAGAAGAAGAAGAAGAAGAAGAAGAAGAAGAAGAAAAAGAAGAAGAAGAAGAAGAAGAAGAAGAAGAAGAAGAAGAAGAAGAAGAAGAAGAAGAAGAAGAAGAAGAAGAAGAAGAAGAAGAAGAAGAAGAAACACCAACAACATAATGAACAACAGCGAAAAACTGGGGGGGAAAGAACAAGAACTAGAAGATACAAAAACAGAGAGAGAGAGAGAGAGAGAGAGAGAGAGAGAGAGAGAGAGAGAGAGAGAGAGAGAGAGAGAGAGAGAGAGAGAGAGAGAGAGAGAGAGAGAGAGAGAGAGAGAGAGAGAGAGAGAGAGAGAGAGAGAGAGAGAGAGAGAGAGAGAGAGTGTGTGGAGAGAGAACGAACGAAACGAACGACATTTTATTTATACAGGGTAATGAAATAAGTATAAATACTTTTTTACACCCAGCCCTGAGAGAGAGAGAGAGAGAGAGAGAGAGAGAGAGAGAGAGAGAGAGAGAGAGAGAGAGAGAGAGAGAGAGAGAGAGAGAGAATGCAGGCACTGACAGGCCGGGCTGTCTGATTTAAAACTATCATTTGCACATTCAATTTATTAATTGTCCGTCACCGAAGGTGTACGGACATTGCGATGGGCTGGTTTGTTTTGTTGTTGTTTTTGTTTGTTTGTTTGTTGTTGTTGTTGTTTTTCTGTCTGTCCCAAGGATATCTCCCGAACCGCTTGACCGAATCGCGTCAAATTTTGTGTGAAAGTGTGCCTCCTTAATAGGAAGAGATCGGCGCAAACCATTTTGCCGTCGTGACCTTGACCTTGACGTACGACCTTGAAAACCGAAAATCTATTTTTAGCCATATCTCGGGCACCGATCAACATAGGATGTTGAAACTTGGTATGAAGGTGGTTTGGCTTATGCCCGTTCTGATGATGGCATACCGATCAAGGTCAATGTCAAGGTCAAAAAGATCGCTGGAGCCTGAAAATCGGAGGGTCATTTTTTTCTCCTTCTGTCTGTCCCAAGGATATCTTTCGAACGGGTTGACCGAATCACGTCAATTTTTTGTGTGCTGGTGTGTCACTATGAGAGGAAGGCATCCGCGCAAACCATTTTGCCGTCGTGACCTTGACCTTGACGTACGACCTTGAAAACCGAAAATCTTTCAGGGGCCATAACTCCCACACCGTTAGTGTTAGAGTCTTCAAATTTGGCATGCAGGTACTTTGGCGTATGCCCGTTCTGATGGTGGCATACTGATCAAGGTCAAGGTCACGGTCCGGGAGATCGTAGGCCTTGAAAGTGGTAGGGGTCTACAAATTGGGTTTTCAGCCATATTTTCCACATTTGTACTTAACAGAAGCGCTTCATATTGTGTCTGGCACTGTATACCCTAGAGTAGAAAACATCCGTGCATACATTATCGCCATGCTGACCTTGACCTTGACGTGTGACCTTGAAAACCGAAATTTCCTTCTTTGCGCTATATATTATTGTCCTAGCTGTATCTCGTGAACTACAAGACATAAGCTCTTCAAATGTTGTGTCAGGATGTGGATGAATGAAAATGTGTTTAACGTCCTCCAGAGAGAGAGAGAAAGAGGGGGGGGGGGGAGAGAGAGAGAGAGAGAGAGAGAGAGAGAGAGAGAGAGAGAGAGAGAGAGAGAGAGAGAGAGAGAGACAGACAGACAAACAAACAGACAGACAAAGACACACACACAGAAAGAAAGACAGACAGACAGAGAGACATAGACAGAGAGCAAAGAGGACAACTGCTGTTCCAGTTGGATGAATAAAAATTTGTTTAACGTCCTCCGCCCCGGGGCAGGCACAGAGGCAGACAGACAGACAGAGAGAGAGAGAGAGAGAAGAGAGAGAGAGAGAGAGACAGAGACAGAGACAGATAGACAGAGAGAGAGAGAGAGAGAGAGAGAGAGAGAACAGAGAGAGAGAGAGAGACATAGGCATACAGATACATGAGACACATAGAGAGGGATAGACAAAGACAGAGAGAGAGAAAGACAGACAGAGAGAGAGAGAGAGACAGACAGACAGACAGACAGAGACAGACAGACAGAGACAGACAGAGACAGACAGCGAGACATAGGCCCTACAGACAAAGGCAGAGAGAGAGAGAGGGGGGGGGGGACAGAGACAGAAAGCGAGAGAGAGAGAGAGACACAGACAGACAAACATACACAGAGAGCCCACCCACAGGGAGGCGATAGAAGATCAAAGCAACCGTAAGACACTCGGCCATTAGGGCACGAGGAACGGGAAACGTGAGCGGCAGACATGTCCGTCACCAGCAATGCCACGCACTTGCGACACGCCGTAGCATAATTGTCCGTCACCGTAGGTGATGGGACTTTGCAGTGGTCTGGTTTGTATTTTTGTTTTTGTCCGTCACCATAGGTGATCGGACTTTGTGGTCGTCTGGTTTGTATTTGTCCGTCAAAATAGGTGATCGGACTTTGCATGGGCTGGTTCGTTTTTTTGTTTGTTTGTTTTTCTGTCTGTCCCAAGGATATCTCCCGAACCGCTTGACCGAATCGCGTCAAATTTTGTCTGCTGGTGTGTCACCATGAGAGGAAGGCATCCGCGCAAAATGTTTCGCCGTCGTGACCTTGACCTTGGCTTACGACCTTGAAAACCGAAAATCTTTAAGGGGCCATAACTCCCACACCGTTGGTGTTAGAGTCTTCAAATTTGGCATGTAGGTACTTTGGCTTATGCCCGTTCTGATGGTGGCATACCGATCAAGGTCAACGTCACGGTCCGGGAGATCGGTAGGCCTTGAATGTGGTAGGGGTCTACAAACTGGGTTTTAAGCTTTATTTTCCACATTTGTGCTTGACAGAAGCGCTTCAGATTGTATACTGTATACCCTAGAGTAGAAAACATCCCAGCATAAATTATCGCCATGCTGACCTTGGCCTTGAAGTTTGACCTTGAAAACCGAAATTTCCTTCTTTGCGCTATGTATTTCTTCTTCAAGCTGTATCTCGTGAACTAGAAGACAGAATCCCTTGCAATTTTGTGTCAGGATGTGACACTCGACGGGGTGTCGCAAGTGCGTGGCATTGCTGGTGACGGACATGTCTGCCGCTCGGCGACGCCCTTGTTTATTTATCTTTTCATTTATTTAGTAAGTTATTTCGAGCTGAATTTGGTGTCAATGGTCTCCTTAAATTGTCTTTAATTTTCGCGTTTCGCAATCAGCTACAGAGATCAAGAAAAGAAAAGGGAGAACGACAGCAAGACCATAATAAAATAATAATAATAATAATAATAATACATTTATATATCGATTTACCTCAAATGAGCCCAAAGCGCTTTACAATAAAATGGTTATCAACAAGTAGACAACAAAATAGTATTTACGAATGACAGAAACCAGCTACAACGAATGAGACATAAATTCAAACTTACTCAAAACATTTTTAATGATTAGGCCACCTGCCCGTATCAAGAAGGGGAGATGAGAGAAAGGGGTGTCGATGTAAATACAATGATCATTCACAGAAAAACGAAATGGCGAAAGGAACAATACATACATAAATTGTAGGAAGTACTATAAGCAGCGACATAAACTATTGTCAGCTGCTGTATTTTAAATTAACAACAAATTACCATGTGCATTAACTAAGTGAGGAATGGGAGGAAATAATATCATATACACAACATGTATTCCTCTCTCTATGTGTCACACACACACACACACACACACAGATACACACACACACACACACACACACACACACACACACACACACACACACACACACACACACACTATCAATGTATTATTAACCAGGGACGGTATTCATGTCGAGATAGCATGAGACTTAGCATGATGCTAACTTAGAAGCTCTTCCAAAAGTCCTATTAAATCCTATAGGACATTGGAAGAGCTTCTAAGTTAGCATCATGCTAAGTCTCATCATGACATGAATACCGTCCCAGGGCCTGTATTCACGTTGAGATAGCATGAGACTTAGCATCATGCTAACTTAGAAGCTCTTCCAAAAGTCCTATTAAATCCTACAGGACATTGGAAGAGCTTCTAAGTTAGCATCATGCTGAGTCTCATGCTATCTCAACGTGAATACAGGCCCAGCTTAATAGTAAACGGAGTACCTTCACGTGAAATCACATTGTCAAGGGATCATTCACATTGAGTCCGTGCATCACGTTTTTCGCACTTTTAACGAATGATACATTTGAACAAAGATACAGCCAGGACAGACAAAGAAAAAACAATGATAAACCACAACAAACTCATACTCCTTTGCAGACCGTTGTCAGGCAAAGGACAAAGGCAAAACTAACGTAAAGAGCAAGAAAAGAAACAATGACACTGACACAAACAAAACAAGAATTTTATCAAATCATACACTTACCTGTACATGGTGGTCACAGGCTAATACAACTCCGAACACAATATTATGTTTTTTTAAATAATGACAGGAATAACAAAACTTGATTCTTTCCACTCTGGACTAGTTGAACGACACTCACGAAACAATCCTTCGCACTAAAAACACAGACATATCCAAATATTCCTCACAAAATTAACCGCCACACAAAACAATTTCCCATCGAAATGACTGTTGTATTCATGAATTCTTTACACCGATGTCACCCTTCCATTGGCAAGCAGACGACAGGTCACAGCTGCGCCCTCTGCAGTTCAAAAAAAGACCGATAACTCTTCCTTTTACCTACTGATAAATTCACGTTCTCCTTCTCTATATAAAATAAAAAGGGGAAAAAAAGAAAATAAAGCGTGTTAGGAATGTAGTGACGCTGGAAACGGCCGTATGAAATAAACAGTAAAATTTTAAAATAATTAGAGAGAGAGAGAGAGAGAGAGAGAGAGAGAGAGAGAGAGAGAGAGAGAGAGAGAGAGAGAGAGAGAGAGAGAGAGAGAGAGAGAGAGAGAGAGAGATGGTGGTAGTTGGAAAGATTAAAATGGATAACAAATATATTTCTAAACTGGAATAGTTACCACAACAACAAACACACACGCGCGCACACTACAACAAGCCGCCGTCGTCGTAGTAGTAGTAAGTATTCTTTGCAATCCATGCTGCACTCGGCTTGATCTGTTTGTAGCGGCAAAAAGAGTGTGCCATCACACAGGTAAAACTAAACCCCCCTGCCTCACTTCCCCACTACCCATAATAACTTCTCCCGGAAAAGCTATGATGCCTGTCTCTGTCTTCTCTGTCTCGCGCTCTCTCTATCATGTAACGCACGCGCGCCTGTGTGCGTAGTCCGCTTTCGGTCCTTAATAGTGCGCCTGGCATTATCGTGCTACGCATAGTTATGCGGGTATTGTCTTTAGCCATGACAAGCTCCTAGCATCAGTCTCCAACATTCCCCGAAGACAGGGTGTGGCTGCCACAGTGTCGGGGTAATCAAATACAGTCACACACGTAATGTTCTCAAGTCACACAATTTATTGTCCAAAGTACATGGAAATACATCTGTGGAGGCACAAAAAAGATAAATAGTAAATTAATAAATAATTACTGGTCGCAACAGGGTTGCGCACGATATTTCTCGTCACTAGCTGGTGCATTTGTACCATAGTGTGTGTGCGCGTGTGTACGTGCGTGTGTGTGTGTACGTATGTGTGTGTGTGTGTGTGTGTGTCTCTGTGTGAGGGGCAGGATGAGAATGTGTGTGTGTGTGTGTTTGCTTGTGTGTATACGTGTGTGCTGCACGTGCATGTGTGTGTGCGCGCGTGTGTGCGCGCGTGTGTGCGCGCGTGTGTGCGCGCGTGTGCGCTTGCTGTGCGTGTGCATGTGTGTGTGTGTGTGTGTGTGCGTATGCATGAGTGTGTGTGGGTGTGTATGTGTGTGTGTGTGTGTGTGTGTGTGTGTGTGTGTGTGTGTGTGTGTGTGTGTGTGTGTGTGTGTGTGTGTGTGTGTGTGTGTGCGTGCGTGTGCGCGCATGTCGTGCGTTTGGAAATTGAAACTTGAACATGTTTTAATTACCATTGACAGTCACAATCTTTATGGCAAGGAGACACATGAATTGGAATAATAATATTTATCAAAATCAAACAGAAAAAATGCAACAAATAAAAGGAATCACCTTGTTGACTGCACCTGCCAGTCACTAATTTAAAGAAAATCAACAAGAGAACACGCCTATTTAAGCAACAGAGCCAAGTGAATTGTTGTACACCTGCCCGTCACTTCTATATGCACACACTCATGCGAACACATGCTGAGAGAGAGAAAGAGAGAGAGAGAGAGAGAGAGAGAGGAGAGAGAGAGAGAGAGAGAGAGAGAGAGAGAGAGAGAGAGAGAGAGAGAGAGAGAGAGAGAGAGAGAGAAAGAGAGAGAGAGAGAGAGAGAGAGAGAGAGAGAGAGAGAGAGAGAGAGAGAGAGAGAGAGAGAGAGAGAGAGAGAGAGAGAGAGAGAGAGAGAGAGAGAGAGAGAGAGAGAGAGAGAGAGAGACGACATGGTTGACACTGGTTAAATGTGCAGGCCACCTACCCATAGCACATACCATAACAATTAAGAAATAAATAAAACATGAATAAAGAGTCAATTAGTAACTAAATAACTAAATTGATGACTAAATAACTAAATTATATAACTAAATTGTTAATTTAATGATAAATAACTAAATTAATAACAAAATAACTAAATTAATGGCTAAACAACTAAATTAATAACTAAATACATACATACACAAATCGATAAGTAGGCAAAAAAATGCGCTCATAATTAACACAGAGAGAGAGAGAGGGGGGGGGGAGAGAGAGAGCGTGTGTGTATGTGTGTGTGTGTGTCTCTTCGCGCGCTTGCATGTGTGCGTGTGTATTTTCCACTTGAGGACGTGTCACACATTATGTACGTTACACAGAATGATGTATGTTATGCTATGACTGCTTGCTGATTCGGAGTCGCGCTGCAGTATATCAAGAGATGCTGGCAGAGAAGGCTTGCGAGTGTGAAGGTTCGAATCCTGGGGTGAGTTTCCCAAGGTGTTTGGTCGCGCTCGCTCAAATCGGCAAAAACGGTCTAAGAAACAACCTTCGTTTGCCGATAGTTCGCATGGCGTTTTGCTCTCAGTCGAAAGGTGACAAGCGGCGAACTATCCGGAACTAGTAGGGGGTGAATACGGTTCTTGTTGTTGATTGGTCCATTACAGTTTGCTTAAAATTTTAAAAAAATTGACCAATCAGACAAGAGCTTGTAATATTCTTCCGCAAACGCTTTCTAAAGTGTTTCTTAGGCCCCGTTTGCCGTGAGCGTTATTCGCGCGGCGACCGTTATCTAGAGAAACTCGCCCCTGTTCCGTCCGCAGTGTTGAGTCAACGGGAAAGACACCTTCCTTCTAACCCCTAGTCCTTTGGATGGGGCACTTGAAGCCGATGTCCCGTGTGCGAATGCATGCACAAGATCTTGCGCACACGTTAAAGCTCATTCCACTATTCGGTAAGAGTAGACCGTGTTGTGCCGGTGGAATGGATGATGCGAACTCACATAGCATGCATCATGTGCCGCGTCAATAGCAGTAGGGGAAGACGGGGTAAAAAGCGCATGGGCGGGTAAGAAGCCCACCCCAATTATCTCATGAAATGAAGCAAATTTCAGTCTCATTTTGCCCATGAGACGAGCGTTAATGTCTAGCATTCGTCTCATGGGCAAATTTGAATGAAATTTTCTTTATTTCATGAGATAATTGGGGTGGGCTTCTTACCCGCCCATGCGCTTTTTACCCCGTCTTCCCCTATAAACGTAGACTTCGGGCGTGGGAAGGATGAAGATCCCAAAAAGAAAAAAGAAAGAAGAAGAAGAAGAAGAAGAAGAAGAAGAAGAAGACATACTTAAAGCATAATCAAAAAGAACACCATTTGTATGATACATTTTGGATTAAAAGTGGGGTTTTAAAGAGATCTTTACATTTTAGAGTATTTTTAAGAATAATATCGTCATCAGTTGACTAATTTGCTAAATTTCATCGTCTTTAAAAAAAAGAAACTTATTTTTTTACACTCCTGTTGGCCATACTTTGGCGAGGAGCGATCTGGATGATTGACTGAAAGCAAAGGTGTGCCACGCGCGTGCAAAGTTATCGGCTGTAGGGGCAACAGGTGAGTGTGTGTGTGTGTGAGAGAGAGAGAGAGAGAGAGAGAGAGAGAGAGAGAGAGAGAGAGAGAGAGAGAGAGAGAGAGAGAGAGAGAGAGAGAGAGAGAGAGAGAGAGAAGGTAGCAGTGTGTGTGTGTGTGTGTGTGTGTGTGTGTGTGTGTGTGTGTGTGTGTGTGTGTGTGTGTGCATGTGTGTGTGTGTGTGTGTGTGTGTGTGTGTGTGTGTGTGTGTGTGTGTGTGTGTGTGTGTGTGTGTGTGCGTGCGTGTGCATGCGTGCGCGCGTGCATGTGTGTGTTGGGAGGGTCATCATTTGTCTACTCTATGAGTAACATCTATGCCTCTCAAACTAGTAGAAGGCATTCAGCCTGGCCCAAGTGCTGCAGCCAAAGGGATATGTTGGTCTGTGGGGACCTTCCCAAACGCAAGCAGTCCTAAAAAATCCCTTGGGCAAAAAAAAGTGGAAATATACCCTGGGCAAAGCATTTTCTCTACAAACAAATGTCAGCCCAACCCACCGAAACAGCAGCTGCCCCCTCTGTAATCTGGCTAGTCGGAAACGACAGACAGGTATCGTTATGCCATGCTGTATATGCAACAGGTGCGCCTCCATGACGTCTGATCCCCGGGGCTATATTAAAGACCCACCAGGTCACGTGTCAAAATCACGGGTTTTACGGGTTTTCCTTCTTATAGCTGGAAAGAAATCTTGCTTTGACCAGGTCTGACTCCCATATAAATGCCCCCAAATTCAAACCGAAACATTTTAAAGAGCAGCCTCAATTTGAAGTTGGGGACATGTGTGTGTGGGTCACAGCTACCCGGAAAAAAAACCCCAAGGGACTTAAACGTGGTGCGTCAGTGTGTCTTTAATAAA
>CM065687.1:56239609-56244609 GCA_017654935.2 Phymorhynchus buccinoides
TCCTTGGTTCTAAGCATGTAACTAATAATATAAATACTCCAGAAGAAAACCGTCTCTAACTCGCCTAGAAAACGAGATTTTTCATTTTTTAAATTATTTGAGACGGCTAAAACATTCAAACTCGCCATTTCTCGCGAGATTTCTTTAATGCGTGCATGTTTAACCCCTTGACTGCCAGAGAAAATTAAAGAAAAAAAATCATTGGGCAAATCATGCCATGAAAAAGACAACTGATATAGCCAATCTGGCAAAATGGTCTGTGGATATAACTCTCTTGACTGTGTTAGAGCACAAAGCCAGCATATCAGGGTTATTCCTCTTCATCTGATGACATCATCAGTGATGTCATCAGGTCAGTACGTGATACGTTGGTGGCAGTCACGGGGTTATTACGTACGGTTTAGCGCATTCAATGCAGTCTACCACCACTATCAGGGAGTGGGACAGCCCGGACGACAGAGTTGTTTCTGCTGCGTCAGTGGAGGAATTCAATACCCCCCTTCAACTGACCCCTAAAAAGAAGTAAACAGCACCCACCCACCCCCCATTCCCACCCCACCCCCTTCCGCCCACTACCCTGCTCCCACTTTCCACCCTTCACCCCCCTCATCCCCTCCCACATCCCCCATATTTCATGAAAGTACAGAAAAGGGAAAAAATGTGGGGGGGGGGGGGGGGGGATTAGTTAGTAATATAGGTTGTTGCTGGACTTGGCATCATGCTGGCTGCACGCTGAACGGGCGCTGGCTGGCCAGGTAAAAAACAATAGATTAGGGTGTGCTCTCTCTTAGTTTCGTTGATGGATATGCCACGACGTGATCCTATCAACTATGGATGCAGATGCAGATGCAGACCTCTCCCGTATCTGTTTTACGAGAGACTAACCCAAGCATTATGGTAAATAACGATTTGGTTGTCTTTTTCAAACCTTTCCTGAACTCATTTGGCACGGTGTATTCCGCACAGTTGCGAACGCGATTTGTATGACACTTTAAAACACACCACCCACCAACCAGCTTAAAGGTGGACCCTGACGGATGAGTTTTTGCAAGAAACACGTCGAGATCACCAGAAAGACAGCCTTTTCAAGGATCAGAACACTCACTTTGCTCTGGTTTCTTAGAAATTAAACCGTCAAAAACGGCGATTCCTCCTTGGCGGAGATGCCATTTTGGATGGGGTGGGTGGAGGTCACTCATTGTGGCTGAAGCGTTTCTTTTGTTGTAGTGCAGTAAAACAAAACAAAAGGAGCTATTTCCTTTGTTGTGAGCGAAACTCCTTTAGATAAACTGTATAAAACTATAAAATAAAAAAGGCTTGTATTGCGAAAAGTTCGTGCAAACGATTTGGTTTAAACTCAGGCCGCCATTACAAAGGAGACGGCACATGCCTTCTCTTTCAGTGAAAGAATTTGACTTCCAGCACCTCCGCCAAGGAGGAATCGCCGATTTGACGGTTTGATTTCTAGGAAACCAGAGCAAAGTGAGTGTTGCGATCTCTGGAAATGGTGTTTTCATGGTGATCTCGACGTATTGCTTGCAAAAACTCATCCGTCAGGGTGCACCTTTAAGGTCTGTGTACACGATACCATTGTTCATGAGATATTTCTATTTCCCCACGGCAACACAGTGATAGCCCACTCTTAATATGACTTACAGCTCACTATGTTGCCATGGGGAAATAGAAATATCTTGTGAAAAGTGTTAACGTGTACACAGACCTTCAGCTAGCCAAAAGTGAAACACGTATCTCCACTGACTGGTTTTGATTTGAGAACGAGATTTGAGATTAAGGTCACGATTATTATTTTCGTCATTTTACATATTAATATTTTTAACATTTCTTTTTGGCTTAGTGCTGGTTTGCTTTTATTGTGGACTTTCAATCTGGTACAAAGAGGACAACCATTCTCTTGTAGAAAGTCTTCTTGTTCAGTTTGAACGTTCACTGGACACTTCTCGATTAATTGGACGTTAAAATCACCATCAAACGACACTCTTTGCAGGTCGACATGCTGACTGAAGAGTCCTTCACAGGACGAAACAGCTGTCTTTGCATAGGCACTGTCCATCTCCCCCATTGGGAGAAAAAGCAAATCAGCACATTATTTTCTTCTTCTTTTCTTCTTTTCAGAACACAGAACAAATCGTAAAGTTAAAGCTAACTTAGTTTGTTTCTGAGATTCACAAATACAGACATTGGACACAAACAAGTTTTATCAAAGCAAACTATCTATTTATCTGTCTATCTCTGTCCCTATCAGCGCTCTCTCTCTCTCTCTCTCTCTCTCTCTCTCTCTCTCTCTCTCTCTCTCTCTCTCTCTCTCTCTCTCTCTCTCTCTCTATGTCTCTCTCTCTCTTTCTCTCTCTCTCCTCTTCTCTCTCTCTCTCTCTCTCTCTCTCTCTCTCTCTCTCTCTCTCTCTCTCTCTCTCTCTCTCTCTCTCTCTCTCTCTCGTCTATCTCCTCTCTCTCTCTCCCTCTCTGTTATATTAGAGATATTATATATTGTCGGACAAACTAAGGTCAAAGCGAAAGACAACCGGAGGCAAACTACAAGACAGAAAAAGTCAATGATATTATCATGATTGTAGTGTGCGCGCGCGTGTGTGTGTGCATGTGTGTGTGTGCGCGCGCGCGCGCGCGCGCGTGTGTGTGTGTGCATGTGTGTGCGCGTGCGTACGTGTGTGTGTGTGCATGTGTGTGTGTGTCTCTGTGTATGTATGGGCGGGGGGGGGGGGGGGGCTGTGTGTGTGTGCGTGTGTATGTGTGTGTGCATATGTGTGTGTTCGTGTGTGTGTTTGTGTGAAGGAAGGACTGCATGTGTGTGCGTGCGCGCGCGTGCGCGCATAATGTGTGTGTGCGCGCATGTATGTGTGTGTGTGTGTGTGATAATAATTATCACGATAAGCAGCATGTGTGACGTCAATAAACAAAATAGTAAGCCATACAAATAATATCAATGTACTTCTAAAATGTTGGCTAAAATTTACCTCTAACAATACACGTTCTTTAATTATTTGTTCTCTCTCTCTCTCTCTCTCTCTCTCTCTCTCTCTCTCTCTCTCTCTCTCTCTCTCTCTCTCTCTCTCTCTCTCCTCTCTCTCTCTCTCTCTCTCTCTCTCTCTCTCTCACAAAGGAAAACAAATAATATCAATGTACTACTAAAATGTTGGCTAAAATCTACCTCTAACAATACACGTTCTTTAATTATTTGTCTCTCTCTCTCTCTCTCTCTCTCTCTCTCTTCTCTCTCTCTCTCTCTCTCTCTCTCTCTCTCTCTCTCTCTCTCTCTCTCTCTCTCTCTCTCTCTCTCTCTCTCTCTCTCTCTCTCTCTCTTCTCTCTCTCTCTCTCTCTCTCACGAAAACAGAAAGGTACTGCCCGCTTTCCCCCCTGACGCCAAAACAGAAAGGTACTGCCCCGCCCCTCTCTCCCCCACTCACATTAACTCTCTCTCTCTCTCTCTCTCTCTCTCTCTCTCTCTCTCACCAAAGGAAAACCACTGTTTGATGAGTTTTCGCACCTAGTGAGTCAACTTCTGATTGGTTGTAAAGGTTCTGCTACACTGCTTGCGATTCGATTCACCACGATCCGATTTTGACATTTGTTTTGTGAGGCATGGTTGACGTGAATTTCTACTGCCTGGTGAAAATGGTGTTTTACGTCCTCTCGGTCACAGACACATATGGGACATTTGTAAATACAAAGATGGTGGGAACAATACTGGCTGCAATGCCCGGAGGCAGTGCAACACCAGTAAAGTCCCGATTTTTTTAACAATATAGATAGGTGTAGAGGTGACCACGCCTCGGTTAAACCTCATCGGCTATGGTACCGCCACATTTTTATAAGCAATGCTAATTTTTACTACCTGAGAGAGAAAATGGAGTTTTACGTCATCTTGGTCTGAATCAGACACATATGCGACATTTGTAAATACAAATATGGTGGGAACAATACTGGAGGCAATGCTCGGAGGCATTACGAAACCAGTAAAGTCCCGATTTTTTTTATTAATACAGATAGCTGTAGCGGTGACCACGCCTCGGTTAAACCTCATCGGCTATGGCACCGCCACAAGTTAGTTTAATTTTTAATTTTTACTACCTAAATAAATCTGATGAAATCCTACTAGTTATGTTTACTATATTTGTAGTCTCCCGTACACGAATCTGATAAAATATCTATATTTTTTTTGTATTGAACATTTCATTTGATTCGTGCATTGCGGTCTACATGAGAATAGTCAACGAAAATACAGTTATTTTTAGACAGAAAAAAAAAAGAAAAAAAGAAAAAATGAGAAGAAAAAAGAAGAAAAAAAGAAAATTAAATAAAATTAAGGAAAAATAATAAAATTTAAATAAAAAAGACAGAAGTATTTCACGTGAATCATGAGTCACAGGCATCGTCACAATCGCATCGTATTGGGGTCAAATCGTATGCAGTGTGGCGCCGGGTTAACACTCCCACTTGTTACACGTCTTACACCCGACTATTGCACGTGCGAGCGAGACACTTGTGACGTCATTGCTTCAGTGCCAGAATCCATCAACTGTACAATAATGTGTGTGTGTGTGTGTGTGTGTGTGTGTGTGTGTGTGTGTGTGTGTGTGTGTGTGTGTGTGTGTGTGTGTGATTCAGAGAGAGAGAGAGAGAGAGAGAGAGAGAGAGAGAGAGAGAGAGAGAGAGAGAGAGAGAGAGAGAGAGAGAGAGAGAGAGATTTCCATTAATGGTTGCGTTGAGTTATAAGGGATTCAATAGAATGAAATGTGGCATCCAGAGTTATTGTTCTTTGCCTCTCACCAGAGTTTCTCCAGAGTTATCGTTCTTTGCGTTTTCCTAGAGTTTCTCCAGAGTTATCGTTCTTTGCGTCTCCCCACAGTTTCTCCAGAGTTATTGTTCTTTGCCTCTCACCAGAGTTTCTCCAGAGTTATCGTTCTTTGCGTCTCCCCACAGTTTCTCCAGAGTTATTGTTCTTTGCCTCTCACCAGAGTTTCTC
>CM065687.1:56257109-56288889 GCA_017654935.2 Phymorhynchus buccinoides
CACACACGGACACACGCGCGCGCACACACATACATGCATGCTGTGCTGCGGCTCTCGCACTCGCACGCACACGCGCGACACACACACACACACACACGCGCGCGCGCGCGCGCGTGTGCGCGCACACACACACACACACGCACGCACGCACACGCGCGCGCGCACGCACGCGCACGCACACACGCGCACGCACACGCACACACACACACCACCACCACCACCACCACCACCACCAACAACAACAACAACAACAATCTAGTAATTGTTAGTAGGGAAGCTTGTAGTAAAAATATAAATAATAAAAAATGGACACACTGGACAAAACCATATGACACCTGATGTCGCATGCCCATGTTATGTCGCATATCTTGCAACTTTCCTGAACATTTCATTGAAATCAGAAGAAAAAGAAACCTCACACTATGTTTCATACTTTTATTCAGTGTGATCATTTCTGATGGATTTTGCCCCCACCCCCACCCCCTACTAGTAGTAATATTGCCATGACATAAGGCTAGCTGTGTCAGGCCATAAGCTAGAACACCAAGCGCTACGTCAAAATGTTATTTCTGCATAGCTATGCGGGGATTGTCTTTAGCCATGACAAGCTCCTAGCATAACATCATCAGTCCAAAATCCTCCGAAGTCGAAGTGTGGCTGCCCACGTGGCGGGGTAATCAAAAACGGTCATACACGTAGTGTTATTATCCCTAGGGTGCATTTGTGCTGTTGGGATGATCCCTGGAGTCTTTAAGCCAGGGAACGACAACAACAACAACAGTAGTAATAACCTTTTCCCTTCTACGCATTTGTGCAAAATGACGCCAAAGACAGATAATGTCAAAACTCTATCATTCTTAATGTCAGATGACTCTGGAATGCAGTTTTTTCTTTTGATCGAAAAGTTAATTAAGAACGACTTAAAATTATTTCTAAATTATTTTTGCCAGACTGACTCCAACAGGTACTGTTTATATTTTTTTTTTCTTCTTCTTCTTCTTCTTTTTCTTCTTCTTCTTCTGCTTTCCCAAGCCATATGGCCATATTGGATAAAGCACGTATGTGTCCGTTTTTGAATTTTCACTGGTCTCCCCACTGCGTGCAGCCGACACATTCTGATTTCGGAGGAGCTGAAAGGAGAGAAAAAAGTATTTGTAAGATTTTTTTTTCGTAACATTTGTTTTTTAAAGGCAGGAGAATGGACCAATAAGTCAGAAAGATAGTAGATGATAAAAAGCAAAGGGAAAAGGCAGAGTCAAAGAGAGTGGCAGACTAGAGGAACTTAGTTACAAGCACAGAACTTCCAGAAGGTGGGGGAACTATTTTTTACGAAAGGCGCCCCGGTATCCCCACGGGGAGAGACTACTGGAAGGGGCGGGGTCGTCCGACCAGCTCCCCGTATGGAGGCACGAGGCATCCACCCATTGCCCCAGTTTCTATTCAATAGGCCTAATTGAAAAGAAAAATATATTATTCTCTCAACCCCCCCCCCCCCCCCCCCCCCCCCGTGGGGATACCGGGGGGGGGGGCTCTTTTGTACAAATAGTTCCCCCACCTTCTAGAAGTTCTGTGCTTGTAACTTCCTCTAATTCTGTCATTCTCTTTGACACTGCCTTTTCCTTTTTGCTTACTGTCATCTGCTATCTTTCTATCTCACTGGTCCATTCTCCTGCCTTTTCCCTTTGCTTACTGTCATCTGCTATCTTTCTATCTCACTGGTCCATTCTCCTGCCTTTTCCCTTTGCTTACTGTCATCTGCTATCTTTCTATCTCACTGGTCCATTCTCCTGCCTTTTCCCTTTGCTTACTGTCATCTGCTATCTTTCTATCTCACTGGTCCATTCTCCTGCCTTTTCCTTTTTGCTTGCTGTCATCTGCTATCTTTCTATCTCACTGGTCCATTCTCCTCCTGCCTTTTCCCTTTGCTTACTGTCATCTGCTGTCTTTCTATCTCACTGGTCCATTC
Source organism: Phymorhynchus buccinoides (assembly GCA_017654935.2). NCBI lineage: Eukaryota > Metazoa > Mollusca > Gastropoda > Neogastropoda > Raphitomidae > Phymorhynchus > Phymorhynchus buccinoides. The sequence continues at coordinate 56,259,076 of CM065687.1, forward strand.
TCCTGCCTTTTCCCTTTGCTTACTGTCATCTGCTATCTTTCTATCTTACTGGTCCATTCTCCTGCCTTTTCCCTTTGCTTACTGTCATCTGCTATCTTTCTATTTCACTGGTCCATTCTCCTGCCTCTTTTCTATACATTCTTACAAAGATTTCTTCAGCCGAAGTCGGACATGCTGGCCTTAGTTAGGCGCATAACGGCAGCATGACGCATCTATGACAGGAAACTATCTGAACGAACGAAGAAGAAGAAGAAGATTCTGTCAAATTTCCTCGGGCAGCAAAATTGTTAATGGGCGGGTCGTTTTTTTCTCAGGGTGGGTCTATTGCCCAGGCTCAAACACACCAACTTGCCCACTCAAAACAACAACAAAACACGACATTCTGTTCTGAACTTCAGAGTATTATACGCGTCAACAACAAAAAGAAAGAAAGAGAGGAAATATGAGTGAGAAAAATATAGAGAAAAGAAAAACAATTATTGAAAAAAAATCTGTATAGAGGAATTGACTTGAACTAAAATAAATAATTGATAAACTCTACCACCCACCCACCCCCTTCACGACCTCGTTTCTTCCCTGCTCTTTTTTTGAAACTGCAGTATCCCGGCTTAACATCTGTTAAAAGCAACATTTTAACGAAAGGGCAAATGAATATATTTTCAATGAGATAAAAGACCAACACAAAACAAAAAGAAACTTGTCTGCATTGTCTTATGACAACTCACTATTCTTCTTGCAGTAGACAACCGCCATCATCTTTTTGATGGTTCGATCTGTTGTGTGTAAAAAAACAAAAACAATAATTATTGGTCCAATAATTATGACACAATAAAAAAAATCAAAGGCAAGAACATAATGATCTTCACACACACCAATAGAAAATAGCGCCTCCTTCTATATACGTCTGTTAGCCACTATTAGTCCCATACGAAATCAGCTTGGAAAAGCGTTTATAATCAAACTGACAGCTCTGTGGTCTCTCAGGCAAGCTAATTATACACTTGTGGCGGTGCCATAGCCGATGAGGTTTAACCGAGGCGTGGTCACCGCTACAGCTATCTGTATTAATTTTTAAAAATCGGGACTTTACTGGTTTCGTACTGCCTCCGGGCATTGCCTCCAGTATTGTTCCCACCATATTTGTATTTACAAATGTCCCATATGTGTCTGATTCAGACCAAGAGGACGTAAAACACTATTTTCGCCTCGTCGCTGTGGTCTCTCAGGCTGGTAATTTATACCAGGCCACGCCGGTATGAGTGTGCTCCTCTTGTTTTGATAAGTCCGTTCTGGCATCTGTTGCCTTGGTCGCAGACAATCCAGCTGATGATATTTACGAAACAAAAGTACTCCAGTACTGGGTACACTCTGGGGAGGGCCACCTTCAATAAGAAGACAATAACAAAAATCACTCAGAATAATTAAAAGGAGGCTGGTGATATTCACGGACTTACGGCCCTTCCAGACGGGCGGGTCTAGCACCAGTCAAGCATGTGCGTGATGGCGGCAACAGCTACTTACTTCTACTACTACTACTACTACTACTACTACTACTACTACTACTACTACTACTATACTACTACTACTGCTACTACTATTACTACTACTACTACTACTACAGCTACGTACTACTACTACTAGGGGAAGACAGGGTAAAAATCCCACTCTTTGACTCTGCCTTTTCCCTTCGCTTTCTATTATCTATCTTTCCGACTAATTGGCCCATTCTCCTGCCTTTTTTGAACAAAATCTTCCAAATAATTGTTCTCTTTTCAGCTCCTCCGAAATCGGAATGCGTCGGCTGTACGCAGCGAGGAGACCAGTGAAAACTGAAAACCGGACACATATACGTAGGCCTACCTCACCCATTATGGCCATATGGCCTGGGAACACAGAAGAAGAAGAAGAAAAAAGGGGAGAGAGAAGGGGTAAGGGGGGTGGGCGGAGCAGAGCAGTACTACAAGGAGGAGATAATAAGTTCCTTCAGATTGCCAGCCAGGGAAAGGAAAAAAACCGCACACACACACACGCCTGCGCGCGCGCGCACACACACACATGAAACGTGCAGGCCTACTTAGAAAATATAAATAGTTTTATCAATGTACTTTTCGTATTCACTGATTCAAGAACAGTGCCGATTGAACAGTTCTCTTCTTTTTTCTTTGAACAACCACCATCATCTTTTTTGTCCTTTGCCGATCTACGAAATGTAACCCTTAGATAGGGTTAATAAGGGCTACCTAACGCTTTGCTTGGTGAAACGTGACCCTGGCTTACACTGATTTGTGGATATTTAATCCTAAGTTAGGGTTAGCTTAACCCTAACTTAGGATTATTATAAACTTATTTTAGTGTCAGTGACCATTTGTTAGTTAATGTACTCCTAGTTTGGGGTTAATAAGGACTAATTAACACTAAATTAGTGTTAGTTTAGCCCTAAGTTAAGGTTAGCGTAACCCTGGAATTAGAGTTAGTTGGGTTAGTAAATGCTGCCTAACACTTTGTTGCGTTAAACGTGACCCTTGTCTACATTGATTTCTGGATATTTCCCCTTAGTTAGGGTTAGTTAACGCTAACCCTAATCGCTAACCCTAACCCTAACTTAGGGTTAGCTAAGCCCTAAATTAGGGTTATTGTATCCTTAAGTTATGCGGGTTAGTAAGGGCTATTTAACCCTAGATTGGAGTTAATATACTCCTAGCTTGGGGCTGGAAAGTGCTAATTAACCCTAAATTAGTGTTTGTTTAACCCTAAGTTAGGGTTAGCGTAACCCTAACCCTAGGGTTATTAAAACTTATTTTATTGTCCGTGATAATTTGTTGGAAATTATGCTCAGTGTAACCCTTAGATAGGGTTAGTAAGGGCTACCTAACACTTTGTTTGGTTAAACGTGACCCTGGCTTACACTGATTTGTGGATATTTAATCCTAAGTTAGGGTTAGCTTAACCCTAATTTAGGATTGTTATCAATTTATTTTCGTGTCAGTGGCCATTTGTTAGAGTTAATGTACTCCTAGTTTGGGGTTAACAAGGACTAATTAAGGACTTAAGTTATGGTTAGTAAGGGCTATTTAACCCTAGATTGGAGTTAATATACTCCTAGCTTGGGGCTGAAAGTGCTAACTAACTCTAAATTAGTGTTTGTTTAACCCTAAGTTAGGGTTAGCGTAACCCTAACCCTAACCCTAGGGTTATTAAAACCTTATTTTAGTGTCCGTGATAATTTGTTGGAGTTAATGTACTCCTAGCTTGGGGCTGGAAAGTGCTAATTAACCCTAAATTTGTGTTTGTTTAACCCTAAGTTAAGGTTAGCGTAACTCTAACTTAGGGTAAGTGTAACCCTAACTTAGGGTTAGCTTAACCTGAAATTAGGCTCTGTGTAACCATTAGATAGGGTTAGTAAGGGCTACCTAACACTTTGTTTGGTTAAACGTGACACGCTAACCCTAACCCTAATTTAGGATTGTTATCAATTTATTTTCGTGTCAGTGGCCATTTGTTAGAGGTAATGTACTTCTAGTTTGGGGGTAATAAGGACTAATTAACACTCAATTAGTGTTAGTTTAGCCCTAAGTTAGGGTTAGCGAAACCCTAATCTAGGGTTAGCGTAACCCTAAGTTAGGGCTAGCGTAACCCTGGAATTAGAGTTAGTTGTGTTACTAAGCGCTGCCTAACACTTTGTTGCGTTAAACGTGACCCTTGCTTACACTGATTTCTGGATATTTTCCCTAAGTTAGGGTTAGTTAACGCTAACCCTAACCCTAACTTAGGGTTAGCTTAACCTGAAATTAGGCTCAGTGTAACCCTTAGATAGGCTTAGTAAGGGCTACCTAACACTTTGTTTGGTTAAACGTGACCCTGACTTACACTGATTTGTGGATGTTTAATCCTAAGTTAGGGTTAGCTTAACTCTAACTCTAACCCTAACCCTAAGTTAGGGTTAGCGTAACCCTGGAATTAGAGTTAGTTGGGTTAATAAGCGCTGCCTAACACTTTGTTGCGTTAAACGTAACCCTTGCTTACACTGATTTCTGGATATTTTCCCTAAGTTAGGGTTAGTTAACGCTAATCCTAACCCTAACTTAGGGTTAGCTTAACCTGAAATTAGGCTCAGTGTAACCCTTAGATAGGGTTAGTAAGGGCTACCTAACACTTTGTTTGGCTAAACGTGAACCTGGCTTACACTGCTTATTTAATTCTAAGTTAGGGTTAGCTTAACCCTAACCCTGGTTAGCGTAACCCTGGAATTAGAGTTAGTTGGGTTAATAAGCGCTGCCTAACACTTTGTTGCGTTAAACGTGACCCTTGCTTACACTGATTTCTGGATATTTCCCCTAAGTTAGGGTTAGTTAATGCTAACCCTAACCCTAACTTAGGGTTAGCTTAACCTGAAATTAGGCTCAGTGTAACCCTTAGATAGGGTTAGTAAGGGCTACCTAACACTTTGTTTGGTTAAACGTGACCCTGGCTTACACTGATTTGTGGATATTTAATCCTAAGTTAGGGTTAGCTTAACCCTAATTTAGGATTGTTATAAATTTATTTTCGTGTCAGTGGCCATTTGTTAGAGTTAATGTACTCCTAGTTTGGGGTTAATAAGGACTAATTAACACTAAATTAGTGTTATCTTAACCCGCCTAAGTTAGGGCTAGCATAACCATAAGTTAGGGTTAGCGTAACCCGAAATTAGGGTTAGTGTAGCCTTATTAGTTAGGATTAGTAAGGGCTACCTAACACTTAGTTTGGTTAAACGTGACCCTTGCTTACACTTATTTATGGATATTTAACCTTACGTTATGGTTTGCGTAACCCTAACCCTCGGCTTAATGTGAGCTTTGCATACATGTATTTATGGCTATGTAACCCTATGTTAGTGTTAGCATAACCCTAACCACAACCTTAATTTAGGGTTAGCTTAACCCGAAACCCGGGTTAGTGCAACCCTTACTTAGGGTTAGTAAGGGCTATCTGATTCTTTGCTTCGCTTTATGTGACCCTTGTTTACGCTTATTTATGGATATGGTTAGCTTAATCCTAATTTAGGGTTATTATAACCTTATTTTAGTGTCCGTGATTATTTGTTGAAGTTAATGTACTCCTAGCTTGGGGCTGGAAAGTGCTAGTTAACTCTAAATTAGTGTTAGTTCAACCCTAAGTTAGGGTTAGCGTAACCCTAACTTAGGGCTAGCGAAAACCTAAGTTAGGTTAGCTTAACCTGAAATTAGGCTCAGTGTAACCCTTAGATAGGGTTAGTAACCTAACACTTTGTTTGGTTAAACGTGACCCTTGCTTACACTGATTTGTGGATATTTAATCCTAAGTTAGGGTTAGGCCTAACCCTAACGTTCTGAGGTCAGGGTGGAAAATGGGGTGGAGGGGTGGTGGTGGTAGGAGCGGGATTGGGGAATGACGGCTGCCCTTTCTGTACCATCCTAAAACTTCACAGACCCAGGCCAAGCTGAGCGTCAAATTTCAGGATAAATTAACCCCCCCTCTCTCTCTCTCTCTCTCTCCATTCTCTCTCTATCTCTCAGATGTGGCTGAGAATATCACGTGTGTGTGCGTGTGTGTGTGTGTGTGTGTGTGTGTGTGTGTGTGTGTGTGTGTGTGTGTGTGTGTGTGTGTGTGTGTGTGTGTGTGTGTGTGTGTGTGTGTGTGAATGTGTGTGTGCGTGTGCGCGTGCATGCATGACTGACTGGCATACCAAAGAAGTTGACAAAGGCACTAACTTACTTTTAATGTAGGCTTTATATCTTAGTAGGGTCATTTTCCTTTAAAGTCATCAGTATCTGTTCACGGGGTTGTCAGTTATGCTAATAATTGACAGATTGGCGACTTGAATAATTAAAAATTGATTCCTGTGTGACGAAAAGAAGAACATTCCATGTGTTCAGTATTGCTGAGATTCATTGAAGTTCTAAAAACATAACTTCCTTGGCGAAGATTCTTCTTCTTTTGCGTTCCCAGGTCATAAGGGTGAGGTATGTGTCCGGTTTTCAGTTTTCATTGGTCTCCCTGCTGCGTACAGCCGACGCATTCCAATTTCGGAGAGGAGCTCAAAAAAGAAAAATTATTTGGAAGATTTTGTTGAAAAAAGGCAGGAGAATCGGAAAGAGAGTGGCAGATTAGAGGAAGTTACAAGCACAGAACTTCCAGAAGGTGGGGGAACTATTTTTTACTAAAGACCCCCAGTATCCCCACGGGGATGGCGAAGATAAAAAGGGAGGAAACAGGCTGCTTGTAGGCCTATACCGAAGCAGCTTGGAAAGGAGAAAAAAAGAATGGAAGGCTCTACGGCCAGAGATGCTAGACAACTCCTTCCTGCTTCTCGCCTTTGCCCTCAGGCGGCAAATACAAACACTGGTTAATTTATCTTGACAGATGGCATATATATAGTAGTAGTGGTCTGTAAAGGGCAGCCGTCATTCCCCAATCCCGCCGCCTTTTCTGAACTTCCAGTATAATTCTGATCGCTTCTCGGCCTTTTGGCTAAGACAGTGATTCAGGAACATACATTTTTGTTTATCCACGTTTTGACCTGACCTGATACCCTGGTTGGTTTGTTCAGTAACAAATCCCGTCGTACATGGCGAAAGCCGATACGCGACGTTAAACTGAACTTCCAACTTCCACGTTTTCTTCCACTGTTTTGTAATGCACACGCACGCACACATGCGCGCGCGCGCATATAATTATTTACAGTAACAAATCATGGGAATGCTGTGCGTGTATATAGGCCCAGTAAGTTATAAAATTCTTAAGAAAAAAATTATGGAGTACACCAGTAGATTTAATGTATACTTACATCACACACACACCCACACACATACACAGACCGCTTTCAATCTCCCCTCTTGGTGCTGTTATTGAGTAGACATTTTACACACATACGTGCGCATGGTAAAGAAGTGTCATGACGTCACTGCCCATTATCGTCTGCCACTTTTTGATGGAGGTGGGGATTTTGCGTTCATCCTTTTTTTCTGCAGGTAATCTTATCCCTATTGGTTCCTTTTTTTCTCGTAACTAGTCCGTGCAAACCGGTGAGTGATGAGCCTCATGTGCTCCCTTGAGCATGACTGATAAAAACCTGAGCAACCTTGACGAAAGCTCAGAGTTGGCGTGGTCAGTGAGCTGTCTTGTCTTTTCATCAATCAGTTGCCAGTCAGACAGGGTGCAACATTGCAGCGACACAACATTCAGCTAACAAGAAGTCGCCGTAGCGTTGGGACTTCGACTTTCAACGAAAATATTCTCCAGATGACGGCTAATGTGAGAGATAAGTTTGTTTGCTTTTAATAATTCAGTGCCTTCAATTGTTGTCGATGTTTTCCCCACAAAGAAAATTGCTTACTGCGTTGTTGATACTTGGTTATAATTTCGTCTTTATTTTCGTATCATTTGTGCCACAGTGCACACGTGTTTCAAGTTTTGATGATGGAATTTTCCATTCTTACTCCGATTTTTTAAAAACCCATAATTATTTTCTTTGGTTATTTTCATACCAATTAAAACGTTTTGAATATTTTTGTGTTCTACTCTCCAGTGTTAGGATATTTTTCATAATAGAAGGTGAAAATTGGCTTTGTTGTTATGATATTCCCTGCCACTCGAAGTGTCCCTCGGTGTATCTGGCCATGTAGTCATGAATGTGAATTAAAAAAGTCAACATGTGGATTAGTATGTAAATTAGACTACTAAACTCCCAAAACGATTGGCTGTTTAGCTTAATTTACACACCAATCCCTGTTTAGGATGTCTAAGACACACTCATGACTACACTGACTACATGGCCTGCATCGGCACTAGTGATAACATTTCCTGATTAAAATACTGAGAAAAAGATGTAAAAGATTCCATTTAAAAAACCTAAAAGTAGAAATTGGTCAAGCTACAAACAGCATCAAAAAATCAAATTGTTGATTGTGGATACTAAATGGAAGAAGAAGAAAAAGAAGAGGCTTCCGAATTTAAGAGAGAATTAAGAGAGGAAGGTTGAGAGAATCTGAGAAGGGGTACAACCTAACAAATGCAATGTCTGTGTTCAGTTATTTGAACAATACCAACTGCCACATTTTTGCACAAAGCTGGTCAATGCCAAAAGCCTGCATAGTTTTTGGACAGTATCAAAATTCTGACATTTTCTTGGTCCACTGTCTTTGTATCAGTACTTTTTTAAAAGTCCAGCAACAGCCCTGAACTCAGCGGAAGGATTTCGGCTATATTCACATTTAGGCCCGTCAACCCGGTCAAGAACGATAATTTGTAACAGAAAAGAACAAAAGCAATTGCTTTTTCAGTCAACAGATTATCGTTCTTGACCGGGTTGACGGGCCTAAATGTGAATATAGCCAGGATTTCCTTTTTTGACCCCATGGTGCATATGAAAATTTTGAAATGTTTACAGTACTTAATCATTTTTAGGCCAGAATATAGAGCGGACAGATTCTATCACTTTTGAAGGGAGAAAGCAGCCTTTGATATTGACTAAGTGAAAAGGGTGGTAAATTAAAAAACAATTCTTGTGCTAACCAAACTTTAAAACTTTGCTCACAGACGATTTTTTTTTTAATTGAACAGGTCTTTATCAGCATATGTTGAGCTCCAAACCATCACCATCACCTTCCATTTAAGCAACTTAATAACAATCTTTTCAATCCTGCTTTTGTTCATAATAATGATTTCCGCTCATACCCCCTCTGTCTTTTCCTGTTTGACTTTCCAGTGCTTTTTTTGTTGGTACCAAACTATTTTTGTTTGCTCAACTTTATAGTATTATGAATTGGATGAACTTTACACTGTTGTAATATATAATCATAAATATGAAGTTTACAGAATTGTAGTATAATACTGTAAAAAAAATGATCCTTCGGTCATATTTACTTTTTGCCTTTATTATTATTCAGAAAACTTATTTAGCGCATTACCTTAACCCTTTCACCGCCAGCCATCTTTGAGCCAAAAATATCTCTTACACTTACTTGGCTACAGAAAAGATTTTGTCTGCAATATTGTGGGATTTCTCTGTGACACATTTAGAATAGGGTCAATCCTTACTACCCAAATTTAGGAACGTATTATCATTGAATAACAGACCCTGATTTCAAGTGTTTTAATGAAATGGGTGTTGAATCATTGTGGTGCAAAAAATGCGACATTGGTGGTGAAAGGGTTAAAGCTCAATGCGCTTTATGAGAAGATAATTATGGACGAAAAGAGCAAACTGTCTAGCTCTTTTCTGTCATTTATGGGCAAGCAAGTATTCTTCTTCTGTGTTCCCAGGCCATAATGGGTGAGGTAGATATAATCAATGTTTTAACATTTACCTGCTATTTTCCTTTTTTGTGCAAACTTGATGTTTTTGGTTTGCAGTGCTGTCGTATACATGTACAGTGGATTTTTGCTAAGTCAAAAACGGATAACTCAAAAAGACCTGATAACTCAGTATTGTTTTGGTCCCAGTTTACTTTTTTTTTAAATTTGGTTCTCAAAAACTTTCTCAAAATATTGGCTTAACTCTTCTAGCACCATGGGCGAACACATTCGCCCACGACATCACTCTACACTCCCACCAAATGCAAAGACATTCACTGCCAAGCACCCTGCCATGTGCTTGTCTGCCAGACCCCCCACGTCACGTCACACATTCCCTCTTATGCTAGGAAGATTTCTTAAGATTTCTTACCAGCCATAAGAGGGAAAACACGTGAAAACCGTGATTTTGACACGTGACGTGGTGGGTCTTTAAGAGCTGATATCACCGTTTCTTTCATGGAAGCAACGCATGCACACTCAGAAGAATAGTTAGTCCCTTCTTACCGGTTGAGATTCAACGGACCACCAAGAATGTCAAAAAATACATGGTGCTAGAAGAGTTAATCTCCAAACAAAATTTTCGTCCCTCCAATTTTCACTTGGCTAATTTCCACTGTACTGCCATGAATACAGTAATGAATTTGGAGGGGGGAAATAACATGCAGCAGCAAAATTGTGTTATTAAAGTACAAACAAATCAATGACATCTTTTGCCCAGGTGAGCACCCTTCCTGCCATGAAGGTAGAGGATTTTGAGGCGGCCCGTTACTCGGGCAACCCTGACCTGTTCAAGCAGATCAACGCCATGTTGGACCACACGCTGGACATAGGTCATCACCCAGACAGAAAGCATGGTCAGTCTCTTTGACTCTGTCTGTCTCTCTTTCTCTCTCTCTCTGTCTCTCTCTCTCTCTCTCTCTCTCTCTCTCTCTCTCTCTCTCTCTCTCTCTCTCTCTCTCTCTCTCTCTCTCTCTCTGTGTGTCTGTTCAAGCAGATCAACGCCTGTTCTCACCTGAACTCTCTGTTTGTCTCTGTCTTCTCTCTCTCTCTCTCTCTCTCTCTCTCTCTCTCTCTCTCTCTCTCTCTCTCTCTCTCTCTCTCTCTCTCTCTCTCTCTCTCTCTCTCTCTCTCTCTCTCTCTCTCTCTCTCTCTCTCTCTCTCTCTCTCTCTCTCTCTCTCTCTCTCTCTCTCTCTCTCTCTTGAAGCAGATCAATGCCATGTTGGACCACATAGTGGACATAGGTTATCACCCGGACAGAAATTGTGTGCACGCATGTGCGTGCATATATGCATGCGTGTGTGTGTATATGTCTTCAACTTAGTTCAACTTCAAGTAGATTGTCAACCACACACTGGACATGGGACAAGTATTGGATAATTTTTGTAGGGAAAAAATTGAAAATACATTGTAAAAAATCTTATAGCTTGTCTGTTTTTTCTGTAACACTTATAAACTTAGTTCTGTTATGTATATTTTTGGTTCTACGATTTTTTTGGGGGACCAAGATACGAAATAAGTTTTAAATATTAGCTGCTTTGATGAAATTCTTGCATTCTCTCAGTGACTGAGCTTCTTCTTCTTCTTCTTCTTCTTCTTCTTCTTCATCGATCGATCGATCAGTTTTCTGTCAATTATGAATGCAGAAGTAGTTAGGCCTAGCATGTCCGTCTTCGGCTGAATAAAATCTTAATTTCTTGGGGAAAAAGGCAAGAGAATGGACTGGTTAAGCAGAAAGATAGTAGATGCTAGTAGGCAAAGGGAAAAGCAGAGTCAAAGTGAGTGACATATTAGAGGAAGCTACAAGCACAGAACTTCCAGAAGGTGGGGGAACTATTTGTACAAAAGAACCCCCGGTATCGGCACGGAGGGACTGAGCTTTAACCTTTTCACCGCCAAAGTCGCATTTTAGCACCACAGTGATTCTTCTTCTGTGGTGGTGGCCAGCTTCTTTTTATAGAAGTAAATGCACACTTTTTAGGGGGTGACCAAAGAAAAAGAAGCAGACAAGAGAAGATAATTTTTTTTTTTTAACACCTATGTCACTAAAAGGCATCAAATTGGGGTATATTATCTAAAGACCCTATTGTCATAGTTTTGGGAAGTAAGGATAGACCTTATTTTATATATGTCACAGAACAATTCCCAATACTGCAGATGGATTTTGTTCTCTACCCTGGCAATGTTTTGCTGAAAACCTGCTGGCGGTGAAAGGGTTTTAATAATAATAATGACAATTTCTATAGCGCTTATTCTCCTTACGGGGCTCTAAGCGCTTCACAAAGAAGTTAATAAGAAAAAAACAACGCACTTATCATAAGGAACAACCCGAAACGAAATCACGATAACTACATTTACGTCGCTCCCCTAAAATCCAAACCATTACGAATAGCGTTTTCCACAAAAAAGGCATTTTCTCACACTACCCCCCTTCCCCCCAATTATTTCCCCTCCCATCCACAGAAGAGTACGGCAGTGCGCAGCGGGCCCCGGGCCACATTTCCCAGGAGTTGCAGTCGGTGCTGAGCTACGCCAACGTGCCGCTGTCGCAGTCAGCGGCCTACAACACCGCGGCCAACGGCAACATGTACAACGGCAACACTGCCTCGGTCTACGGCGCCCCGGGCCAAGCCACCAGTGCGGCCGCCGCTGCTGCTGCTGCTGCTGCTGCCTCGGGATACGCCAATGCCATGGCTGCCGGCCCCTCCCATCAGATGTTCTCCGGTGAGACAAGGGGCAAGTTAACCCTTTCACCGCCAGTGTCGCATTTATCCACGACAATGGTTTAACACCCATGTTACTAAAAGGCATCACATCAGGGCCTGTAATCCGAAGACCCCATTTTCTTAATTTTGGGAGGTAAGGATAGGCCTAATGTTATACATGTCACAGAGGAATTCCCTATATTGAAGATATTTATTTTATACCCATTTAAGTTTAAAGTCTTGATCTTGATGGAGTACGTTGGCAGGATCCAAATATGGATGTAGACACCAACGGGGGGAAACTGGGGAGAGCGTAACCTGATTTGTCCCTAACAGAAAAACATATCGTCTTTAAAATGTTCAGAAAGCTTTTTTTTTAAGGAAAATGAATATCTGGCGAGATGCTTGGCAAGTTAGAAAACCGGTAGCTCAGTAGGCACAAGAAGCCCCCCCCCCAAAAAAACACCTCCAAAGCTTTTTTTATTTAATTAAAGTGTCGTCGAGTAAGAACATTTTTCTATGCGACTTTAAAAAAGTGGAACTGTTGCCAGTAGTCACAATGTTTCTAGTCGGGAGAGAGAATTTGTTTCTGAGAAACTAAAAGAATTGTTTAAGGGGGTAGACCTACCCTATGAGGAGTCACTAAATTCTTTTAGTCATAAAAAATAAATCTGTTCCTTGAAATTATCCCAAATGTAGCCTGAAAGTAAAACACAGACTAGCAAACATATAGAAACTTGTCAATGGTTGAAAATAATGTCTCATCAAAATCAATGAAAAATTACCCTGTGGTGTCACTAAAAATAGCATCAATTTTGCACTCAAATGTTTAACTGATTTGTTTCTGAGAAACTAAAAGAATTGTTTAAAAGTAGTAGGGGGGGGGGGGGGGGGGGGGCTGAGAATGTGTGCTAGATAGGAATGGTGAAACTATCATCAGCATTCACATTTTGTTTTTAGATGTGCCAAGTCTTGCGATTTTAGTATATTGCTCATGGATTTTTAAATCTTTTACAAATAACTATATATATTGTATTCTAAACTAAAGCATGCACAAAGTACAAGCCAGAGTTTGCTGTCAGCTATGGCTGGTACCCACGTGTCGTCATATCCGGCCACAAGGAGCGTGCCATATTATGGGAGACCGCCATCTTAGTCAGTAACTTTGTTTAAAAAATGCCAGATCGATGCTGTTTACACACAAATCTGACTAAGATGGCGACACTTCCGTTGGAAGGGTCGAGATGCGCACGCAGGTGGGGGGGAGCCATATACAATTTTTAAAAAACTATTTAAAATAAGTGTAAACACTTTGGCCGTAAGTCATTATAATGTAAAAAATCAAATCAAAAGTCTTGATGTGAAAGAAACATGTATTCTTTATCAAGACACATCCAACCCATTTACCAAATGTCATGGACTGTAAGGTAAGGAGCAGCACATTATAAGGGGTAATCTCCAAAGATTACACCAAATGTTAATTTTGTTCTCACTTTATTGTAAGTCATGTTTATTGAGCGCATGGGCCTGTGTATGGGGAAAAAGTACCACCTTATGGTATATATGGTAATACAATGCCAACTGGAAAAATTATTGAATTAGTTTTGTTTTTACATAGACTGTGTGTAATCCAGAGCTGGATAATCCATGGAAAGTGATGTTTGTTCTGGCAGGCTGCCAGCTGTTCTCTCCCAGCACAGACTGTGTGTAATCCAGAGCTGGATAATCCATGGAAAGTGATGTTTGTTCTGGCAGGCTGCCAGCTGTTCTCTCCCAACACAGACTGAGTGTAATTCAGAGCTGGATAATCCATGGAAAGTGATGTTTGTTCTGGCAGGCTGCCAGCTGTTCTCTCCCAGCACAGACTGTGTGTAATCCAGAGCTGGATAATCCATGGAAAGTGATGTTTGTTCTGGCAGGCTTCCAGCTGTTCTCTCCCAGCACAGACTGTGTAATCCAGAGCTGGATAATCCATGGAAAGTGATGTTTGTTGTGGCAGGCTTCCAGCTGTTCTCTCCCAGCACAGACTGTGTGTAATCCAGAGCTGGATAATCCATGGAAATGATGTGTGTTGTGGCAGGCTTCCAGCTGTTCTCTCCTAGCACATACTGTGTGTAATCCAGAGCTGGATAATCCATGGAAGTGATGTTTGTTCTGGCAGGCTTCCAGCTGTTCTCTCCCAGCACAGACTGTGTAATCCAGAGCTGGATAATCCATGGAAAGTGATGTTTGTTGTGGCAGGCTTCCAGCTGTTCTCTCCCAGCACAGACTGTGTAATCCAGAGCTGGATAATCCATGGAAAGTGATGTTTGTTGTGGCAGGCTTCCAGCTGTTCTCTCCCAGCACAGACTGTGTAATCCAGAGCTGGATAATCCATGGAAAGTGATGTTTGTTGTGGCAGGCTTCCAGCTGTTCTCTCCCAGCACAGACTGTGTGTAATCCAGAGCGGGATAATCCATGGAAGTGATGTTTGTTCTGGCAGGCTTCCAGCTGTTCTCTCCCAGCACAGACTGTGTAATCCAGAGCTGGATAATCCATGGAAAGTGATGTTTGTTGTGGCAGGCTTCCAGCTGTTCTCTCCCAGCACAGACTGTGTAATCCAGAGCTGGATAATCCATGGAAGTGATGTTTGTTCTGGCAGGCTTCCAGCTGTTCTCTCCCAACACAGACTGTGTGTAATCCAGAGCGGGATAATCCATGGAAATGATGTTTGTTCTGGCAGGCTTCCAGCTGTTCTCTCCCAGCAGCGGCAACAGCAGTGGCATGGGCTCTCAGCAGTGGAACATGTTTGACAGCGGCAACTTCAGCACCTCCCCTCAGCGGCAGCAGGCCCGCGCCATCAAGGGAACGGGGGATTCCCCCGTGCTCCACTCCAGGTCAGAGCTTGTTTGATTAGCCCACCGCCTCTTTTTGGTGTGGTGGGGTACTGCGATTTGTGTTTCTGGGTTGTTTTGTTGGAGTGTTTTTTTCTGTCTGTACAATATTTTGTAAATTGCTAAAGATTTTGTGCTGCGATAGAGTAGAAAGGGGGGTTGCATACTCCTTAAAATGGCCCAAATAATGACACAAGCATGACATGTTTCTCTACAATCACTATTTCAAGGAGGGGGTACGCACATACCCCACCAAGGTGCAGACCTGTTTCTAATCTAAAACTTGAAAATGTGTCCTGTCAAGTAGTCTGTTGTCCTGGAGGGATTCTCGCCATACCTGGTGATACCATTGAATGTAGTGTGCATTGTGTTTTGTGATGGTGTGGAGTGGAAAGGGCGCAGGGACAGACAGGTGTTGGGGTGCAGGACAAGGAGAAAACGGCAGACAGCAACACGCAGTGAAGGCCGGAGTATGGTTCTTTCCTCTTTATTCTCTCTGCATGTTCTTCCAGTCTAAGTGAAACGACGACCAATTAACTCGATATGCTCCCCCTTATATAGTGAAGGGCCTGACTGCAAAGACAGCAACTCTCGGCTGCAGTAGGGGTAGGTTTTTTGATGATCGGCAGGATGACTGGACGAACGATCGATGTTTCGTTCTCGATCAGTCTGTTCTCAAATGGACGTTTCTGATTTCTCATTGGGCCGACTAAGACTGCTCTCTTTGTTACCACTCTATGGTTAACCGAGACCATAAAAGCGGAAGTTGATGTTTGAGAAAGAATGATGCCGTTTGATAAATTTTTCCAGGAAGCGCCATCTTTTTAAGTTTCACGAGGTCGGTTTCACGAACGAAAATCACATTGTTTCGTCAGCTGAAAGAAAGTGAAAAAGTGTTGGCGAAAAAAATCGACTTCAGTAAAAAATAAGTGGAGTTGGAAGTGGATGGAGGTCGAAGTTAGCGCTAAAGTGATGATACCCAGTTCCAAAGGCCCTGTTCATGATGATGGTCCGTGTGGTTTCCTGATGGACATAAGATAACGTAAGAAATAGACTTTTTTTATAAGTCAAGGCAACTTATATTTTGATACTTTACTGTCCTGAGTGCTGATTTTTTATTCATTAAAAGCAAAAATTCTTCAGCTTCAGGAGGCGAAGCCCCCTGACCCCCACCAGGGGCTTTGCCCCTGGACCCCACCGGGGGCCGCCGAAGCCCCCCAGACTTATTTTTCAGCCTTTTTTTTCAGACTCATCTCTGATACATTTTTAACTTTTTTCAATCTGTAAAGGTTTTGCCTTGGCATAAGGCTGTGTTGGACCAATTGACATGAGCTAGAACACCAAGGCTACATCAAATGTTATGCTCTGCAGAGTTATGTGGGGATTGTTTTTAGCCATGACAAGCTCCTAGCATAACATATCAGTCTAAAATCCTATAAAGTCGGATTGTCGCTGCCCATGTGGCAGGGTAATCAATGAGAATGTCAATATTTATATAATTAGAAGGAAACAGATCCTCCGAAGTCAGAGTGTAGCTGTCCACATGTCGGGGTAATCAAAAACGGTCACACACATAATGTTCTCATCGATCCCTAGCTGGTGCATTTGTACCATATAGTTTTCAAGTGCTTCGGCTGTTGGGATGATCCCTGGAGTCTTTAAACCAGGGTAAGACAACAACCTGTAAAGGTTAGAATTTTAGTCCCGAAATCGGGCAGAAAACACAAGTTGAACTTTCGTTTTCAAAGCCTCAAAATTGTAATTTGGAACAAATCTTCAATCACAAAATATTCTACATTAACAAGATTTAACTCACTCTGGACGAATGAGCCGGAGCCGGCTCATGAGTTTTGAAGAGGTTTTGATTTCTGGCATGTAACCAGCTTTCAAGAGCCACGTCTTGACCTACTTTCTGTTTGTTTTGGCTTTGCCTCTCTTGAAATCAACCAATTATTGCAGACTTTACTTTTAGGTTTGGCTGTAGGGGTGGGGGTGGGGGCAGGAGGTTCAAAGACTGGAATGTCCCTTCCTTCTATCTGTTAGCTGTTTTCGTCAATGGGAGACAAACGACGAAGGTATGGAATCTGAAATTTTACGATCGCTTAGTGCATGGTGTTGCAAATCTTTTCTGATAATATCGATGCCTAACTCTTCATAACTTATTTTTTGTGATTGTTTTCCGAACCTCGTCAAATGCCCAGTCCCCACAGGACAAGGGGAAGCAAATCGGCCAGTTCCGAGAATGATTCTGACATAGAATCAAACCTTTCTTTCAAACAAAAACATAACATTTTTCCTTTTGTTGGTTATATTTGGATTGTAATGATATAGAAACACCTGAAGGTGCTGATATGACCCAGGGATGCACCAGCCATGCCTGCCCTATCAACACGAGAGCAGCCCTGCCCCAGCCTTGGAAGTCCGTGTTGTGTTACTGGGGAGCAGGCACACACGGGACATTCCATTAAGTATACAAGGCACATAGCCACTCCCGGCTTGGTGACCATCGGATACGATACAAAGGAGTCCTTGCGAAACGTATAAAAGGCTACAAAAAGTGGCTTTGACAAACTGATAAAGTCAAACCTTTTCTTTTGTTGGTGTCACTTAGATGATTTTTGCAAAGCAGTTTTGTACTTGTCGTAGGCAATGGGGTTTGGGTAACAATGTAATGCTTAAAGTAAATAGTACATCATTAGTATTGATAACCATTCAGTTAAGTTTTATTCTTGTCATACGCAGTTTTGTTTTTGTGCGTTATTGCAGCGACTACAACTCCCTGTCCCCGGTTAGCCCCCTGACGGACGCCTCACTGTCGCCAATCGAGAAGATCCTGTACTCCAACCTGCTGTCCCAGCAGTCGGCCTCCCCTGTCAGGACGGTGGCGCCCTCTGAGGCCGACCGACCCCCATCCACCCAGCCCTACGAATCGGCCGACGCCACCGGCCTGGATAACATGATGGTAACGGGAACAAAGGGGTTAATTTCAGTGAAAGATTGATTTCTACTCTTTGATTTCTGGGGTGCGTGGTAGATGTGTGTACTGTACCAGCAGTTGATTTGGATGCTAATATTGTGTGACCCATAACCACGAAAGGGAAATTAAGTGTCAAAATGACCATTCTCAGAAAAATGGTACAGTTGAAAAATGCAGAGAATTCTCTTTATAATGATGTTGGAAAATGCAGAGAATTCTCTTTATAATGATATAAGAACTATTCTTGTATCTGTTTTGTTCCAGAGTTAGGAGCATTTAAAGTTGGTAGGGCGACTATTGGCCATTTTGAGAAATCAGTCTAAAGTCTAGCCTAGCTTGCTTCCTTCTTTCCTTTCATAGAGTGACCACAGTCACTTTTGATTATTCTGTAGCTGTTATTTGGGGGGGGATCTGCGGAAATGTGCACTGAGGTACTGAGATAAAGAAGAAGAAAGTGGACAGAAGACTGAAAGCTTGGCCCAGCGATCTAGGTTCCGCTAATTGGTCCCCAATGTGTTGCCAAGCCATTTTGGGAGAGGGGAGGGGGGAATGCTTTCAGGAAATTGTTTTTAGGTTTCTGTATCCTGGCACTATCACCCCTGCATCTGTTACATTTTTTCACACAGCGTTCCGTTTTGTTGTTTCCCTTCCCAGCGGTGCCTGACGCTGACGTTCCGTTTTGTTGTTTCCCTTCCCAGCGGTGCCTGACGCTGACGTTCCGTTTTGTTGTTTCCCTTCCCAGCGGTGCCTGACGCTGACGTTCCGTTTTGTTGTTTCCCTTCCCAGCGGTGCCTGACGCTGACGTTCCGTTTTGTTGTTTCCCTTCCCAGCGGTGCCTGACGCTGACGTTCCGTTTTGTTGTTTCCCTACCCAGCGGTGCCTGACGCTGACGTTCCGTTTTGTTGTTTCCCTTCCCAGCGGTGCCTGACGCTGACGTTCCGTTTTGTTGTTTCCCTACCCAGCGGTGCCTGACGCTGACGTTCCGTTTTGTTGTTTCCTTGCCCAGCGGTGCCTGATGCTGACGTTCCGTTTTGTTGTTTCCCTACCCAGCGGTGCTTGACGCTTACGGAGCGTCAGCAGAGCAACGCCACGGAGCTGGCCAACCAGCTGTACCAGGCCTACCAGGCCGGGGCCCCAATCTACCAGAACCTCAGCGGCATGGAGCTGCTGCCCAACAGTACCGGCGAGGTCGGCTCTGCCGTCCCCGCCGCCACCGTCAGTGCTGCCACTGCCGCAGCCGCTGACCAGTCGTGGAGCGCCCCCGTCGGCCCGCACTACATGACCAACACGGATCCCTACGCCATTGACCGCGCTGCGCGGCTGCACAGGAACGCTGCAGGTGAGGTTATAGGGGAGCTGGGGGTGTATCGGATATCGGAAAGTGGCGTCGGCTTTATCTGGTGTTTCTGTTGTCGTGTGTAGCATTGCATATCTGCACAGGAACGCTGCAGGTGAGGTTATAGGGGAGCTGGGGGTGTATCGAATATCGGAAAGTCGAGTCGGCCTTATCTGGTGTTTTTGTTGGTGTGTGTAGCATTGCATGTGTAGTTATTATTGCTGGATTGTACAGTGGAACCTCCCTTATAAGACCTTCAAAAATCATCCAAAATGAGGTCTTATAAGGGAGGGGTCTTTAAGGGAGGTAATTTTAATACTTACAAAGAAAGGCAATGTTTCATAGAAGTAGGTCTTATATGGGAGGGAGTCTTATGATGGGAGGTCTTATAAGGGAGGTTCCTCTGTATTAGCAGTCCTTTACTAGTTAAGATATTCAAGCAAGTGATACATTTAAAACAGATTTGAATGTCATTGGTAATATCACTACACGAGTTTTTGTATTAAAATGATCTTCCATTATTAGTTCTCTCTGCAAAATTAGGTTAGAATCACTGTGCAGATTCCGCTACTAGATTTTTAGGGGGTAACATCTATGTTTTATGGGGTCACTCTTCATAAACTTTGAACAATGTGAAGATTGATGCATCAGGCGAAAGAAATTTACATTTTAATGACACTTTGGCCTTAAATCCTATGGCAGTTTTGAGCATTAACACGGTCTCGCGCATATGGTTGTAAAAATTAACACGGTCTTTTCTATTTATTTCTTCACCAGCGGTGTCTGAAGCCACGTGCACATGGAGTGGGCAGCTGCCCCCAAGGGCCCACAAGAACCCTGTGTACTCCCAGAAAGTGTTCGTGGGGGGAGTGCCTTGGGACATCACTGAAGGTCTGTGTGTGGGGGGGAGGGGGGGGGGGGGTGGAGGCAAGAATTTCACATCAAACTCAAATTAAAAATTCTCATTTTTTTTCAAATTTTTTTCATCATTCATCAAATATTACTTTAATACAGCACACCACATATAGTTTCCTTCATAATTTTGTTTCTTCTTTAACAGTTAAATTTCTATGTATAATTTTTTTTTTTATCCAGGGGATTAATTAGCCCCAAATATGAGATTTATTATCGGTTGTTGTTGGCTTACCCTGGCTAAAAGACTCCAGGGATCATCCCAACAGCGGAAGAACTTGAACACGTAGGGTACAAGTGCATGAGCTACGGATGAGAACGTTATGTGTGCGACCGTTTTTTTATTATCCCACCATGTGGGCAGCCACACCCCGTCTTCGGGGGATTTGGGAGACTGATGATGTTATGCTAGGAGCTTGTCATGGCTATGCATAGCATAACATTTTTATGTAGCCTTGGTGTTCTAGCCTATGTCAATTGACCTGACACAGCCTTAAGCCAAGGCAATTTATCTGTCAAGAATGTAACTTTGAAAATTAATGGAAGATTATGCATATTTCTCTACGTGGTTGAAGAAGAACACAAGAAAACTTCAAAAGTGTTACGATTCCAGTAAAAATTTCAAGCGCCACCATAGCTCAGTTGCCAAGACCCTCATCCGCCATTTCTAATTGCTGTCGAGGCTTAAGCTGAAAATCCTGTTAAGGACCTACTTTCAAAAAGAAATGAACAAATTTTTAAAAAACCAGAGGGGTCAGACGAGAGATATCGAGGAGTGACGCCCTGAGTGCAGCCTATCCCCTCCAGGAGTTTAGCATCAGAACGCTTGATTGGAGGAATGAGGGCTTCTTTCCCCACAGACCTTCTGTTAAGAGTGAGTTTCCTTGACGCCATCCAACAAATGACTCGATCTTAGAGCAGCAGGGCTCCCAGGGACCCCCATTTGGGGGTCTATGATTCAAGTACTAAAATTCTAAAGGACCCTCTAAAAGAATGTGCAGGGGGTCCCAGGGATGCACTAGAAAAATTTGTTTTAGCATTCACAATGCCACTGGGACCCCTTGTTTTGCAGAACGATTGGGAGCCCTGAAGTCTTTTTTTCACATTTAACATCTAGTTTTGAATTATACTATGAATAAATAGATAGTTGGACTATAATGGTTGTTCTTACACAAGTAACTGCTAGCTGTACAACTTTAGGAGTGTTCAATTATTTTTTATATGTTTGCTGTCCCATCTTCTGGGCAATACAGTGGCGTTGCTCCCACGCTGCTCATTCCGAGTCCCAACTCGCAGCCACACCCTGGCTTGTTTAAGTCGCAGAATCCAAAACCAGCAGTCCAAGGGGAGCAAATCTATGTAAGGCCATCATGAGGCAACCAACCGAGGAGACCCTGCACAGAGTGTTC
Organism: Phymorhynchus buccinoides; assembly: GCA_017654935.2. Taxonomy (NCBI): domain Eukaryota; kingdom Metazoa; phylum Mollusca; class Gastropoda; order Neogastropoda; family Raphitomidae; genus Phymorhynchus; species Phymorhynchus buccinoides. The sequence goes on from CM065687.1 coordinate 56,280,601, forward strand.
AATTCTAGTGTGCTTAAAACTGGAATGTCTTGTTTCAGCTGGATTGCAAGCTGCCTTCAACCGCTTTGGAACCCTGAAGATAGAATGGCCTGGAAAAGATGGTAAGACGTTTGATTTCAACTCTTGTCTTGTCCATGAAGGGTTTGTCTAAATTTGGGTTGAGATGCTTGGAAGAAAATGCCTGTTTAAAAAAATTAAAAAAAGCTATGCTCTAATAAATAAATAAAAGTAAACTTTGTGATTTACTGCTGCATCATGTCTCTAGATCCAAACAATTCTGAGTATGATGATTAAAAATCACACACACAAAAAAAACAACTGTGCGACAAACCTTGACATTACTGGGATTACAAAATGAAAGACACGGATAGGAATTGAAAGCCTAACGGCTATATTTATGTCCCTAAACCTCCTGTGTTCCCAGGCCATATGGCCATAATAGTTAAGGTACATATGTGTCCGTTTTTTAGTTTTTACTGGTCTCCCCGCTGCGTACAGCCAACACATTCCGATTTCGGAGGAGCTCAAAGGAGAAAAAGTATTTGGAAGATTTTTTTTAGAGGCAGGAGAATGGGCCAATTAGTCAGAAAAATAGGAGAGTGGCAGATTAGAGGAAGTTACAAGCAAAGAACTTCCAGAAGGTGGGGGAACTATTTTTACGAAAGACCCCCCAGATATCCCCACGGGGAGCTCCCTAAACCTAAATTCACCTAAAAAGGTTAGTCTCAGAAAGTGTAAATTGGCAATTGTTATGCGTTACCTGAAAACTTGCATGCTCTGTGTTCAGGTTACGTGTACCTGTTGTTTGATGTGGAAAAGTATGTGCGCTCCCTTCTCCAGTCCTGTGCTCTTGTGTGATGTGTTCAGGTTACGTGTACCTGTTGTTTGATGTGGAAAAGTATGTGCGCTCCCTTCTCCAGTCCTGTGCTCTTGTGTGATGTGTTCAGGTTACGTGTACCTGTTGTTTGATGTGGAGAAGTCTGTGCGCTCCCTTCTCCAGTCCTGTGCTCTTGTATGATCTGTGTTCAGGTTACGTGTACCTGTTGTTTGATGTGGAGAAGTCTGTGCGCTCCCTTCTCCAGTCCTGTACTCTTTGTATGATCTGTGTTCAGGTTACGTGTACCTGTTGTTTGATGTGGAGAAGTCTGTGCGCTCCCTTCTCCAGTCCTGTACTCACGACTTCAGTTCAGGGGACTACTACTTCAAGATCTCAAGCCGCCGAATGAGGTCCAAAGAAGTGAGTTTGACAATCATCTGTGAAACTTTTGCATGATGAATGCTAGGCTTGTTTCTTCCCATCCATGCTGGAGAGACCTGCCAGAACAAATTTGAAGCATACATTTTTAAAAAATGAAATTAAAAAAAGGTTAGTTAACCCCTTCACTGACACAGAAAAATTGAGAAATTATTGATTTTTTTAATTATGAATTTTAAAAGAAACTTCTTACACTGACTCTGAGAAAATGGTCTAGAGACCTATCTTTCCTGACTTGTCTGAACCCAAAACCAGCATTCCAGGACTATGACTTGAAAAGTTATGACATCAATGATATCCAGGGTTCGTGGGGTCCTTTCAGGTGCTTTAAAGTGCTGTGAAATTGATCGGTCTTCAAAAGGCCTGTTAAGTCCTTTATATCAGCAAGGAGGTCCTTTCAAATCAGTCAAAGGTCCTTTTAAAATTGGTGCGGTCAGTTTAAATCCTTTAATCAGGCCAAAAAACAAAACTAAGTAGCTTGTCATAAGAAATGAACTCAAAAAAATATATTAAATGAAATAAAATTTGCCTAAAATCGATCACCTTCGTATCTTTCGAGCAGACGATCTAATTTTAATAGTCACTGTAAATCCAGTCACGTGCGCGAGATTCGGCGATATATTTTATGCACCATGTTGAAATTCTTCGCACATGCGGTTGCTTCAGTGCTTGTTTTCAAGTAAAAAGTGTAGAAATACCTGGAAAGTTTTCGTTTTCAGGATCGTTGGCTGAGAGAAGACATTTATAAGGACTGGGTCCGAAAAGTGATGGACAACAAACATCCAGTTCGTTGTGCATATTGTGAAAAAACCATCAACATCTAGTCAATGGGAGAGTCGGTGCTGAAACAACACGCAAAGACTGAAAATCACAAGAAAGCTGAAAGAAGGCACAAGGCGGAATCGAGGTGCAATGCGACCGACATTTTTTGCAAGCAGCAGAAGTACTACTGCAACAAATGAATCTGCTCAGCCAAAAAAAAAAGAAAAAAAAGAATCTGCTCAGCCACAATCGGCGTCTGGCTCTGCGCCCACCACGTCTGCAAATACAACTACAAACAAGGTTTAAATAGGTCCTTTAAAAAATTTTGCTGGTCCTTTAAAGGTCCTTTTAAGGTTCTTTTTTGGCACTCTTCCAAGTCCCCACGAACCATTATATCACACACCCTGTAGTAGACATGGGGCATGCAGGGAAGGGTTAAACTTGACTTATTGTAATGAGTATATTCTGATAATGATATGAAAAGTTTGTCTATGTATGATTGCTTGGGAGTTTTTTTCAGTCTGTCGTGATTGGATGCTGGAGTTTTTGTTTGTTTTGTTTTTACGATTCTGATGAAACTGCACACAACTGCAACAGTAGGATGTTTTAATTCTCTTTTATAAACATTGTATATGTAGAAAAGTCATGAAATCTACAGCATGATTTTGCCCTTAACTTTGAATTGGACAAGCTTTGCCAATCAGAATCATTGATTGTTTAATAATTCAGTCAATAGTTGTTAATAATAAAGTATTCAGTCGGCAAACACGATTGAGATTTTGGCTGAACCTTTTCAAAACAGACTATTAATAAAGCAAAATGAGCTTTGCTATATCGCCGCCTGGAAATTGTATGTCAAAATTGGTCAACTTTGATCGACATGTTGGACTTACCAGTTGATCAAGGCAAGACGCATCATCTAAGAAAGCTGTAAAAAAAGCAATTTGCAAAGTTGAGTCACTGACAGTGACTCCATATAAACATTTTTCCGGAAATATTGAGTTTTTCTCCTCAAGTGAAGATACGTCTTTCGACTTGCGTCTGTTTTGCATTTGGCAATATGTATATGTGTGGTGCCTGTCCCCAGGTGCAGATTATCCCCTGGGTGATGGGGGATAGTAACCACGTGCGGCAGCCTTCGCAGCGCCTGGACTCTGGCAAAACAGTGTTCGTTGGGGCCCTGCACGGGATGATCACCGCGGAAATTCTGGGTAACATCATGAACGACTTGTTCGGCAACGTCGTCTACGCTGGCATTGACACCGACAAACACAAGTATCCTATTGGTGAGTCTGGGATGGAAAAGTGTACACTAGTCTGAAACAGAAATGGTGTAAAAACTAAGCTAAATGGATCAATTGATGGGGATTGAATTTAATGCTGCAGCACAATATATTTCAGAAATTCAACTGCAAGATTACTGATTAGCAAATCTATATATTTAAAAACTTTGCAAATGAAACATCTGACAGTATTTATATTACATTTTCATCTCTTCTCTCGCATAGAAACTGAAATACATGCACACGTTTGCATGTTCTTGATTCAAAGTGTCATAATGCAAATTTCTTTTCAGTTTTGTTTATACTTGTTTACAAGAAAATGAAAAACACAAACGCCCATTAGTTTGCAGCGACTTTTCAAGCGTCTTGCACACTTTTCTTCAGGCCCTATTGTTAAAAATGGTTTAACTATTTTTTGTTTTTTCTTCCTCTGAAATTTACTGATTGTGTGTGGCTGTGTGAGTTGTACCAAGCAACAGAAAACAAACTGAAAATGTTAATTTCTGTGTGTGTGTCTGCATGCAGGTTCGGGGCGCGTGACGTTCAGCAACAAGAAGAGCTACATGCGTGCAGTGCAGGCGGCCTTCATCGAAATCAAAACGCCCAAGTTCACCAAGAAGGTCAGTAGGGGTTTTACCTCGAACTTAAAATGCAGGGTGGGGAAAAAAAGAAATAATAGTACATAGTTGTTCTCATGTGAGAAGAATCGGACAAAAATGTTTTGTTTAATGTATGGTATTTTTCAGAGTATAAGGCAATAACTTCTTTTCCCCAGACTAAGACCCCTGTGCCTTAGAATATGACTACTAATACTGTAGTAAGAAAGTACTATGCCATCTGCAGTGTGTGTGCTATCCGGCATGTTTATTTGCGGTGTGTGTCCACATCATGCTAATGAAACCTGTAATCTGTTCACAGATCCAAGTGGACCCATACCTAGAAGACGCCATCTGCAGTCCGTGCGCAATCCTGTATGCTATGTGGTGTGTGTCCACATGCTTATGATACATGTAATGTGTTCACAGATCCAAGTGGGACCCATACCTAGAAGACGCCACCTGCAGTCTGTGCGCAATCCTGTATGCTGTTTGTGGTGTGTGTCCACATGCTAATAAGTGTAATGTGTGTTCACAGATCCAAGTGGACCCATACCTTGAAGACGCCATCTGCAGCCTTTGCGCTGTCCGGCAGGGTTCCTACTTCTGCCGGGAGCTGCAGTGTTTCCGCTACTTCTGCTGCATTTTGTATCTATGTTGTGTGTTCACTGCATGATAATTCTGTTATTTGGTTCGTTTTCACACAGATCCAAGTGGACCCGTACCTAGAAGACGCCATCTGCAGCCTGTGTGCCATCCGACAGGGTCCCTACTTCTGCCGGGAGCTGCAGTGTTTCCGCTACTTCTGCCGCACCTGCTGGTACTGGCAGCACCATATGGACACCATGCGCCACCACAAGCCCCTCACCCGCAACACCAAGGAGAAGGTGCCCATGTAAGGCGGGGCACCCAGGGGAAAAAGTGTTCATGTATTGCAAGTGCCAAGGTGGGAAATGCCTGCGCAGGGTACCCAGGGGAAACGTGTTCATGTATTGCAAGTGCCTAGGGGAAAAAAGTGTTCATGAAGTGTGGGTGCAGAAGGGGGGAAAGAAGTGCCCATGTGTAAATAATTGTATGTGCCAAGGGGAAAAAGTGCCCAAGTATGGGTACTGAAGGGGGGGGGGGGGGGAAGTGCCCATGCGTTGGTTGTATGTGCCAAGGGGAAAATGCCCGTGCCCAAATGAGTATAGTGTGGGAACTAAGGAAACGATGCACACAAGAAAAAAGTATGTAGCAAGCGGGTGATGCCAAAGACGATGAAACTTGACGTGGTTGTGCACACCTCTCAAATGGAATTGAAGATTTTGGATTCCTCATGCGTTGGATCTGTGCACCCTGAAACCATGCTTTACAGAAACAAGTTTTCAAAGGCTGTGTGAATTCTCAGCTTTCTTCATTTTGAAACTTAAAAGAAGTTTCTTCACAGTAGTTTGTGATGGGCGACTTTCAGAGCAATCCAGAGTTGTCCGCACCCATACTTCATTCCTTCTTCTAAGATGATTAATCTTGAAAGTCTTCTTCATACTGTTGATCAGGGTTTTTTTTAATAGTGTGACCAGTTGACTGTGCTTGTTCAAATGGGTGGTTCATCTTTGAACCTTCTCGACAGTGTTGATACTTTTTGTCCACTATTTGCAGTTAACCATGACTGCCATGCCTCGGTCATTATGTCAATAAGAAAAAAAAGAAGTATTTCTGATTGTTGGCATTATATTGACTGGCAATTCAGCAAATCCATTGGCAGTACAGTATATCCATTATCATTGCAAATGGATCCCAAAGATAAAGATAAAACTATGTACTCAAGTGGTTGTCACGGATCTCAAAAAGGAACAGGATCTGATTGTCCTCATTTAGAGGATGTCTGCATCACAGTTTCACCTTTGACAGCAGCAAGCTATCTCAAATTATTGCACATTTTGAAGGCTCCCTTCCTTTGTTCAACTGTAAACAATGTCCACCAAACTGATAAACAGTGCCATATGATCGCTGTATGTTTTCAGTCTGTATTATGACTTTTTAGCCATCAGTGCTTCCTCTTTGAAGAGGGTCTTTCAATATTATTTCTGTTACAGATTACTGTTTAAAAATCCTATTTGTATGTCGCAGAATGATATGGCTAATTGAATATTAAGACTTGAAATACAAGATTTTTGTAATGTCCTGTTAACTTACAAGGTCCATTATGAAGATCCTGTTATACACACATTGATATTATATTCATGGCCTTGTTGGAAATATTCAGGTTATGAAAAACATCAACACTGTCAATTATCATCCATACAGGTTTATTTTTTGACAAGTGTGTTTAAGTCTGTATGAATGTGTGCTTGTGAAAGTGTGTGTGTGTTGAAAAATGTTTGAAAATTGTATCATTTTGTTGAATACTAAATGATTTAAATCTTCTTGTAATATGTTGATTTGATCTGAACAGACGGCTGGTGAAATTTGCTCCTTGCTTCTAAACAAAAATATGGGTATCACCCCAGGACAAGTGTTGAACAGACAAGTGGGTGTATAGGGGAAGACGGGGTAAAAAGCGCATGGGCGGGTAAGAAGCCCACCCCAATTATCTCATGAAATGAAGCAAATTTCAGTCTCATTTTGCCCATGAGACGAGCGTTAATGTCTAGCATTCGTCTCATGGGCAAATTTGACTGAAATTTTCTTTATTTCATGAGATAATTGGGGTGGGCTTCTTACCCGCCCATGCGCTTTTTACCCCGTCTTCCCCTAGTACAATTAGCAACTTAAGACGCGGATTTGACCGCCAGGGGGCAGTCAAACCGGTAGGGGCTTATCGCGTGATTTTCTTAGTTGGGCGTAGTGAGAGAGAGAGGGAGATTGTCTCTCTCTCTCTCTTTCTCTCTCTCTCTCTCACTACGCCCAACTAAGGAAATCATGCGATAAGCCCCTACCGGTTTGACTGCCCCCTGGCGGTCAAATCCGTTGACCTTGATTGTGCAAGTTATATGGTATTACCAGTAATTTCATTTTTACTGCATGTTCAGAGGTGGTTTAATTTATAAATCTGTCCACTGAACTGCATTCCATAATATAGCAATTATCATTCCAATTCCATTGTTATTGCCTGTTCAAGAGATGGTTTAGTTTATAAATCTGTCCACTGAACTGCATTCCATAATATAGCAATTATCATTCCAGTTCCATTGTTATTGCCTGTTCAAGAGATGGTTTAGTTTATAAATCTGTCCACTGAACTGCATTCCATAATATAGCAATTATCATTCCAATTCCATTGTTATTGCCTGTTCAAGAGATGGTTTAGTTTATAAATCTGTCCACTGAACTGCATTCCATAATATAGCAATTATCATTCCAATTCCATTGTTATTGCCTGTTCAAGAGATGGTTTAGTTTATAAATCTGCGCTCTGAACTGCATTCCATAATATACCTATTATCATTCCAATTCCATTGTTATTGCCTGTTCAGAGGTGGTTTAGTTTATAAATCTGTCCACTGAACTACATTCGATAATATAGCAATTACCATTCCAATTCCATTATTGCCTGTTCAGAGGAGGTGGTTTAATTTAGCTATTTACTGAACAACATTCTATGTTATCCTGATTATCAAAATGTATAAAACATGTATTCCTTTATCTCCATCTCGCTTTGATGCCATTTTACCTTTTTTCACTCCCATTTCTTCCCTAACTGACATACATGTATTCTCTATGCACAAGTCTCTTGTTGTATACCTCATCGAAACATTTGTCGCATTGTTTTGCAGTTTGACAACCTGTTTTATGCTCAAAATGGGCTTTCAATTTTTCGCCAGTATTCATTCCTTTACACTTGTTACTCCATGGCTTGGACCTGGGATCACATTTTTTTTTACAATTGTTTTTATATTAATTTTTATGTAACTGATGACGAAGTTGGTCTGTACATTTTCCAAGAGCTATTTTACAATTGTTGATAGAACATGACAATACGCTGTTGCTCCGTTTCCCAGAGTGCCATTCTGATGTCCTTTGTTATAAACGGGTGCTTTTGCGAGCATTACAAATATTGTTCTTATCGCTTACCAGGGTTTGCATAATGTCATATGTGTAACCTACCATGTGTTGTGCCTTTTTACTAATCTATTTCATCTTCTGATTGGCTGCATTATCTAGGCTTTCGCTGGTCTGGCAGCTTTTCTGTCTGTTTTGAGGGCCTAAATATGAAAACAGTCTGTCACAAGTTGTCCACATTACTTGCATTCCTGGCTGATTGTCAGGCCTTTTCATAGTGCAACAGCTTTATTTTTTTGGTCTGCATTTTGATGGCCTAAATCAGTCCCGATGTTTGTCCCCATTACTTGCAATTGTGGCCGATTATCTAGGCTTACCCCTAGTCTGGCAGCTTTCTTGTCTGCGTTTTGGT
>CM065687.1:56289389-56291889 GCA_017654935.2 Phymorhynchus buccinoides
CCCCCCCCCCCCCCCCTATCCCCCCCTTTTGAGACGTAGTGGGAGCCAAGCCCCCTGTATCCCCCCACCCACCACACCCCCCCCCCCCCACAATCCCCCCACGTTTGCCCCGCCCACCCACCACACCAACCCACACCCCCCACCCCCATGTTGCTCGTTCTGTATCTCTCCTCTCTATCTATCTCTTTCTTTCTCCTCCTCTCTCGTCTCTTCTCTCCTCATCTCTCTCTCCCCTTTTCTCCTATTAATCTATCTCTATCTCTCTCCACCACCTACCTTTCTATCTCTAACCCAACCAACCCCTCTGTTTGTCTGTCTGTCTATCTGTCTCTCTCTCTCTCTCTTTCTGTCTTTTTGTCTCTGTCTCTCTCTCTCCCTCCCACCCCCCCCTCTCTCTCTCTGTGTGCTTATTCCGTTGTTTTTTTCCCTCATTAAAAAATATTCGTTCGTTCACTCTCTCTCTCTCTCTCTCCCTCCTCTCTCTCTCTCTCTCTCTTCTCCTCATCTCTCTCTCTCTCTCCTCCTCCTCTCTCATCTCCTCTCTCTCTCTCCTCTCTCTCACCCCCTCTCCCACCCGCTGTCTCTCTTAGATTTTTTTCCCTTTTTTAAAAAAAAAATTCCCCCGACAAACAATGACAACCCTGGCGTTTTGCATATACCCTCAGTTTGTCGAGCACTTTTAACTGCCTCTCCTTTGTATTTCCTTTGGTATTATTACTCTTTCCTTTTTTATTAGCCCGGCCAGACGCCGGGGTTTTTTGGGCGATTGATTTGTGTGTGTCTGTGTGTGTGTCTCCATGCGTCGCGTGTGCGTGCGTTGCGTGAGTGGCGTGTGTGCGTGCGTCGTGTCGAGCGTTGCGCGCGCGCGCGTGGTAGTGTGTGATGTGTTGTGTGTGTGTGTTGTGTGTGTGTATGTCTGTCTGTCTGTCTGTCCATTGTGTCTGTAGTGTGGTTGTGTAGACATCGATTATTTAAAAAATACTACTGTTTGGGACTTTGATTAAAATTGGCCAGAGGGGTAGACAGTCTTGAAAAGGAAAGCTTCCTTTCGGTTAATCAACACCGTGAAGTTTGACCTTGGAAGAAAATCAAACATTCCTTCTTTGGGCTATGTAATTCCCCCCAGCTTTATTTCGTGAACTAGTGAACAGAATCGCTTCAAATTTTGTGTGGTGGTGTACCATGGTTGCAAGGAAGTTTGTGTATAAGAAGTTCAGCTGTATCTCGTGTGAACTACTGAACAGAATCGCTTCAAATTTTGGGCTATGTATTTTATGCGTTCTGTAAGGGTGGAAAGTGGTGTGTTTATTGGGGGGTGGGGGGGGGGGGGGGGAGAGGACATAACTCTGGCCGGGTTTGCATTGTCACAATGCGTTGCTGCCGCTCGGCGATGCCCTTGTTCCCTCTCTTTTTTTCCTCTTCCTTTTTTCTTCTCTACCTCATATTCGTGAAGGTGGCAGAGTGGTTAAGACGTTCGCCTGCCAATTCAATGCGTGATGACCTGGGTTCGAATTCAAAAAAAAAAAAAAAAAAAGGCCTCGCCTTTTCTTTCCAGTTCGACGGGGAAATCGAACTGAACGTCGAGTCCTTCGGATGGGGACTTAAAGCTAGTCTGACCCGTGCGCTTTACGCACGTAAAATAAAAAGATCCCACGGCAGTTAAAAGTCAGTAAGAGCACAGGAAAGAACTCCCGCTGCCTGGTATAAACCAAGTTCATAACTAGATTTCTTAAGTGTTTCACCCGTCCTCTCCTCACCGCCTTTGCACCCCCTCCCCTCCCCTCCCCCCAAAAAGTCGGTGCAACGTGCTCTACATGCTTAATTTTATGAAGCTCTACTAAAGCTTAAGTGGGAAACTAAACGTTGTTACTTTCTAAATTAAGTAAATCGGTTTACTTAATTCATAAAGTAACAACGCTTAGTATCCCACTTAAGCTTTAGTAGAACTTCATAAAAAAATCAGCACAGGTGGGAGCAGCCCGAATTTCTGTGACTAGACCATGCCAAATACCAAATACCCACCCTGTGCTCTCTCTTTCTCCTTCCTTCTCCTCCTTTCTCTCTGGCTGTCTCTCTCTCTCTTCTCTCTCTCTCCCTCTACTCTCTCTCCTCTCTCTCTCTCTCTCTCCTCTCTCTTCTGTCTCTCTCTCTCTCTTCTCTCTCTCTTCTCTCTTGACATGTCGCTCCTCTCTCTCCTCTCTCTCTCTCTCTCTCGACATGTGTTTTTTGACTGTTTTATTATTCTTATCGGTTTATGGAAATGCCAATTTCTTTTTGTCAACTCTATCCACTCTCCCCCCCCCCCCCCCCCCCCCCCCCCCATGTATTTTGGCCCTAATAGCCAATGTGCATTAAAACCAAATTTTCAGTTTTTCAGTGTGCGCTCTCTCTCTATCCCTCCAACTCTCTCTCTCTCTCCTCTCCTCTTCTCTCTCTCCTCTCTCTCTCTCCTCTCTCTCATCTCTCTCTCTCTCTTCTCTCTCACGATCTAAAGAGTACA
>CM065687.1:56296889-56301889 GCA_017654935.2 Phymorhynchus buccinoides
CTCCAGTATTGTTCCCACCATATTTGTATTTACAAATGTCGCATATGTGTCTGATTCAGACCAAGATGACGTAAAACTCCATTTTCTCTCTCAGGTAGTAAAAATTAGCATTGCTTATAAAAATGTGGCGGTACCATAGCCGATGAGGTTTAACCGAGGCGTGGTCACCTCTACACCTATCTATATTGTTAAAAACTCGGGACTTTACTGGTGTTGCACTGCCTCCGGGCATTGCAGCCAGTATTGTTCCCACCATCTTTGTATTTACAAATGTCCCATATGTGTCTGTGACCGAGAGGACGTAAAACACCATTTTCACCAGGCAGTAGAAATTCACGTCAACCATGCCTCACAAAACAAATGTCAAAATCGGATCGTGGTGAATCGAATCGCAAGCAGTGTAGCAGAACCTTTACAACCAATCAGAAGTTGACTCACTAGGTGCGAAAACTCATCAAACAGTGGTTTTCCTTTGGTGAGAGAGAGAGAGAGAGAGAGAGAGAGAGAGAGAGAGAGGTTAATGTGAGTGGGGGAGGGGGGCGGGCAGAGTAGAGGAGTTTTCGTCAGGGGATTTGGATTTGGGACAAGTACTGAGAGAGAGAGAGAGGAGGGCAGTAGAGAGAGTTTTCGTCAGGGAGATTTGGATTTGGGAACCAAGTTACTGAGAGGAGAGAGAGAGAGAGAGAGAGAGAGAGAGAGAGAGAGATGAGAGAGAGGAGAGGAGAGAGAGAGAGAGAGAGAGAGTTGAGAGAGAGAGAGAGAGAGATTGAGAGAGGACGAGACGAGAGAGAGAGAGAAGAGAGGAGAGAGAGAGAGAGAGAGAGAACAAATAATTAAAGAACGTGTATTGTTAGAGGTAGATTTTAGCCAACATTTTAGTAGTACATTGATATTATTTGTTTTCCTTTGGTGAGAGAGAGAGAGAGAGAGAGAGAGAGAGAGAGAGAGAGAGAGAGAGAGAGAGAGAGAGAGAGAGAGAGAGAGAGAGAGAGAGAGAGAGAGAGAGAGAGAGAGAGAGAGAACAAATAATTAAAGAACGTGTATTGTTAGAGGTAAATTTTAGCCAACATTTTAGAAGTACATTGATATTATTTGTATGGCTTACTATTTTGTTTATTGACGTCACACATGCTGCTTATCGTGATAATTATTATCACACACACACACACATACATGCGCGCACACACACATTATGCGCGCACGCGCGCGCACGCACACACATGCAGTCCTTCCTTCACACAAACACACACACGAACACACACATATGCACACACACATACACACGCACACACACACAGCCCCCCCCCCCCCCCCCGCCCATACATACACAGAGACACACACACATGCACACACACACACGTACGCACGCGCACACACATGCACACACACACACGCGCGCGCGCGCGCGCGCGCACACACACATGCACACACACACGCGCGCGCACACTACAATCATGATAATATCATTGACTTTTTCTGTCTTGTAGTTTGCCTCCGGTTGTCTTTCGCTTTGACCTTAGTTTGTCCGACAATATATAATATCTCTAATATAACTGAGAGAGAGAAAGAGAGAGAGAGAGAGAGAGAGAGAGAGAGAGGAGAGAGAGAGAGAGAACTACGAGAGAGAGAGAGAGAGAGAGAGAGAGAGAGAGAGAGAAGAGAGAGAGAGAGAGAGAGAGAGAGAGAAAGAGAGAGAGAGAGAGAGAGAGAGAGGAGAGAGAGAAGAGATTTGAGAGACGAGAGAGAGAGAGAGAGAGAGAGAGAGATGAGAGATGAGAGAGAGAGCGAGAGAGCTGATAGGGACAGAGATAGACAGATAAATAGATAGTTTGCTTTGATAAAACTTGTTTGTGTCCAATGTCTGTATTTGTGAATCTCAGAAACAAACTAAGTTAGCTTTAACTTTACGATTTGTTCTGTGTTCTGAAAAGAAGAAAAGAAGAAGAAAATAATGTGCTGATTTGCTTTTTCTCCCAATGGGGGAGATGGACAGTGCCTATGCAAAGACAGCTGTTTCGTCCTGTGAAGGACTCTTCAGTCAGCATGTCGACCTGCAAAGAGTGTCGTTTGATGGTGATTTTAACGTCCAATTAATCGAGAAGTGTCCAGTGAACGTTCAAACTGAACACGAAGACTTTCTACAAGAGAATGGTTGTCCTCTTTGTACCAGATTGAAAGTCCACAATAAAGCAAACCAGCACTAAGCCAAAAAGAAATGTTAAAAATATTAATATGTAAAATGACGAAAATAATAATCGTGACCTTAATCTCAAATCTCGTTCTCAAATCAAAACCAGTCAGTGGAGATACGTGTTTCACTTTTGGCTAGCTGAAGGTCTGTGTACACGTTAACACTTTTCACAAGATATTTCTATTTCCCCATGGCAACATAGTGAGCTGTAAGTCATATTAAGAGTGGGCTATCACTGTGTTGCCGTGGGGAAATAGAAATATCTCATGAACAATGGTATCGTGTACACAGACCTTAAAGGTGCACCCTGACGGATGAGTTTTTGCAAGCAATACGTCGAGATCACCATGAAAACACCCATTTACAGAGATCGCAACACTCACTTTGCTCTGGTTTCCTAGAAATCAAACCGTCAAAATCGGCGATTCCTCCTTGGCGGAGGTGCTGGAAGTCAAATTCTTTCACTGAAAGAGAAGGCATGTGCCGTCTCCTTTGTAATGGCGGCCTGAGTTTAAACCAAATCGTTTGCACGAACTTTTCGCAATACAAGCCTTTTTTATTTTATAGTTTTATACAGTTTATCTAAAGGAGTTTCGCTCACAACAAAGGAAATAGCTCCTTTTTTTGTTTTACTGCACTACAACAAAAGAAAACGCTTCAACCACAATGAGTGACCTCCACCCACCCCATCCAAAATGGCATCTCCGCCAAGGAGGAATCGCCGTTTTTGACGGTTTAATTTCTAAGAAACCAGAGCAAAGTGAGTGTTCTGATCCTTGAAAAGGCTGTCTTTCTGGTGATCTCGACGTGTTTCTTGCAAAAAAAAAACTCATCCGTCAGGGTGCACATTTAAGCTGGTTGGTGGGTGGTGTGTTTTAAAGTGTCATACAAATCGCGTTCGCAACTGTGCGGAATACACCGTGCCAAATGAGTTCAGGAAAGGTTTGAAAAAGACAACCAAATCGTTATTTACCATAATGCTTGGGTTAGTCTCTCGTAAAACAGATACGGGAGAGGTCTGCATCTGCATCTGCATCCATAGTTGATAGGATCACGTCGTGGCATATCCATCAACGAAACTAAGAGAGAGCACACCCTAATCTATTGTTTTTTACCTGGCCAGCCAGCGCCCGTTCAGCGTGCAGCCAGCATGATGCCAAGTCCAGCAACAACCTATATTACTAACTAATCCCCCCCCCCCCCCACCCACACATTTTTTCCCCTTTTCTGTACTTTCATGAAATATGGGGGATGTGGGAGGGGGATGAGGGGGGTGAAGGGTGGAAAGTGGGAGCAGGGGTAGTGGGCGGAAGGGGGGGAATGGGGGGATGAGGGGGGCTGCTGTTTACTTCTTTTTAGGGGTCAGTTGAAGGGGGGTATTGAATTCCTCCACTGACGCAGCAGAAACAACTCTGTCGTCCGGGCTGTCCCACTCCCTGATAGTGGTGGTAGACTGCATTGAATGCGCTAAACCGTACGTAATAACCCCGTGACTGCCACCAACGTATCACGTTCTGACCTGATGACATCACTGATGACGTCATCAGATGAAGAGGAATAACCCTGATATTCTGTTTTGTGCTCTAACACAGTCAAGAGAGTTATATCCACAGACTATTTTGCAGATTGGCTATATCAGTTGTCTTTTTCATGGCATGATTTGCCCAATGATTTTTTTTCTTTAATTTTCTCTGGCAGTCAAGGGGTTAAACATGCACGCATTAAATAAATCTCGCGAGAAATGGCGAGTTTGAATGTTTTAGCCGTCTCAAATAATTTAAAAAATGAAAAATCTCGTTTTCTAGGCGAGTTAGAGACGGTTTTCTTCTGGAGTATTTATATTATTAGTTACATGCTTAGAACCAAGGACAGAATGGAAGAATAGGCCTAGCCTAAATTCTTATCCTTGTAAAATAAAGTATCTGAAGCCTGAAGTCTCTCTCTCTCTCTCTTGCGCTCACACACACACTCTCTCTCTCTGCGCGCTAGCGCACACGTGCGTGTGTGTGTGTTGTTCTCTCTCTCTCTCTCTCTCTCTCTCTCTCTCTCTCTCTCTCTCTCTCTCTCTCTCTCTCCCCCTCCTCCCCCTCCCTCTGTCTCCCTCCCTCTCTTCTGTGCCACTCATTTACTTTCTTTTTGGAACCTCTTTTCTTTTCTCTCTATCTCTGTTCCCCCCCTCTCTCTCTCTCTCTCTCTCTCTCTCTCTCTCTCTCTCTCTCTCTCTCTCTCTCTCTCTCTCTCTCTCTCTCTCTCTCTCTCTCTTGTTTATATCATCCCGTGCCAACAAGCCGGACAGTGAACCCAGGTCTGCTGTAGTCGTCAATAAACTTTCCTTTAAATGCACCCAGCTGCATAGTGCACCCACACCGCTTGACAAAACAAACACACAGCAGGCGCCTGTGCTCACAGGTAACAATAACAAAACAAGTAACCGTTTCACAAAAGTAAACGCTCTTGTGAAACGTAGCAAGAGAAAAGAGCAAACTGTGAAACGTAGCAAGAGAAAAGAGCAAACGCTCTTGCGAAACGTAGCCGTTCGCGCAAATCAGAAAAAAACCCGGTCCTAAGAAACAACTTCGTTTGCCGATAGTTTGGCTAACGTTTAGCTCTTCCTCCAATTTCATTGGCTTTAAAAGTTAATTAATACTATTGGTTTTGGCATCAGTGAACACAATGAACTTGTAAACGGCAAAGATTTCGCCCATTAAAAAGTTGGGAGGACACAGAACCAAGCCTACCCTCACATTTGTGGATAATCAGCATATGGAGAAAAAAAATCATTTATGTGCAAACTCTTTCTCAGGCAACG